>OV743430.1:10097500-10432500 GCA_928269145.1 Agriphila tristella
AATGGTGCGCTGTAATTTACCCTTTCGGGTGGTAGTGCTGGAGTGGGAGGTAACTTAAACGGCCCGCCTCCATGTTTTATACACCTTGGGCATAATTTGATAACTTTCTTCACTTGTTCTTTCCCTTGTGGAATCCAGTAATATTCCCTTATCGCACTAAGCGTGTGGTTAACTCCAACATGTTTATTTTTCTCATGTATTTCCTTGATAAGTTTTCTAGTGAATTCACTGTTTCTTGGAATCAGTATGGGGTATCTCTTGTCATATGTCCAATCCGCATATTGCATCCTCCCCTCGGACCTTAGTATTCCATCCCTGTCCTTGAATAACTTTAGGTTTCTGCTGAGGTTTGTTTCTTTTCCTTTGCATTCTTCAGGGAAGTGGTCTTCTTGTAATCGTTTTATTTCTGTCATTCTATTCTCTATCTGGGCTGTTTGGTCCTTTTCTATTGTATCATTCTCGTCTTTCAGGGTGGCATCCACTCTCTCAACGAGATCATCATTCTCGTCATTCATAGTGTCATCCTCTCTCTCGATGAGACCCTCCCCAGCTCCAGAAATAACAGCCAGCGATTTTATATTTGTAACTTCAGGTATAGTCTTCTGTGATGGCCAGTGTGTAGGATTCATTGTTAAGAAGTTCGGTCCTTTAATCCAGTTTTTATTGTTGTCCTTTGTGTTCGTTGGTCTTGTGCCCTTATCTGCTGGGTTGTGTTCTGAAGGGACGTATCTTGTAATAAGATTATCGATTTGCTTAATATCTTTGACTCTCCTGCATATAAATGGTTGTAGTGTTTTTTCTGTGTTCAACCAGCTTAATACAATTTCGCTATCTGTCCATAAGTATCGGTTTTGTATTTTAAGGTGCAAGTGGTTTTCTGTGTATTTTAGAAGTTTGCTTCCTATCAATGCCCCCAACAGTTCTAGTTTAGGTATCCGCAGATCCACCATTGTATTTAGTGGGGCTACTCTTGATTTTCCCATCACGAAGCTGATTGTACTATCATCATTACCTTCTTTATATGTTCGCAAATATACTACTGCTGCATAAGCTTGAGTGGATGCATCCGAAAAACAATGAAGCTCATATTGTTTCTTTTGTGATGACAATGTATTTTCGTAGGTTCGTGGGATTTCTATTTCCTTTATGTATTGAAATTCGGAGGTTATTTGGTTCCACTGGTCTATTATTTCTTTGGGTAAAATTTCATCCCATTTTCGCTTTTGTTCCCATAGGTGTTGGATCAATAGCTTCGCTGGAAGTAAGATTGGAGCGACTAGTCCGCACGGATCGAAGATGGAGGCGGTTACTTTTAATACACCCCTCATTGTGTTTTCTGGTGTTATTTCCTTGTTTCGAATTTTTAATGTGTCTGTTGTGACTTTCCATTCGAGACCGAGTACTTTTATAATGTCCCCTTCCACTCTATCTTGTATATTTGTTAAAAACTCTTTCGAGTTCGATCCCCATTCTCTGAGGTTCATTGATATTTCCTGGAAAGACTTCTTTGTTTCTTCGTATAATGTTCGTGCTTGTTCTAGGGTTTCCGTTCCTGTAACCATATTGTCCACATATATGTCATATGATATTCTTCTCAGGATTTCCGCTTTCGCTGACATCAAGTGGTGTCTAATGGTGGCGTTAAGGAGGAATGGGCTACTTATTATTCCAAAGGGTACGCGACAGAATCTAAAGCATTGAATGTTGTCTTTGGCAGGTCCTTTTTCCAGATCGTGAAGCCACAAGAATCTAGTTACATCCTTGTCCCTTTCCTGTAATGCGATTTGTAAGAAGGCTTTCTCTACGTCGGCAATTATTCCAATTCTGTGGGTTCTGAATCTTAGTATCAAACCAGTGAGGTCTTCGAGCATCATTGGTCCACGGTGCAGGCATTCATTGAGACTTTTATTTCCTTTAATCTTCGCTGAGGCATCGTAAACTATGCGTAAGGCCTTTCCTGATTGTTGAACACAATGGTGGGGTAGGTAATGAACGGGATGATCCTTTATTTCATTATAGTCTTCGGGTATGATTTCTATAATTCCCTTTTTCAGTTGTTCCTTCAATGTTTGATCGTACGCTCTTAATGTTTCTTTATCTAGTCTCTTGAGAAGGTTAGTCAGACGACCATATGCTAGGCCAAAGTTTGTATGCAATTCGGGTGGATATTCATTCCATGGCCAACATACGGTATATCTGTTGTTTATTATTTCTGTGGTTTCTTTGAAGTTTAAGATTGCTTGCTCGTCCTTTGTCATTGTCGGAGAGTCGACGATACCGATGGTTTCTAGATCAAATAAGCTTTTAAGATTCGTATTGTCTATAGGTAGATCAGGTAGGTTAAACTTGTTTTCTGAGCATGACTGCACATATGTTATGCATGAAAGTTCGTCTACGGTTGGTGTATGAATTTTCCCAGATAGCATCCATCCAAATTCGGTATGTACGAGGAAGAGGTTTTCATTAATTTGATGTTTCTCTGTAGTCATGAAGGTAAAGTAGTAGTCATTGCCAATCAAGACGTCTATTTGGTCTCCGAGAGAACCGTCATCGGCTAATTCATTCTTATCAATTTCCTTTATCTCTTGGTAGGGTATGGTGTTTGTTATTGTTGGAACTACATTTGCAAATATGGTCTTCACATCACCATTCTTCAATATAATGTTTATCTTAACCAGTGGACTATCATACTCTTGAGGTTTATTTGTTCCGAAAGTGAATACCGAGAGCAAGTTATTCTCTTCTGCATGTAGGTTTAGTTCTTTCATTACTCTTTGTGATATATAAGTTCTCTCACTCCCGGAGTCCAATAGTGCTCTCCATCTTGTGGACATTAGTTTACTTTTATCATTTGACAAGTTCACTATAGCGGTTTGTAGGATGGTTTTAGTTGCTGGAAAGTTTATATGCATGGTGTTTGTAGGTTTCATTTCTTCCTTATGTTTCTTTTCTTCTATGGGAGTTTGCCTTGTGCTGGTTCTCTTTGGGCACAACGCTCTGTTGTGCCTATTTCGTTCTTGGCAATACGGGCATCTCATTGATCTCTCACACGATGAAGCTCTGTGTCCTAATCTGAAGCAGCAGAAGCAACGATCCTTCAATATCTTTCTCCTTTCTTCAAGTTTGGTGACTTTTGCACATTGATCGTTGTAGTGCGAGTCTCCACAAAATATGCACGTAATCTTTCTTCTCTTTCCATACTGTTCCCTCGCTTTGTCTCCTTGGTAAATGTTCAGTTCTCTTTGCCTTTTAGTAGAGTATCGATTGTCTCTGGCTGGTTGTTTAAATTGTTCTCCTCCTTGTCTATCTACATAAGTTTCTCTCTCATTTATTCTTGTGTGTAGTGTTTCTGTCGTGTATTTTACGGATTTTCTTTCTTCTTTATTTTTTCTCTCTTTTATGCTATTAGCTTCCTCTTTTGCCGATATAATCTGTTCTAAACTTTTCCGCATCTCGTCTATTGTGTAGTTGGTGCCTTTTGATCTTACTTCGTAGATTATGTCTTCAGGAAATTTTTCAATTAATAAGAACCGCAAGTTGTTGTGATTGACGTCTTCTTTGAGAGATTGTAGGATTCTCAAATGCTTCTCAATTTCGTTGAGTGTTCGTCTACAATCTTGTGGGTTAGCTTCAGCAGCCTTGACTTTATAGAGAGCCGAGTAATGTGCATCTATTATTAACATATCTTTCCCGAACCTTTCCTTTAAATTCCGGACAGCTATTTGGTAGTTCAGGTTACGCATTTCTAAGCCATCTATGGCTTCTTTTGCTACACCCTGTAGCGATGACTTAAGATACATCAACTTATCTACCTCGGATAAATTTTTGCTATCTATATTTGATACGAATGTATCCCAGAAGCTGGGCCACTCTAGGGGATCTCCGTTGAATTGGGGAAGCTCCAACCTTGGTAATTTGGCCGTTAAAACAGTATCATTGTTGTGAGTTGAAGTACATTGTTGAGGTTTCAGTTTTAGAACAAGTTCGTTTAGCACTTCTTCGCCGGTCAGTTGTAATTCGCTTAGTTGAGATATGACATCAGGTGATGGGTTTCGACTGGTGCGAAAATATTCATGAAGTTCAGAGTTAAATCGCTTGATAGAAGTTTCCAAGTTCACTCTAACTAATTCCGCTGCCTTCCGAGCTGAAAGATCAATCTCTTCTATGCCGCTGTACTTGAGAGCTAGTTCCGTATTCCTTTTTATAGTATTAGCTACTAACTGCAGTCTATTTATGAGTATGGTCTCCATTGCTAAACGGAAAGAAAAGAAATTCTAAAATTATTATTTTTTAAAACTTGATTTTTATTATTAAAAGATTATGGTCTTTAAAGGGTTAAAATTTCTTCCACCCTTTGAACGGTTAACATGTGTAGTTACTTAGTGGATCATGAGTGAGAGAATTAATTGCACTAATATTTAGACTTTTCTTTTTTATTCAGTCCCTGCGGCTCACTTGATATAGGTGCGTGGCTATAACTTTATGTCCAATTTTGTTTCAGGTAAGTACAAGGATAAATATCATTAATTAGACTTGGTGATATAATATGTGTCAATGTTCACACATCAGATAGCTTGTTCGGCTCTGTAAGTAGAATCCTTATAATGAATATTATGAGGGAAATTGATAGTGTCGAGGCAATGTGTTATTCGATCTAGTCATACATCTCCGATGTAATAAATATTTGATTACTTACATCAAACAAGAAAACTGTCTGTGGGAATATTAGGTTGTGAATCTTAAAGACTGGTATAGAAAGGTATCTACTTTACTAGGTATTTGTCGTAAAGAATCTCTCTCACATACAGTGTAACACGTATTGTGAGGTACTGGTTTCTTACAGTTTTTTCGAGACAGGCATAAAGTGGGTAGGTACACAAGATTTTCACACAGAACTATTTTCAACAAATTTTCTACCGTGCTACTTATTTTAAGGAAATGAAGTGTTCGCGACATGTAATTAATTCATGAATCTTTAACGTAAACTCTTTTTTAGCTACTAAATCGAGATATTATGTACGAAAGTTTTTTGTACGATGGTGTGGAAAGTTTCTATCGACACGTTGTAAGACTTATTTTACTGTGATGCACTAGGAGATTCACTTACCCAAGGGTTTGCACGGGCTTATTTATCACTCTTTAATAACTTCAGTACCTGTTTGACAAGGAACTTTATCTAAAATTTCAGTTTTTTGTAAAAGACGCACTCGAGAAAAAACTTTCAGAAACGAAGAGAGAAAATTTAGTGGTGGGCAACTCGAGTCAAACAACTCGAGCAACCCGAGTCACTTCTCCAGCACAGCGATGCGCGATAACGAATGATCATTCGATTATCCCAATCATTCGAATGGCCATTAACATGTATTACTAATTAGAGGTGTGAATATTTTATTTTATTTTATTGATTCGATACTAGCGCCACGGCAATACTGCGGTACGTTAGTGTAAAAGGAGGCAACTGCCTTTTCAATTTTGATTTTGGTATAAACTTACAACTTTCTTTCAATCATTGATAATAATGAGTTTCTCATTTGGATTAGTAACTTTAGCAACTGCCAAGCGATAACGAACTTTATGCTAGTATAATAAGGCATAGTTTGGCGTAGAGCCACTTCTCAAAGGTATTACTAATTGGTAATACTTATCCGATCATTGAAATTAGTAATAATCGCGCATCACTACTCCAGCTCGGCAAGTTGATCCTGTTCCAGCCCGGGCCGACTCGGTCACCACGCACACACAAAATGTATGAATCAAGTCGCGTACGTGTCACGCGGGTCGAACTCGACCCGAGCGAGCCCGAGTCACAACACGATCAATAATTATAATACCTACAACCATTTATTAATAGTAAATAGACGATTTTAAGTAATAATTTGTTTTAACATTCAAATCGCTTTTGACTCCTTTACCTTGTCGTTGCAACGGCAAACGAGTCGGTACGTTTGATAGTTCATCAAATCAAATACAGACAAACGCTATCAAATCAAATAACGCATTGTCGATTCATCTCAACCGAGTTGACCCGAGCCGAAGCTCGGGTCAGCACTGATTTTGTCCCAGGCGACCCGAGCTGAATAATTTGCGACCCGGCCCATCACTAAGAAAAATGCCCTATTGTTTTGTGTAGAGATGGGCGATTAGGTGAATTAGATAGAATGATCCATTTGAATTTTACCATAATCGAGTGTTCAATTGTAAAAATAGGTACGTTTCAAATTATTTGAATGGAATGATGTATCCAAGAATATCATTTCATTCGAATTGAATACTAAAGGTATCCATCTTATAATTGGTAATTTTAAGTGTGTAAATTTGATTACAAATAAAAATTCATCAGGTATTTCGAAAATTTGTTTCATTTATTTGTCTTCGTAAAGGTGGGTCCACACGACGCAACCACATTCAGTTTGTCATTCATTAGTAGCCGAGGTGTAGTGCCGCAATCCAGTTGCATGGTGAAAGCGAAACGAACAATGTAAGATCTATTTAAATATAGACGGTTATTATTTTATTACTGAAAAGAGTGAATGAATGAATGGAGATACAGATATACCTTATTATTAACTATAATAAAAACATACAAATAAGTTCGCATCAACTGCAAATTTGACGTCCAAACATTTCGTTTTATACAAACCTCATTTGCGCAAGCACGTTCCATAAACATAAGTTGGCGTCGTGTGAACCGGCCTTATTAAAGACTAGGAGTGTTGATGAAATTCAAATTGTACGATGAACTGAGAAATGTAGCATTCACTACGTCAACAGTCAGCTATTCAAACATTTTTTCGAATGAATATCCGAATGAATCATTCGAATGGATGAAAATCATTTGAAAGGTGTAGAGTTATTCGCATGACGAATGAATGAACACTCGATTATTATGATTATGACCATAGACTTAGAAATTTTTTCGCTATTATGAACAACTGTCATTCGGATATTTCGATTATTACATCGCTCGTCGCCGCGCGCCGCCGCCGTAGAGTGCGCCTCACTGGTCTTAATCACCCATGCCGCTGTTGGCTTTCCGAAAATCTATTCAATTTTGAACCTTAGCCCCCTCTTACACGGCGCTACTGAAACCTGACGAAACCGGTTAGTAATTATAGTTACAAACTAGTTTGTGACAAAGATTCATACACGGCAGTACCAAATTTATTTGAAACCTACACGAAACGCGGTGTGTGTGTTGTTTCGGGATATTATTGAAATGGCTAGCAATTCCAGCGATGAGGAGTTATTACTTCTATACTACATCAGACTGCATCCCACTTTACTCCAAGCTTTCTCGGTCACATCCCAACGCGAATACTATTTTAATGTGTAATTACACAGACACATATGCTTTTCCACTTCTTGGACAAATTTTATATTTACTAATGGTCATTAATTTTCACTGAACCGCAGCATAGTTTCCAGTTTCCATTAGTAATCAGTCGACGCGCGACTGCATGACCGGTCGCTGGGTGATTAGTAACTGACGCGTTCCAAACCAGTTTGTGATTGGTAGCGTCGTGTACGGAGCGCCATTGAAATACTAGTGCTGTGACGTTTTAGTAACTAGTTGGTGATTAGAGTTTGAAACTAGTTTAGTTTGAGTAGCGCCATGTAAGAAGGGCCTTACTGCATCGCAATAAGATTACAATGACGGCACTGCCAACACAACGATTCAGGAAGCATCCGATGAAACGCATTCCAGACAGGTCTGCGCTCATCGCTATTTTCCAGTATGCCAACAATAAAGTACAAATTGACCATTGTAGGGAATGTTACCTGAACAAATCTTATGGGAATGTTCATGTGACATTGCCTTTCAATCTCTATCTTATATTCCACTCATATTGTTTGTTTTAAAATAATCTTTGCTTTACTTAAACCTAATTTTGTGAAAATTATTAGCCCAAATCGCCTGAAACACGGAATTTCCTAGTTCTAGCACACATTATATACTGTTCCTATGTAAACTTTGTATAAAAATATTGTATAGCTGCACTTATGGAAAATAAATATTTATTCTATTCTATTCTATCTGTACACATCGTCGTAACTATACAGGGTGTTTGGGTAGTAGTTTTCATTGGTAACGTATGATTAAACGCATTCAATGTATTTTCTATGGAGTAGGTACTCGTAAAGGCAACCATCATGCCTTTGATGTGCTCGCTGATGATAAGTCTGTTGTTAGGTGTATCGTTTTGATGGAATACTCTAGGTTACCTGAAGTAGGTCCTGGGTGCTCACTTATCTTCAGTAGGTACCTACAGAATTGAAGTCTGAATGAACTTCCTCAAGTAGTTTCTTTACACACATACACAACACCGCAGGGCTTGGTATCAAGAACAAATTGGGATATTAGATCCTGTGTTTTACATCCCAGCTCCTCCACCATGTCTTGATCAAGAACGGGTGTAAGATTCTCCGATCACGATGTATGGGTAATATGGATGATGAACGAACTCACCGTTGAGGATTCCTCTCCTTATCCTCGTCAATGGTTATATGCTTCGCCTTAATGTGTTATGAACGGTATTCTTAATTCCAGCCCTGAGGTGTAGCGTTGTGAATTTGTTCTGAGTTAGTTACATCAACCTCCTGTAATTATAAATAGGGTATAATGCAACTGATAGATGCATTCTAAGTATTTAAGAAGTCAAGGTACGAGTCTGGCCAGCTGATCTCAATGCGACTCATGGAGGTCGTCAACATAATTAAAGGCTCAGTCAGTCATTTGTCTGTTACACTATGTGGCTACCAGAGGACCTCTCATCACTACTCTAGGGACGCACCCAAGTAGTGGTCTCAGAGTGCGCTATACCGCTAGCATCCTCCAGATTTTAGTATATAAGAATTTGTTACCTGTGTTCCTCTAAACCCATGTCAACACCGTGACGTGGGTGATCTTGTCTTATCAAGTTCTTATCGTCGATGAGTTATTTACTTACTTCATATCTTGTAGTTATCTTTTGTGATCAACCCACTTGAGGAACACCCGCGGGGACGTTCCATCCATGGCGTATCTCATTCCCCATTTACTTTAATAAACCATTGCAATAGAGTTACGCCATGGATCACATCCCAGACCTGATCAGATCTCTCTAAAGCCACACAAACAGTTATCATAATTTGAGGTTAGTTAGTCTTATCAAGTTAAATTTGTCATTCCACAGTTAATACTTATTGTCGTAATTATTGTCTCGTCAGGTTTAAATACTTAGCTTATATTCAGCCCGGCTTCCTATCTTGAATCACTATAAACTTATTTATTCGTTAGAAAGAATTTCACTTACTGTAGTAATGTCATTGGAGTGACAGTTGTAATGTCATTGGCGCCAAGTTCAAACTTCTTCGCGTTCGTCGCGACAACGTGTGACGTAATTTATGGATGGCCCCAAATGGACCTCTGTCGCAAAAGTTACAAATCTGTTTTTCGCAAATGTATTGAAAAACGCCGAATGGTACAACTTTATTAATAATAATAGTATTTTTTTACAATTAATAAACTATTGTTAGGTATTTGTATTCATTTTCATTTTTCATTCAATTTGAAGATACCTAAATTATCAAAGAAAATGTTCTAAATACAATGTATTGCGACTCCATCGTTTCTCTATTCTTCTTCTTTAAACTTTCGATGAAACCTCACAGGCATTTGGCGCGAAAATCAAACTTTACGATTGAAGGCAGAATGTCACTATGGGATACGAGGGGTGAGTGGGCGGAGCCTGTAAAAAAATTTTTTCACGAGGCGTCGTCTTAACAATCGAATTTTAAAACGTCAAATCCATACATGTTTCGAAGCGAAGCGATAGCGAAAATTGGCAAATGTTACTTTGGCTAGGGGGGCTGAATTGTAGTACGAGACTCACACGGTTGGCCGCAACCTCAAGCCAATCGGACGGCCAGCTGCAAGTCAGTGCGATGGAATTGTATGATTTCATTTTAAAATAGACATGTTAGCTGCCGCAAGGGGCACAATGCATTGCGCCCAGCTGGAAGTGCGTTGTAGAGTACTATTATTTATTCTGTGGTTGTAGGCTTTAGAAAACTATTTGTTGTCCTGTCTGAGCTGCTACGAGCAATGTGAATGCCCAAAATCTAAAAATTCAATAATTATATAGCCATTTCATCTTAATCGATTGTCTGTAAAGATGTTGCATTCGAATGTCGAAGAAGGTAATTCTTCACATTGATGAAATAATGCTGGCTTACAGTGAAAAAACGTAAAAGTACTAGTAAAATTTCGCCGCTCCCACTAGCAGCTCAATAGCATAATATTGGTCAGTGCATTGGGCCAGAATCCCAAGGGTGCGGGTTCGAATCCCATCTGAGCTGCTACGGGTGAGTTGATTTTTTCAAATGTTTCTAATATTATATTAATTATCTTAACTAATTGTTGTATTTAAATCAAGAGTCACTCACTGCCCACCACAATATGTAATTACATTGTTAAATAATCATACAGAAGTAACTCATTACCATTAATTTGTAAAATAAAATAAAAAAATGATACCTTCACTTGTAACAACCATAGAGTATCAACAAAATAAAGTAAAGGTAGGTATTTTAATTGATGATTGACACGGCAGCTGTGGCACAGGCACACCTTCACATTAAATTAAGTTGTCATTTTAATACTTAATTTTGCCTTTAGTTTTAGAGACATGTTTCACTTCTCTTGGTGTGGCGTAGGTACATTGCATATTAATAATTGTATTGTCTTTTTATTTTTAATTATATTAATCTTTGTACAAGAGATAATTTGCTCACATCAAGATTCAATCAACAGAATAGTGTCCACAATGGTGTGTATCCAGGCCATCTCCAGTCCCTCTACGTACTGTGGACCCTGCTTGTGGCTGCTCATTTCGGTGGCTTCAACATACCATTTGGACTCGTACAAAAGGCGCTGACAGTACTACCCGGGTATGCATTTACATCAGTGTTACCAAACCAAAAAAAAGAAAATCGGTAGAATCAGAGTCAAAAAATCGGTAGAATTCGGTAGATATTTTTTAAAAGAAAATACCTCTTAAAACGTTACATTATTGAATGTAATGTGGTTTAATAATGTTAGCGCTCAAATTCTCTGTCAAAACCATACAAAATCACCGGATTCGGTACGCATTTTAGCGTGATTCGGAATCAAAGCCAGAAGCATGTTATTTAATTCCATCACTTTCTGATTCGTACACAATTATTTTCGTCAAAAAGGGGTGAGTTTATTTAGCTGATTTTCGCTTATGTTTATGTTTTAACCGAACGCGTATTCCGAGTTTACAAATTAAAAAATGAGGGTGCGTTCCAGTTTTTACAAATTAAAAATAAGGATGCATTGTGTTCTTTTTACCATTTTTTAAGAAATTTCGGTAGAAATTAGTAGATCCGCGGGCTGATTATCTAATTAAAAACCACCTAGCGACTGGTTGCAGTTCACAGATGATCGTGATCCATTGCTACTTCTTTTTGGGTTAAAAAAAAAACATACCAAAGAAAAGTTGCAATGTATGTCAAATGCAACCGGTCGCTAAATAGTTTCTTTTTAGATAATCAGGGTGCGGGTTAAAATTTCGCTTGTTTTACCATTTATATGAAATTTCGGTAGAAAACGAGTGCTGATCGGTAGATCGGTAGATGAAGTTAAAAATCGGTAGATCTACCGAAAAATCGGTAGGTTTGGGAACACTGATTTACATATTTAGGTGATTCTTTAGAAGCTTCAGATCCATGAGCAATATTTATTTGGTTTAGTGCAACGATATGTCAAAACAAGTTTAGATGCGTCATGCGCCAACATCATGCAATTTAAAACAGCGACAGGTACTGCAGATACACACATAGACATATTATGTCGAGAGAGGGACAAAAATGAACGCCACCATACGGAATACTTGTCGTTAGAAAGAGATAAACAGACATCATTAGTTTCGTCTGATAGGCTGCATGCTCATTGGCGCGATTACGGGAGTGACAGTCGCAATGCTCGCTCTTTGTAAAAATATAGCCGATTAGAGTAATAAAAATACGAAAATACATTTTACGGTTAAATACAGTACTTACGTATGGAATGACATTTTTCCGATCTCTGACTGTTGCTGTATAATTTGCACATCGTTTAAAGACCCAGGAAGGCATTTTTGATAAGGATGTCACGGTTTTTTAGTGTCTGACTGACGAGAGTGGTGTGTGTTTACGTGTCACGAGCCTGTGCCTGACTAATTGAAAGTCGGGCAATTACCTGACTTTCGTCTTGCCATTGTGGAGCGCGGGTAACGTATCTAAACTTGTTTTAACATATCGTTGGTTTAGTGGTTTAAATTAATTATTTACCAATCACCGTTTTAACATTTTTTGGACATTCAAACAATGCACTTTCTAAAGACAAACATTATTGCTTGCAAATGGATTGACGCATTTAAAGAATCAGCCGTTTCAATTATATTACTGTATTGTGTTGTTTTGTATATAAAAATCAAATTTTAACATGTTGTTTTAGTAACTCAACTATGTGGCAAATAATAGCTTGCTTGCTGGCCGCCCTAACAATGTGGTTGTCAGTTATTTTCTTAATGAGATACACACTCAAACTACTGCTGATGTACAAGGTAAGCTGTCGCATTGAAGGAATTCTTTACAGCAAATAAAATATGCAAGTACATTACAACTTTCCTAATTTGTTCTGTTCATTTTGCACTTTACATTGATACATTTGCTATTGCTTCACCATCTGACTAAATATACATATACAAGTATTTTGAATGTGCAAGTGAACAAATATTAACCAAAAGTTTGAAAAACTTACAGAAATTGATTCTGTGCATTAAAAGTAATTTATTTATGATATGTATGTAACTATGTACCTACTTAGGCTTCACTTGAGGAGCCGTACAACGTAGGAAGCAATTTTCGTATTAAAAATTATCGGAAATATTGTCAATTATACTAAACTATTTATTATTTTTGAAAACTGTCAATCACAAAACTAGAGAGCTAGTCAAGGTTTTTTTTATTATAGTTTCAAGATTATAGGTTTATTTTTGGTTGGCACTAGGGTTGCCAACCCTACTATATAATAATAGTATCCAACTATATTGCGGGCAAAATTACTATATTTTTTCAAGTAAAAGAATTAATCAAAAGCAACAACAAAAAAGAAATTAATTATATGCACAAGTAATTTCATAATATTTTTTGTCTAAACTTTTGTGTTTATGGTTGTTGAACAAATTATGTAAATGTTAGTAGTATGAAAAATGCAACTTCTACAAAACGGCAACCTACTATATTTTTTGGACTTTTTCGCTATCTACTATATTTTTACACGTAATAATATTGTAAATACTATATTTGATGCAAAAAAGTTGGCAGCCCTAGTTGGCACATCAGTGAAAAATTTAAAAATTGGAGGTTACTTTACAATTTTTTTTTTATCGAGAAAAGTTTTAGCTATCATGTTTCTCTCAATCACAAAACTGAGTAGGTACTATAATCTACTTGCTACATTTTTTTGGGAACGACTAATCAAGTAATTTTGTGTGAAATCTTTGTTCAGAAATGTGTACGTGGCGGCCCCTTAACACGAGTTATTACATGAAACTCGTGTTTTAACTCGCTCATCGCAACCAAACTACAAGGAAGAATATACAATTCAATAGGCACTGAATCCAAAATTTTCTAAATGGTATATTGTAAATTATTCTCCATAATGATGATTTTAAGTGACTCCAAACCATGGACGAATACTAACCGACAAACCCACCACCAAACTTTTTCTTTCACATGTCTTTGAAGTATGTACTACGCGTTCACTTCATCATTGCCGCTACCTCCCGGCCCGCTTCGTCACACCGCACCCCCTGCATCGCCATTCTAGTATGGCTAGCAATGCAAAGCTTAATTTTTGTTTTTGTTGATTTAATCATTACGTTCGTTATTTGTGTTGTTATAATGATTAAAAGAGTAAAGATCCTACATAATGGCGAACCTAACTTGTTATATAAATTAATGACACTCTTTGAACAAGAAAAATATAAAAAACAGTTGAAAAACATGATTACTTTTTGTCTACAGTACCGTTAGCTGTGACGTCATAACGGTCGTCGACGGCAATGACGAAGTGAACGCGTAGTAGATAGTTCTACTTTTTTTACAAAATAAATAATAAATAACACATAACGTCCCTCGCCTGACTACAGCTGTCGTAACTGAAATTTATCAAAGCTGACTTGGATACATGAACTTTCAAACGTATTCCACTAATCTTCGTATCTGGGTTCTAACCGTTGTTTACAATGGCGATAGATAGAGATACGACGATTGGTGGGATACGTTTGAAAATCAATTTTAGAATTTGTTCATGTGTATCCAAGTCAACTTTTTCAAAAATGACAGTTACGATTACGAGTCATGCGAGTGACCTTATTTGTATGCGTTGGAATTTTCAACACCTCGAACCTCGTCGTGGTGTGGTGTGGTGAAAGTCGCGAGTAGGCAAATGTCAGCAGAAGCCGCTACTATCGCCACAATTTGTAGAAACCCACTCCTCATTATTAAGCGAACGAATTAATAAAGCGCCTTCCGATCGAATTATAAAAGCAGGGAATATGCATCAATTTTTTTTGTTTCAAAATCAAAAGTATATTGCGTGAGAAAATCAACTGTAGTATTAAAACTTTTCTCTTGCTTTATTTTGAAGGTGTTTTAAAATTATACCTCACTTGTTATTATTAAATTATCAAATCATAATAATTTAAACAGAGGATTTGACTGACGGCTAATTTTATTTTATTGTAATTTTATTGATTGTCCCCCGCTCACGTCCCGTGCGCGAGGGTGAGCGTGCGCGCCTAGATTTTTAGGATATAAAATAGTGGCTGAAAACTGTGAATTTAAAAAGAAATCACTTATAATTATCTCACCCAATCTTTTTATTACTTCCTTGACTTATATTTGATTTTGTAAAGGGGTCGCAAAATGACTCTGTATATTCTGTGCTGTTACTGTTAACATCGGTGCCGTGATGATAATGCAACTACAGTACGAGGCATATATCTTGAAATCGGGTGGGGATTGCGCGGAACGCGTATTTTGGGCATGCGTTGCGGTGAGGGGCGCGGGCGGCGGGAGAGGGGCGCGTGCTATTGGTCGCTCACAAGAGCACAAGCGCGAATTTATCCCCACTCCGTCGAAAAAATTTCAAGATACATGCCTCGTACAGTCTTGTTGTGATGCACGACTTTCCGTCGTGTCATCGTCGCGTATTTCTTGTGACATGTGATGTGCCATGCAAAAGATGCAAAAGCGTATACAAAATCTAAAAGTCATTGTTTTCTCAATAGGAAAATTAAATATGTATGTACTTGCTTATTTATTTTATAATCACGTATAGTATTAAGAGCTTATTAGATCATCCTGAATTAAGGATCCGGAATGAAGTCGCTCCTTAATTCAGAGAAGTGTAATTGCATTCAGGAAGCTAGGATCCTAGTTAGCATCCTAGTTAGGATAGGAAATGGTCTCCGGCGTTAAGGATGCTAAATCGGACGCAGTTAGGACAGTGTAATCGCATTCAGGACGCTCGGCTCCGACACAGTAGTATCACAGCCTAAAGAGTATACAGTCAGTCAACGCTTTTTATGTTGGCGAAAAAAAGTCGCCGTTCGTCTAGTTTTCATAGTGTTTGTAAACGACAAAGTTATTTTTGCGGTTTTGGAAAATGTGCTAGGTACTCTAAAACTACTAATTATATCTCATTCAAACCAATTTTCGTTGATAGTGTTTATTAAGATCTACAACATATATTTTATCAGATTTTTAGAGGGGGGGGGGGGACACACATTTTACCACTTTGGAAGTGTATATTTTCCAAACGGTTGATTTTGAGAAAAAATACTTTTAGAAACCTCAATGTAATTTTTAAAGACCTATCTATAGACACCCCACACGTATAGGTTTGATGATTTTTTTCCGTTTTTCCCCCTTAATCTTTTAAATATTTTTGTATTTTGTGTGAAAATCGTAAAGCGGTTCGCAGAATACATCTCCTACCTAGTTTTAACTGTGTAATTTTAATAGTTTTGAAATAAAGTGGCTGTGACATACGGACGGACAGACGGACAGACAGACAAACAGACAGACATGACGAATCTATAAGGGTTCCGTTTTTTGCCATTAGGCTATGGAACCCTAAAAAATAAAGATAAATAACTGGGTACTTGAAAATTCAACCTTTTTCTAAACGGGGCGTTGCGCGTCGCGAAGTCAACCTAGAAGTTGCCTCTCTTTCTACCGCGTACTTTCATGCAAATATTAGTACCTACATCAATAAACCTAGTTCAGATTAGCATTGAAAATGACACGTACCTACTACCTACCTAGCTACATACCTATACCTCCTACCTACATACCTATACCTCCTACCTACATGTATTTTACACACTCACTGTCGGTCACTGTATTTTCCCCTCCGTTGCTCTGCGCAAGTACATTCGTGTAACGACTGTATGACCGTTAAGCTGTGATATCGGATCCGTTATTCAGGACGGTCTAATTGGCGACTGAATTTCTCGTCCTAAATCGGACTCTGAATTCCGGATCCTTAATTCAGGATGATCTAATAAGCTCTTTAATTAATAATTATGTACACACGACCCCATATTTCATCAGACTCAGATTCATGTGGAAAAAAGCTAGATGTGTCGTGTGTAAATAAAACTGGCTAGACCATTTCAAAATTAGATCAATTCCATTTTGTTATTATATTTAGGGATGGATGTACGAGTCTAGAGCACCTGGTTCAAAAATATCTCTGAAAACGAAGTTATGGGTCAGCATTGTGAAAGTACTATCTGGATGGAACAAACCCAAGCTGTATAGTTTCCAAGGATCACTGCCAAGATTACCTCTGCCTTCAGTCAAAGACACCATGCGACGGGTAAATAAAATAGTTATTTCCATTCTATAATAATATAATATTATTATTATTTTCACCATGTGATGACTCGATGTGAAAAAGAAAGTAGGGAGCCGTAATTTGTGTCAATTAATTATTTATTTTAATTAATTGATGATTATATTAATTAATTGTAATATTTTTATCCAAGCTTAAATTTGAATAAAGGATGACTCACGGTTCGAGCCGAGTTCGAGCCGAGTCCAAGCTATGTTAGTCGTCCTCTAATATTCTTTATAAAAACCAATGTATTTTGAGCCCCGTGGCTTCGGAGGCCGAGCGGTAACTGACGCTCAACGAACACTGGTGTCTGATACAGACCGTTGAAGCGACCAACGTAGCTTGGACTCGTCTCGGACCCGGCACGGTCTACTGTGAGTCATCCATAGGGCTAAGTTCATATGACCGCGCGGTATAAGATTATACTGAACTGTGTGATATATCGTCTACATTACCGCGCGGTGCCGCATGGTTCAAGATCTCCAAACCTGCATCGACCCATTCAGTTGAGCCGCGTTGTTGCGGAACAAATTGCCTCCTCCACGTCAATGTTGATGCCAGACTGCCGCGCGTGCATACGCTATCATCTGAGGGCCTAGTGCGAGTTGTGTTTCTCACTTTGCGAATACTATCGGATGAAAGACAGAAAATCATGCGAGTGAGTGAATGAGTGAAAGAGAGAAGACGATAGTTAACTATTCGCAAAGTGAAGTGAGTACAAAAAACCAACTCGTACTAGGCCCTCTGAATGCTCCTCCTACCGCGTAAACTGACGACGCGCGTTACCGTCTGATCATATGAACTTAGCCTAATGCTAACTTTTAAATATTTTTTTTAGTATTTGGTTAGCGTTCGGCCTTTGTTGGACGATGAAAATTACAAAAGAGTAGAAATGCTGGCGAAGGAATTTGAAGAAACTATTGCTGTGAAGTTACAACGATACCTCGTTCTGAAATCATGGTAAGTTTTATACGTAAGTTAATTTTCCTAAGTAATTTAATTTTAAACACGCCATTTTGTTTAATTGTATTTTAATGTGAGTTTAGGATGAGGTGTTTACTAACAATAAGTATTTTTTATATATTGAATTTTAAGATTTCAGGCATTCACAATGCTATTTTATATTAATATAATTAATTCATCAGAAAAAATACTAGAAAAAATTGACTCATCCGTAGCACTCATCCCGTCTGAGCTGCTACGGGTGAGTCGATTTTTTTTAGTATTTTTTTCTGATATTACCTACTTATTTTTTTTTATTTAAGTATTTTAGTTATGCTTAGCATATCTTTTAATGACTTTGTAGGTAGTTCAGTTAATTCTTATTAATTTATTGATGTAACTTTTGGGCAACATAATCTGCAACCATAGGAATACAAAAAAGGTTAAGAAAGGTTAAGTTTCGAAAACCTACCAAAATTACTGACCAATGAAGTATCTGCAGCGTCAGTATTTTTAAATCTGTTCCATTCGAAGTCATTATTATACTTTTATTTTACGAAATAAAGAAAAGATCGTTTAATATCTCGCCCACAGTAATGTCGTTGATGTTGCAGACATCACTACAGGGTTCAATTCAATCTGATATGAAACGCGCTTGAAACAGTGCCTGATACTTACCTTTCCCGAGTCTCAAGTAACGGCCAGTCTAGTTAGGTCCTAGGTAAGATGATATTTCGCGTAGATTAGTTTCATTAGTCGAGAGCTTGCCTTATGTACTGTAGACCGTCCGTATTTAACAAACATGCTTTGCAAAATGTGTAAGGATTTGTTCAGTAAGAAGTATAAATTAGAAAGCTTGCAAAATAATATAAAGGTCGCTGTGAACGAACCGGGAAAAACCCCGGACGGGACGGGAACGGGGCGATTTTTTAACATCGTTGCATATAAAAACAATGTTATGTACGTAACATTACGTTCATTGGATTGGAACTGCCCATCTTACACACCATTGGTTAACAAATGCAAGACAATAGAAATACATAACGGACGACTGAATCTAAATTAATTAAGGTGTTCAGATCATAAGTTTGCTGACTGTACATACGCGACGGGACGGGTACGAGCACGGGGCGTGGACGCGACGGGGGAAAATGTATGGTGCAGTACGTCCCCGTCCCGTCCGGGGTTTTTTCCCGTTACGTATATACAGCGACCTTAATAATGCAAAGCTTAAACTACCTACATACCTATTCGTTGTATGCTTCATCCAACGTTACTTTCTATCAGGTTAGTTCACAGCGCTGTTGCTATCACTGGGTCTCGCCCAAGGGATATGTACATAGTTCACAATACGATTTAGATAAAACATTGCAAAAGTTAGATGTTTAATTCACAGAAACTTTAATTACTTCACTATGTATACTTTCAAGCAGTCAGTGTATTGATATAAGGTTATCGTTATCAATATATCATTAATTACGAACCTTAAGAAAATGTGGACGGTTGATTTAATTTCATTACGAGTATATCATTTAGAGTAGTTCCGTCGTTTCGTTGTAGTATAGTTTGCAAGTCATTCAATGATTTGAGGGAGTCGTAAAGTATTGTTCGTTCGTCTCTTTGATTTCCAATCTTGATGAACGATCGTGGTAAAGATGCCATCGTATCTGTCCCTGGTTCATGTTGTCTCCATGATAATAATCATTCCTTAATTATTTACTCAGATAAGAACTCGGCTTTACAGATAGCCCCCTAGCATGATTACCGATACACGATACATATCGCGTGATATAGGATTTTATCAACTGTCAAAATAATATTGTCCCTTGACAGTCAAAGTGAAAATCGTTATATCATATCATGTTTCGGTGGTCATGCTAGGGGGGGCTGCATGTAAAAAGGCGGCAAACTACAATACAAGAACTTGACAGGTGGTCAAGCAACTACGTGTCTGATTGGTGGGAGGAGTACGTATACTTGCGCGGGCGCTCGCCGCTGATGGTGAACTCCAACTTCTACGGCACCGACGCCATCTTGCTGCGGTCCACGTCCAGCCAGGCCGCCCGCGCCGCTGTCTTCATCTACCTCTGTTTGAGGTTCAGGAGGCTCATCGACAGACAGGAACTTGAACCGGTGAGCATTTCGATTGCATATAGGTAGTCAAAATATCTTTATTCAAATAAACTTGCCTATTAAGCGCTTTTGAAACGTCTATTTTCCTACTACCTTATTTAGTTTGACCGCAAGCGCTGTACGTCAAAAAGGTGGTGCCTCTTAGGTTTAGATTGTGTCAATTATCTCGGTAACTATTGATCTGATTTAAGCAAGCAAGGTATGCAATGATAGTTAATTAAAATTGTAACAAAACACGGAAAGAAACTGTTGTTGTAGGTATAATATTTAAAAAATATTGGGACTTTAATGTTAATACGTAACATTAAACGATGTTCTGTACGTACATAACAGAAATGGTGCAAACTCAGAGGAAACTTATATTCATGTCTTCTAATGATTCCATAAAAAAATACAACTACACGAATTACTTCCAATCTTTTTGCTACTTCGACTACACTAGTTGGTAATTTTATGTGACATGTTCCAACCTACTCAGGGGCCGGCTATCTTACATGGCTATCGTAATCGCTTTCATTTGACAGATGGATGTGACACCTTGCTACTTCTATTTGGCATAAATAAAAACTTACCATAGAAAAGTAGCAACGTATCACGTCCATCGGTCAAATGAAATCGATTAAGATAGCCATGTAAGTTAGCCGATGCTGCCTATTATGTATTCTGTGGCACGGCCCCAAGTTAGATAAATGGTCCTTACATGAAGTTCCCAACATCAAACCTGAGGTGGATAGCTAGTAGCTACTTTGGAAGATAAGAGCCAAAACGCACTGTCGACCGGTCGCCGAGCGACTGTCAATAGCGACTGTAATTTCTTTCTAGAGTCTGTCTAAAAACTCTGTTTATATGGATAATTTCAAAGGTTATTTTATTACCCACCTAAATCCCCAACCACCCCGCCAATACCCATCTAAATAAATAAATATGTTTACAATTAGAATTTTGACAGCACCAACAGGGTTACCAGTATAAGTTTTTATAAATAGTTTAATAATTTCTCATGTGAAAAGACTTTTTAGACAGACTCTACTAGTTTATTATGGACGCGTACGCACTTGGTCTCCCGGTCGCTGGGCGAGCCGCGCAGCGGAGACTCAGACGGTTCTTATTAATTTATCTGTTATTGCAACAAAGGACGTGCTCTGCGGATGGTATGCAAAAATCTGTCTGCTACGATTATACACCGACGTGTTTGCTAGCGGTAGCGCAACATCTGCGACATATGAGCATTCGTGTAACGACCATTTCGCAGATACTCGCAAAACTGTACCGAAAAAGAACTCAAAATGTCATCACTAATAGTAGAGTGAGACAGCATATTATGCGAAACGCTGCCATATAACTGACTGATTTTTCCTTGATTCGTTGTAGCATGCGATTGCATCAGTGTATTAAGAGCAGAATTGCATATAAAAATGCTTCCATATTCATTGAATGTATATTTATATATATATATTTTTTATTATCCTATGGACACAACACAGCAGGGCTTCAAATACCGTTAAAAATTAGTAACGTTAAAAAAAATAACGTTAAAAATGGAAATTAATAACGGTGAAACATAATTTAACGTTATTTTTTCGTTCCTTGATAACGTTATTACGTTACTGTATAAAAATATTTAAAAGCAATGTGTAATTGACGTTGACGCCGCCGTGACGTGATCAGTCTCTGCGGTAGGTACTAGGTAGTAGAGGTACGTACGTACCTACAATACGCAATATTTATAAAATTACCGTTAAAATAACGTTATTTTTTAACGTTATCGACATTAATTTAACGTTATATTAAGGTTATGTTATTAGGTATCGTTAAAAAAATAACGTTATCAAGGTATCATATTGAAAATAACGTTACGTAACGTTATTTTTACTGTTAATTGGTAACGTTATAAAGCCCTGCAACACAGGCCGTCCTTATAGATGAATGAGGTGTATTTATGTAATTATTCGTAAAACTCGTTTACATCTGCTTGTTTCTTCGATAGATTATGCTGCAAAACATGGTGCCCCTATGTTCATGGCAATACGAACGATTATTCAACACCGTGCGGGTACCTGGCGTCGAAACGGACAAGATAGTACACTATCACGACTCGAACCACGTGACCGTATATCATAAGGGGAGGTACTTCAAAGTGATGGTCTACTCGAGAGGACGCCTGTTGAAACCGTGTGAGATACAAGTGTAAGTACTTAACTACTAGTTTGATAATATTCCTGATTAATTGAAGGTTATCCTATCCATCAATCTGAATCAGATAGATACACAGGCAGGTCGCACTGAGAAAAATGGGGCACTATAAACTATTGTGAATGCACATCTTTTTGACCAATAGGGAATATGCATAATTTTTTTTTAAATCTTAATCAAAAGTATAATGCGTGAGAAAATTAATTGTAATATTAAAACCTTTCTCTTGCGTTTTTTTCTCGTGATATAGTTACTTGAAGTTAGCGCGCAGCAGCACCCGCCGAAAACGCTCGATACAAAACGGTGACGTCACATATCACGTTTCAGGTGTGTTTCGGCGCGTTTAATATGGAGTTAGCCAATAATCTTCAATTATCTCCCTAAATTTTGCGTTTAAGTGACCTACCTTCTGCAGTAACAAACAAAATCGTGCAATTTGCAGACGACTCCACGCTCATTATAGCTTGCGACAACAAGGACTTAGCTAAAATACACAGTGAAATAATTCTCTCTTTACAAAAAATAACAAGTCATTTGCGAGAAATAGGCCTCACTCTTAATTTAGAAAAAACAAAAATAGTTAATTTTCGGCCGCATCAAAGAGTAGCACTGCCCCTTAATATATTTCATGAAGGTAATAAGATCAAAGTAGAGGAAACAGTCATGTTACTAGGTATTACTCTGGATGATACCTTATCGTGGAAACACCACGTTAACGCAGTAGTAAGCAATCTGAGTAGTTTTGCGTACGCGTTACGCGAGTTGCGTAAATGCACAAACGTCCAGTGTGCACTAACAGCGTACCACGCGCATGCCGCGGCATGGATCCTTATCCATATCATATCATATCATATGATATCATATGATATCATATCATATATCATATCATATCCATATCCAATCCCATACCTTTATGGGATTGTGCTTTGGGGTAACTCAACCGATGTGCAAGCAGCATTTACTATGCAAAAGCGCTGCATTCGAGTTATTGCGAATCTGTCACCTAAAGAAACGTGTAGACCTTGGTTTATTAAATTGAAGGTATTAACAGTCAGCTGTGCGTACATTTATGAGCTTTGTCGACTTGTGCGAACGAGCCCACAATATTTCAAACGAGTAGGAGCCGTGCCTAGACGTTTTGCCTCATGCCGCGACAACGATCTGTGCCAACTCACACCTCATCTCGAGCTGTTTAAAAAAGGACCGTTCTACATGGCCACGTCCAACTTTACAACCACTTGCCAAATAACGTAAAAGCCCTCCAAGGTGGTAAATTTGATAAAGCAGTTAAAAATATTCTTCTGGAAAAGGCATATTATAATATTAAGGAATTTGAAGATGATAGACTGTGATTTAGGTACCTACTATTTTTAATTTGTATGTTTAAAGTTTATTAATGTTTTATTTTCTATTTAATGTTTAATTGTTTAATTCGCCCAGTATTAATGATACATCTAAAATTATTTTCTAGTTTGTAAGGAATTTGCAGTACCCTATGGGGTTCTTGTTTGGAACTTTATATTGTAAACACCATGTATACAACAAGAACGCAAATAAAGAATATGAATATGTGTCGTACAAAATATTATTTCTTATTCGATATTCTATCTGACTGTAAAGTGCATTATATCCGAAAATGAAAAAAAATATCGTTATTTTCCCCTGATTTCATCGTGTGATAAAACTAAAATAATACATTTTTTTTATTTGTTTTTCCTGTTCCATCATGTTTTTATAAGTGTCCGCAGCGATCAAGCTCAAATTCATCAAAATCGGTGACTTATGCATATTCCCTATTGTGTAAGCACGTTAAGTTACGCTGCTGGCGGTGCACACTAAATAGGGATGTTGACTAATGAATAAAATAACGAAATACTAATAAAAATCGTAAACATATCAAACTTTTGGAGTAGCTTGTATACCTCTTGGTTTTATATATTGCGTATTATTTGTTTTATGACCCTTCAAAGTTGGGCGGACAAGTCCATTTAAAAAGTATAAAATTTCTTAAAAGAAATAATACATTTAATTAGTCCGTAAAATTTATAGCAAATTTGTCAAAGAAACCATTTTGATAAACACAATATTTAATATAGCTGCCGAACAAATTTCCTACGCGTTGCATACAACGTAGGAAGGCGTGACGTCATAACTTGGTAGCCGTTAGTATGGAGCGTTTTCGGGTGAGTCCAATTTGTGTGCATTTCAAACTGTGATATCTCGGGCAGTTTTCATGCTAGCAAAATAATTCTTATACAAATGTTTCATTTTTTTGAGAGGTAATTTATGTAACATAAAATAAAAAAATTGTCAACATGCCTATTATGGTTCCGCCGTAATTTAGTGACATCACAACGTTATTTGCAGCTCACACTATAAAATAGAGGTTAAGAAAGAAAACATAGTGCACCGCTTCAAAATACTTAATTGACGCATTTAATATTATAATGCATTGCGATTACTCTTAGTTCCGTATCATTATACACAGGTTGGTCAAAAGTTCTGTTACTGAGTTTCTTTATCGATTACTGGCCATTAAAACAAATGAAAAGAAAAAATAAAAATGACATATTATTGACAGTTTTATAAGCTATAATTCCATACCACACGTATATCATATTTTGTTTATTTCACCATGGAGTGGGGGTTGAAGGAGAATCGTGTCGCTGTAATTGCTCTGCACAAATGTGGGCAGCCACCGAATATGATTTTCAAGTTGCTACAAATGTTGAAAATCAACAAGCAATTTATTTATCGCACTATCCATAGGTACAGTAATACCTTGACCGTCGATGACCGAAAAAGATCAGAAAGACCACGCACCGTTCGGACACCAGCTGTGATCAAGGCAGTGAAGGCGAGAATCACGAGAAATCCCGTCCGGAAGCAAAAGTTATTGGCAATACAGATGACTGTGAAGAGAAGTTCCCTTAAAAAAATTATCAATGATGACCTTGGGCTTCACGCTTACCGTAGACGAAAGGGCCATCTGCTAAACGCACGATTGAAGGCTATGAGGTTAGCACGAAGTCGCGCTCTACTAAAGCAGTACGCACAAAACGGCCATCGAAAAATCTTGTTTACTGATGAAAAAATCTTCACAGTCGAAGAAAATTTTAACCGTCAAAATGACAGAGTATACGCTAAGAATAGTAAAGAAGCCAGCATGATTGCTCCGAGGGTCCAACGAGGTCACCACCCCTCATCAGTGATGATTTGGCTGGGGGTGTCCTATTCAGGGCTAAGTAAGGTTCATTTCTGTGAAAAAGGTGTGAAAACTGGCGCTAGAGTCTATCAAGATACCGTTCTGGAACCTGTTGTCAAACCCTTAAGCCACACTTTATTTCAAAACCAGCCATGGGTCTTCCAGCAGGACTCTGCCCCTGCGCACAAAGCAAAATCTACACAAGCATGGTTTCGGGCTAACAAAATTGATTTTATCGCGCAGGAAGAATGGCCATCCTCCAGCCCAGACTTAAATCCTCTGGATTATGCCATATGGCAACTTATTGAGGAGAAAGCATGTGCTAAGCCCCACATGAATCTCGACTCTCTTAAGCGCGCTATTCTCAAGGCAGTCGCAGAATTGGATATGGTGGTAGTTCGTGCTGCCATCGATGACTGGCCTCGTCGTCTAAAGGCGTGTATTCATGCCAGAGGCGGTCATTTCGAATAATTTTAATACATGATAATCTTAAATATTTGTGCTTTCATTTGGTATATAATTCATTGTAGCATTATTTGTAAATTTAGTATTATTCATGTTTTCCATAGTTACAGAACTTAGTAACCAACTAGGTACTATTATGTGAGTTTGCATTTAACTTATTGGTGACTTCCAGGTTGGGCCCTACAATATTTCGTGCCTGCCATGATATTATTTGATTGCTGGAAGCATGTCTTTACATGCGAGTGCACTATATTTTATAGTGCTTTTTTACCTCAGCATGATCTTTTTACATGCCCGAGCCCTTTTTTCGCAACTCGCACGCGTGCGAATGCAGAATTTGGTTGCGTTTAACTGCTTTATTTTATGATATAACTTTTTTGAGCGCGGCTAATAGCGCGGAGCACAGCCACGCACGTTAACATTCACTTCGTAACTACATATTGAGATAACAGAATGGGGTCAGAGTTTTTATACAAACTGTAAGTGACTTTCTGACTAAGAAGCGAGAAAGGTTTAATTATGAATATAAAATAAAAGATGTCCCTTAGTAATAAGTTAACAACGCATCATAATCCTCACAAAAGTTCAATTTATAAAATACGTGACCATCCGAATGACTGACCATAATAAAAGATCAACTATTCAGAATCTAAAAAGCGATGTCATAAAATGATCTAAATAAAGACGATCATGTTAGTGACCTACTGCGCACTACGAGTCGACACGAGAATTGGCTGATTATGAAAAAGGGCCTTGACGACCACATCATAGCCACAAAATAGAGAGACTAACAGAAGTTAAGCTTAGTACTACAGGCGATCGAGCATCGCATACACACAAAGACAGCTCTCGCCGCTGCGTCACGTACTCGAAGTGGTTTGAGCATAGAAATAGAATGCCAAAGAACAACAATGTCAATAAACAGGTGATCCGAAAAACGAATGTATACATTATAATATGAGATACGTAAAATATGACTTACATACATAAAATATGACTATATTATGGCAAAGGAAATTAATAAATTATGTTCCATACTATTGTTTTCTTCGTCGATAAACGAAAAAATGTAGCGAAATTTGGTTATAGAGAAATGTGTGGCAAAATCTGATTTACCTTTGAAAAGTGTGATTACTTGGATTCTTTCTCTTTATCACATCACAATTACTTAGAGCACAAGACACCATGGCTCCACGATACCTTTATGTATTTGAAATTCTAATTAAGATTAACAAATATTTTAAACAAACTGTGATTGCTCATTTGCAAGGCGGGACGCTAGGGGCTCTTACTGTAAAAAATGTTGGCACATTGTCACTTGATTCTTTATCTCTTTTTTTCACAGACCGTGTCCGTATAATGTTAACTTCTCTTTTCCACGCTTTGTTAGTCTTCTTGAGAGCAGCGAACTTTTTCCTATGTCTATGGGTTTGAGATTGTTTTGAGATTCCGGTTTTACAGCGACGGGTCTATGTGTGCGTTGTTGGAGCGCGCGAGGCTAAGTTTAACTACCGTACTCTCTCTATATTGTGTCATAGCGGACGTTTGCCGCGCAAAGGATATTAATTAATTGAGTAATTAAAGCCCACTGTCTGTAGATTAGAATGCATTATTAATCGTGTGCCATGTGATATGTACATTTAATTACACCTCATTAATAACTTTAAACGCAAAATTCACGTAACCATATTCAATGATATAAAGCCCGATAGTGCCACCGGGAATCTAATTTTCTGATATAGTTTTACCTATGGTTCTACCGGTAGAGTTACGGGAAGAAAAATAAACCATGACATTCACTACTGGCAGTGCCAGGCAGTAGTGTCAAAGGAAAAACGGATCTAACTATATCCGATAAGTTAGTAATTAGAATTAAAAAGGCGAGACTCACTCTAATTAATGCAACGTTTCGTTTTAATTACCAATCTTATGTAAATAATAGTTCTTTGAACTTCTTTATAAGAAGTGTAACAAGTAGCTCATGTAAACAATCAGTACGCAGTAGGTGTTTCATTTCGTAGGCGGATTGAGATAAGATATTAGGTCTTTACCTATGAAATTGCCGTTTTGTTTGAAAAAAGTTAAAGTATTTTTTTTTCGAACTTATTTATTTCTTTTATTCAAAGTAATCACCCCTGCAATCAATGCATCTTTGCCAACGCTGTGGCAGTTTATGGATGCCCTTCTTGAAAAAATCAGCTGGACGGGAGACAACAAACTCTTCAAAGGCGTTTTGTACTGCCTCTCGGGAATTGAATTTTTTTCCCGCTAAAAAGTTGTCCAAATTTTGGAAAAAGTAATAGTCGGTAGGCGCAAGATCTGGTGAGTATGGCGGATGAGGGAGAGCTTCCAAACCCAACTCATGCAGCTTAGAGACGGTCTGTTGTGCAGTATGGGGTCGCGCGTTGTCGTGCCAATCTGTCACAAATGGACCAATATTGTTTTGATGCTAACATCAAAAGCTGCTGCCAGCTCAGCTGTAGATTGCGATTCATCTGCTTCCACAATCGCCTTTAATTCATCATTGTTGACCAAAGTTTCCGGACGACCACGAGGTTCATTTTTCAAGTCAAAATTCCCAGAACGGAACCGAGCAAACCAATAACGGGTTGTACGTTCGTTTGTACAGTTCTCTCCGTAAACGTCGTTGATGTTACGTGTCGTTTGTGCCGCGTTGGTGCCACGACGGAACTCATATTCCATAATTACACGAAATTTCGAAGTATCCATTATGAGGAAAAATGTTGAAATGTAATGAAAATACAACGCTAATCAATAAACAAAAGACTGATTTTGTAAATAGAATGTCATATTTTTAAAACAAAATTAATTTGAATTTAGAATTCATAGCCAATCAAAACTTTTTTTGTTTGAAAAAGTCTGTACTGCAATTAGGGCTTGCAATTCGAATATTCGAATATTCGAATACTTCGAATATTCGGCTTATTTTGCTATTCGAATACTCAAGTCGGTGATATTCGAATATTCGAATATTTTGTACTTTGTTAGATTTAGGCGAAAGTCATTTATTAAATACCCGAATAGCACTAGAATGAAGCGTTTGTTAACGTTCACTTTCACGTTTATTTCTTTGTTGACCTAATGTTCTTTATTTGTCCAGAAATTAAAAACGATTTTAATCTTGCTTCAAGATGAGCAAAATACTTGAAACTTAAAACAGGTTAGAAGTCAGAACTGGAAGACAATAAAATAATATACTGTCATTTAGCTGATCTAATGGTGGAACCCAAAGATGACCACAGGAAATCTGTAATAAAACCATACAAATCCATCGAGTTTGGGCTCGTTTGATTCGTCTTGACAAGCATTTTGTTGTGAAATAATATCCAGAGTATGATGATGAAGCCGAAAGAAGACCACAAGAACTCTGTAGTAAAACCATGCAACCCCATCTAGTTTAGGATCGTTTGATTCGTCTTGGCTAGTACTGTAATAGAAGATGATTTCCAGGGTCTGATGATGGAGCCGGAAGGAGGCTACAGGAACTTTGTAATAAAACCATGCAACCCTATCGAGTTTATACTAATTTGATTTTTTTGATGGGTACTTTGTTGAAATAGTGGCCAAAGTCGGATGATGGAGCCGGAAGAAAACCACAGGAACTTTGGACTTTGGAAATAAAACCATATAAATCCATCGAGTTTGGGCTCGTTTGATTCGTCTTGACAAGTTCTCTGTTGGGAAATTCAATAGTGTACAAGATTTGATGATGAAGCCGGAAGAAGGCTGTAAAAACTGTGTAATAAAACCATGCAACGCCATTTAGTTAGGGCTCGTTTGATACGTCTTGACTAGTACTTTGGTGGGAGACGATTTCCAGGGTCTGATGATGGAGTTGGAAGAAAATCACAGGAACTCTGTAACGAAACCATACAAATCCATCGATTTTGAGCTGGTTTGATTCACCTTGACAAGTACTCTGTTGGGAAAATAAATAGTGTTCAAGGTCTGATGATGAAGCCGAAAGAAAGCAACAAGAACTCTGTAATAAGACCATGCAACCCCATCTCATCGGCTCATTTGATTCATCTTGACTAGTACTCTAATAGGAGACGGTTTCCAGGGTTTGATGATGGAGCCGCAAGAAGGCCACAGGAACTCTGTAATAAAACCATGCAACCCCATCGAGTTTTTGCTCGTTTGATTTGTCTTGATGAGTACTTTGTTGGGAAATAGTGGCCAAGGCTAGATGATGGAGCCGGAAGAAGATCACAGAAATTCTGTAATAAAATCATACAAATCCATCGAGTTAAAGCTCGTTTGATTTGTCTTGACAAGTACTCTGTTGGGAAAATAAATAGTGCTCAAGGTCTGATGATAAAAGCCCACAAAAGAAGGCCACAAAATCTCTGTAACAAAACCATTCAACGCCATTTAGTTTGGGCTCGTTTGATACGTCTTGACTAGTTTTCTGATGGGAGATTAAATTGAAATTGAAATTGAGATAGTATCCAGGGTCTGATGATGGAGTCGGAAAAAGGTCACAGGAACTCTGTAATAAAACTATACAACTCCATAGAGTTTAGTGTTCGTTTGATTTTTCTTGATAAGTACTTTGTTGAGAAATAAAGTCCAGGGTTTGGTGATGGAGCCGGAAGAAGGGCACAGAAACTCCATAATAATAACATACAACACAACCCCATCGAGTCTGGGCTCGATTGATTCATTTTGACAAGTATTCGGATTGGTGTTAGACCTTGGTCTGATGTTGAAGCCGGAAATACCACGGAAAAACATAGATAAGACTAAAAAGCAGAATTTATACATATATTTATTGACAAAAAAAAACTAAAAATTAACACGTTTTAAAAACGAACTATAAAGTTAAAAAATCGAACTGAAAACCCGTAACGATTTATGACCATATACAGAAGTTAAACCTAAAAACGTGGGGAAAATGCAAAAGTCAATGATGATAAATCTTTCAAAATGCGTCCCATTAAACGTAGCATTTAGGTTTAACTTGAAAATAAACAATATTTATTAATTACAACCATTTTTAAAAATTTACAGAAATATTCGAATAATATTCGAATATATTCGAATACCTCCTTAAAAAATATCGAATATTCGAATAGTGAATTTCATCGAATATTTGCAAGCCCTAACTGCAATACGGCAATTTCATAGGTAAAGACCTATTAATTTATATTCGCCTCTGGAGACCTCTAAAATATCGAGTTCATTGCTAGAGTCCCTTAAGGGGCTGACAACAAATAGCGCCACCAATACACATAAACCGAAATTCGCCACTTTCGTTTAAACCCCTTTTTAGAACTAGAGAAAGAAAGTTTTTCAATTAATATTAGACGCAAAAAGAAATACTCCCCGTTTACCTTTTTAGGGTTCTGTATCCAAAGGGTAAAAACGGGACCCTATTACTAAGACTCCGCTGTCCGTCTGTCTGTCTGTCACCAGGCTGTACCTCATGAACCGTGATACCCAGAGAGTTGAAATTTTCACAGATGATGTATTTCTGTTGCCGCTATAACAACAAAGTACTAAAAACAGAATAAAATAAATATTTAAGGGGGTCTCCCATACAACAAACGTGACTTTTTTGCCGTTTTATGCTCGATTTTAATAACGACAACAGGTCGACAGTTGAAATTTTCACATATGATGTATTTCTGTTACCGCTATAACAACAAATACTAAATACAGAAAAAAAATTAAGGGGAGCCCTCATTCAACAAATGTGTTTTTTTTTTGCCGTTTTTGGTACGAAACATTTCGTGCGCAAGTTCGACTCGCACTTGGCCGGTTTTTTAAATATTTGCCTTTTAAATGTTTGGTGGTGACTCTTAAAGTCATAAATTAAATGCATTGAGGACGGTAGTTGGCACATGTCAGCCCCTTAACGCATAAATATGTATATCCTCATTTGGCAGCCACCGTTGTGGCAGAGTCCTATGCCCTACGTCTATCTACATTAATCATCTGCCAAGGTCATGGTCAAAGGCCAAAGATAAACCATGTTGAATTTAACAGATCCGAGGGCCTACTGAAATGGCCATTCTACTAAAGTTAACGCCAGTAGAATATAATGTTAATGTATAATGTTGATTGACATGTCATTCCCATACATTATTCTATTCTACTATCGTTAATTTTAGGAGAATGACAATTTGAGTAGGAGGGCTTGTGTTTGGACTGAAAAACTATAATATAAGAACAAGTTAAGATGGTTCTTTTATTACGAAAGTCATCTTGTAGATCGACAGAATTTCATTAAAATTTAATAATATTCTGTCCTATTTGAAACGCGGACTAATGGAACAGGCAAATAAGCATTCAATAAACTATATGATTTTATATTCAGATACTTATAAAGTAACTTTGACTTGCATAAATTATGATGAATAACGTGAAAAGTAAAAATCAAAATAACTTCGATAGTCAAACAGCAAACTTTTATCTAACCTCACCTTGACCTACGGAGAGTATTTACCAACGAGTCATTATTAATATTTACTACGTCATTACATGAGCCGTAACTTATTTAATGCACTTTGATAAGCAGGCACAAACCAATACAGTGAATATAAAACTATACGTATCTCGACTTACGGCCAGAATTAATACCACAGATAAAGATAGGTCTGATCCAGATTAGTTGCTAAACAAGGTTTGATATTACTAAAAAATAATCGACAGTTGCCTAGGTGTTGCCTAGTGAATTGATTATTTTCTGGCCGTAAGCCATCGTAATATGTCGTCCTAGTTAATTTTTTTTCCGGACGCGGATATTCGCAATAGATAACTAGAAGTAAGAACGCGACGTAATTGTACATAATTACAACATATTTTATTCATAATCATATTTGTATTACTAATTCTTTCATTAAGTTTTTTCCCGTAATATAGGTTGCGTGATAATTATACCAACACACACAACTTGTACGTCGCTGTCGCCAAGTGTTACTTATACGTATATTAATAGATCATCTATTGTTTTTATTATCCCGGATACGACTACCTTTTAGTGTAGGAAAGTAAGGTAGTGGACCCATAGTAAATCCTCAGTAGATAAATGAAACGAAAACTTTACAGTATGATAAAGTAGGGTAGGTATCATAAATGAAACCTATTTTTTGAATTATCCAAATATTGTTTTTGGATATTTGTACATAGGTTTTGGTTCATACTATATTACATCCCTGCAAAGTTTCATCGACTGAGGATTTAAGGCTCCAGCACACCGGATGCGTAAGCGTATGCGTAAGCGTGCACGTAGACGTACCATGACGTTGTAATCTCTGAAACCTTATGAGACATGGCACACCGCTTGCGTAACGTACGCGTGCACGTAGACCGATGCGTAACCCTACGCATTGCAGCTTTCATGAGACAACCAGGCTGCGTACTTACGCAGAGCGGAACGCATTGATGACGTTGTACTCAATGGCATTCCCTATTGGACGTCACACCGAACACGCACGTATCTTTCCTGCGCGTCACTACGCGCGTAACCACGGGCGTGACTACGCATTCAGTTGTATTTGTTTACAAATACCACCGGTACTACTGGTAGTAAGTGGTGTTTAATTTTGTTTTTAAGTAATGAATAACGATATTAAAGAAAAACTAATTCAATTGTGCGAAAAAATTAGTCCATTTACTCAATCTTCATCTGACATCGCGCACTAGAGTCGCAAACATGGCTGACGCAGCGGCTGGGTACGCAAGGGACAGGTTGCGTTGCGTGCCGCGTAGACGTATGCGTAACCCGGTGTGTCAGGGGGTTACGTGCGTAACTACGCGCGTGTACACGCACGCGTAACCACGCGCGTGTCTACGCATCCGGTGTGCCCAGGCCTTTAATGTTGGGGTCTCCAATTCTCCATACAAAAGATCAATTAATTTCCTTTTTAATTGTCGTTCTGTGCACAAGCAAGTGCAACAAGCGAATGGTGCGATTACTTACTTGATTAGCTATTTACAACGTATTACAAAAAAAACCCTAAAGCCAAATATGGTATAGGTATGGATAGGGTACAATCATAGCCTTCTCTATTGTTCTACAAGCCATGCTATTAGGATTGGCAACGTCGCATTTCGGTATTATGCGTGAACCGATTTGACACAAATCCGCCATAGATTTATAGCAATACGACAAATTAAAAAGACGCCGTTTACTAGAAGTCATGGTACTTTTTTGACCATTTTAAATCAACAGCCGATAGGTTCACGCGCAACGTTGCCAAACCTAATAGCATGGCTTGTAGAACAATAGAGAAGGCTATGGTAAATTGCAAACATCCCCTGAAAATTATACAAAACCTGAAACCCGCCACTTTAAAAAAAAAGTGCTCGAAAATGCAATCAACAAAAGTGTAGAACCTCAATTGAATTTGTCTAACACGTGTACGGGCTTCTTAGTACGATACGTGGCGATACTTCAAAATAATCGAATCACCCTGCCGAGCATGACCGATTTATATCGCCTGATATAGCGTTTTATCACGTTTAACTGTCAAAAAGACAAAGGAGTTTGACAGTTGAGTGTCGATAAAATGCTATATCACGCGACATAAATCGGTCATGCTAGGCAGGCTGTATTGATGGTAACTATGTTAAGGTATGTTGTGTGATCCGACCACTGTATAATGTTGTTCTTTTTGTTTTCCTGTAGACAAATTCAGCAGATACTGGACGACGTTTCAGAACCAGCGATAGGTGAAGAACGCGTCGGCGCACTGACGGCGGGCGAGCGTTCGCACTGGGCGCACATTCGACAGACCATTTTCAACCGAGGCCATAACCGGACCTCGCTGCACTGCATCGAGCGAGCAGCATTTAACGTATGCTTAGGTAAACACATTATTCGGGGCTCACGCTGCGCTTAAACTTTTATCCCAGAATAGATTATAGCCCAGTAAAAATCTACATTTAAATCGCAAAACGCGATGTAAAGCTGCATTTTTGGTATATTATTTGGACCCCTTAAGGGAGTGTGGAACCATATTTTGCAAGCAAAAAAAAGTTGTGCTAGGTGCGTTATACGTGAAAAATTGCATTTTTATTCAGTTTTTGCAGTTTTATTAAAAAAACTATGAGCTTTTGACATTAGTTGCCTACATCATTTTGAAAGTGTATTAAATTTCAAACAATTAAAGCTAACTTTCAACTCTGTATGTCTAATAGTTTTTGAGATATGATGCTTGAAATATTGACACTCACCGGCATATCTAACCGCCTACACCGTTATTTTCATACAAACATGCTCACTTCACAGTATCATAAATATAAAAGTATACGCATCTCTGCAATGGTCTGTATGTTTAAGAGTTTAGGAAGGTGCTCGTTTTTCGAATAAGAATGTCAAATAAGCATAGACATCTCTAAATTTCGCGAAAAATGCAATAAAGCAATGCATAATTTTAATACCATATATCATTGTATGGAACGAGGAAATTGGTTTACCTTTTCCTCTTTTTGGATAAATTGAGAGGTATCTATACTTATTTGTAATTATTCGAAAAATGAGCACCTGACTAATCTATCAACATACAAATCATTGCAGAGATGCACAACCTTTTTTATTTATGAGACTGTGAAGTGAGCATGTTTATATGAAAATAACGGTGTAGGCGGATAGATATGCCGGTGAGTGTCAATATTTCAAGCATCATATCTCAAAAACTATTAGACATACAGAGCTGAAAGTTAGCTTTAATTGTTTGAAATTTAATACACTTTTAAAATGATGTAGACAACTAATGTCAAAAGCTCATAGTTTTTTAATAAAACTGCAAAAACTGAAAAAAATGCAGTTTTTCACGTATAACGCAGCTAGCACAACTTTTTTTTGCTTGTAAAACATGGTTCCACACTCCCTTAAGGGGTCCAAATAACATACCAAAAATGCAGCTTTACATCGCGTTTTGCGATTTTAGGAAAAATATTTGTAAGAATTTACTGGCCTAGAAGTTGCACTCCGCAAAATCGTTAAATTGCGACTCTTGCTCCGACACAATAAAGTGCATTTCATTCAGGTAGTACAGCGCTCCATTCGCTCTAAAACATTCATTAGTAGTTGCCTCTCTTTCTATCGCGTAGGTCTTATCTTTTCTGAGGGGGTATTACAACCTCTTAAAACTTGCCAGGTTTATGAATTGCTATAGTTAAATCTCTTTCTCGCTGTATAGCAAATAAAAGCGATAGATTGATAACCAGTCAGAAAACTGCCAGGAAATAAGAGGTGATAATACGCCTTCTGATGTTTGAAATTTATCCTCTCAGAGGACGCCGAGCGCTTCAGACTCGCGTGCAGAGTGACAGAGCCTTGCTTTTACACTTATACAAGCCTACTGCTCGCGGCTCACTCAGTCGAGCCAGGAAGGATGTCGTGAGTCGGTTGAGACAGAGCTACGGGACTAACGCGATAGAATGAAAAGGTGCATGCAATAATAGTTACGCAGCGCTGTGCAATTTGAAATTGTACTTTATTGCCGTGCAGCGAGAGTAGCTTATTATTTTATTGTCCTCACACAGATGGACTTCTGTCCGTTTAGTACTATTATACAGGGTTACTGGAAATATGACTTATTCCTGCTAAAGGGTTTTTGTTAAATAACTGTTTCTAGGAAGTTAATAGTTTTGGAGAAAATTGGAATCAAGTTTTTATTAAACAATAAATAAGGCTCTGCTATGGACCATTAGTCAGTGCGAGTATTTGTTGCAGATGACATGGAGTATGGGTTTGACGAGAAAGACCCGTCGAAACTTGACGAGTACGGCCGCATTCTGTTGCACGGCAAGGGCTACGACCGCTGGTTCGACAAATCGTTTAACCTCTGCTTCAGCACAAATGGCTTCGTAAGTAAAGATTTATTTGCTACCTCAAACCTGATAGCTTTCGTGGTAAAGGGGCTTGTATCGTGCTTCATCACTTTGCAGAAACGTGTGCGCGCATTTCGCCCCTGCACGAATTAAACGTATGTTAGTGAGGCGCGACGTGCAAGCGATTTTAACCTTAGGAATGTTAAATCGGAAGTGGTACTCCGGTTTTCAAGGCGTCACGTCATCTCTGAGGTACAGGGTTTGATCTCCGGCTGGGTCAATTTGAACTCTTCTGTATTGTCTTAGGCTTGGACGAATTAACCACTGGACACGTAACGTAAGAAAAATGTATGAAATCACGTTCAACCAATTTTTGCGGGGTGAGGGGGGATTACATTGTCAAATAATGACAATATTATAGGGTGATTTAGCCGGTTTCCGGCCATAATTGCCGGCCAAATATTATGGATTGTGAAACTCATACATTAGTTCTCGGCCAGGCGGCCGAAAAGCAAATGACCTCCCAAATATGCATTTAGTTACCCGGCCATCAAATTTAAATGTATCACACCGAAAACTTTACGCGTTTAAGTCAGACAGTACTAAAACTAATTTACCATACTCACACCTAATTGCAAGAAGCTTCACTTTAAATCTTCTTTAGCTAATGCCACTTTATAGCTAATGAAATCATTAAAATATTGATTTCATTAGTTTGTTGCATCAAACTACTTTAGGCTAAAAACTTTAACTAATGAGAGCCCTAAACATTGTTGCCAATAATAAAGTTAAAAAATTAATGGGATGACCGAATGGTTGAGTTTTGTTTTGAAAAGTATTCAAAGTTTGTATATAAATTGGCCAAAAAAACGCGTTTGACACATAGTATGGTTTGACAACTGACATTTTTCTTTCAAATTCGTTGGTTGTGAAATTTTTATTATTTCGGTTTACAGAATACATCTACTTACCAAGTTTCAACTGTGTAATCTTAATAGTTTCGGAATTAAGTGGCTGTGACATACGGACGGACAGACAGACAGACAGACATGACGAAACTATAAGGGTTCCGTTTTTTGCCATTAGGCTACGGAACCCTAAAAATAGTAGGTAAGTACTTAAATTGCAGAGTCCTCTTGGACTCTGCAATATTAAGAAGTGGCGTATTGAAAACAGGTAAAAATTACAAAATAAACTGTTTCTACAGTTTATTCGAGAATATCCTCTAGTATTCACTGTCTAAATTTCAAATTCATATCTATAGCCGTTCCTGAGAAAACATATCACCCACAACGTACTAAAAATTTACACCTCCTCTTAATAAATTGTTAAAGTCCTTGTCCGCGCGACCTTGAGCAAGAGAAGGAGGCCTGCCCCCTTACCTACAATACTACAATGTCTACTTGCGACGTGTTACTTGATCGTTTAATTGCTTATTTTCAAGCTTTAAGTTAGCGAACGAATAGAAAAGCCCCCATGGTTATATTTCCGAAATGGCCGAAAACCATTGGGGGCCGGCAAACCGGCTAGCTCACCCTACTTTGTTTACATACCAAATTTTATTTATTTTACGACAAATAGCTACTATAATAGGTTGAAATTGTGCTTACGTGTGAAAAGAATCATTTCTAGATTACCCGCTATTTTTTTTGCTGAACAATACGGAGCATTTTGCCCATTTTTGTACCAATGTTTCGCCACGAGCTCTAGCATCACACTGACAACTCGATATCGTTTACTGAGGCTATCGGTCACAGTAAGTGGCTAAGGGGTAAAGGCGAATATGGCTGTCATTTCGCGTCCAGTGGTTGATTCGTCCAAGGTCTTAGGTCGTGTTTGCGGTACCACCGTTGTCTTTGATTTTCGTAATACAAATCTTTCTTTTTTATCGTATGAGGATTAGTGGCCACCTCTGGTGAGTTTATCAAGCCGCCTGCAAGGCCTCTGATTTGGCTTAACGACTGTTATCAGATGACAACAGCCGGAACCGACGGTTTAATGTGCCCTCCGAAGCACGGAAGCGCTCAGTTGTAATGCCACTTAGCGGTCACCCATCCGACACCTGGCCGGACCGAGCGTGATCGAATACGCGAGCGCTTCACACAACACAAATGCTTTAACTACGTACCTACTTTGAAATCTGACCTATGTATAATATGCGCAAAATAACTTGGCGGCTCGGAAGTTAGCCGCAAGTGACATTTCGCGTAGGGTCCATAGTTCCGAGTGCTTCCGCCCGCGCCCCGTCCCCTGTGCAAGCTCTGTATTCGTCTACTGCGCAGCGTTCCGCGCGAAGTTCAGAAGCGCCAAGTTATTTTGCGCATATTTTATTTTTATTATACAAGCCTCCACCCATGACTTCGTCCGCGTGGAGTTTCTCTTTCAATTTCGATTATACCTCTCACTAAGCGGATGTATAGGTAACTAATTATGCTAAATTTCAGCAAGCGATGATGACGAATCAGTAAGCCAGTCAGGTCATAATATTTTACAAGTATACATATATTTTTACTATGCATTAAAGGCATACAATTTTACTTTTCACCCAGTCAAATGTACAAGAAGACTTGTGTTAGCATTAGCAGACCTTTTGAAATCAAAAAAAAAATGTCTTTGATCAAACTATTTTATTATAAAATTTCTTCTATTTTCATAAAGAAGTAGATTCCATTGTATTTTTTTTTCTCAGGTGGGCTTTAATGCTGAACATACATGGTAAGTGACTTGAAAGTATACAATTATTATGGTTAATTAGATTACAGATATCAAAATGTAAGATAATTATAGAGATAATATTAATGGTCTTAGAATATTGGAGGTTATTTAATGAAATAAACAGGAATAAATTAACCGTAACTTTGACTATATTTGACCTGCATTCATAAAATTTGTCACTACATATTAAAACATGATAACAAACATAATGTCACAATTAATCAGTAAGTCTTCCATGATAAAGATGCTTGTCCAAATATTGTTTTGTCTGGTAGTCGAGTCGCTGATAACTACTAACAATGAGAGTAATAGTAATACACTAGTTATCTATGTTTACATAATGTCTGGTGTTCTCACGACGTCATTGTATTCCAGGGCTGACGCGCCTGTCATGGGCCACCTCTGGGAGTACGTCATTTGGTCAGAGCTGGAAATTGGGTAGGTACCTATTACAAAGAAACCGGTACAAATGTGCAAAATGAACTTTACTTATATTTAATGTTGCTCTAAATAAGGTTAAGTTATTAAATTGAGATTTTTTCGCATTCACAATGCATTTTTTTATAATATATTAGAAAAATGGGTAAGTAGATTTTTTCTAATATATTATCTTAAGATAAAAAATAGCAAGTTATAGTTTCTCTATCTCACGAAAACTGATGAATTAAACGAGTTTAAACTTTATTGCAAAGAGAGATTTGAGAAAGAGGTATAGCAAATCTCTTTACCGTAAATCGAATTTAATTGATAGTGATTAATCAGTCTCTTTGCCATTTCGTCGGTCTGTGCTGCCTAACGATGTTTCTGTGTGACGAAAAGAGATAGAGTTATGTGGTGCCGTGCCGGCCAGCACAATGTAAATGAATCCGAATACAATATTAAAAAAGTTATTTTTCAATACATTTGCTCGAAAATGTGAGCTTACGATAACAGTATAGCGTGAGGAAAGTTGATTTTACCGCACGCTGGCGCCGTGCGTTTTTTACGTATGTTTTTTTTTATTTCTACTAGCTTCCGCCTGCGACTTCATCCACGTGGACAGTAGCAAAATATAGTGACAAGTTTAAACGACCTCTTTAGTGTATGAAAGCTAGTTTTACAGAGAGTTCAAGCTGTTTTCCTGGTTTCACCCATCTGTATTTGTTCATTAAATTCAGGTGGGTGAAACCAGGGAACATAGCTTAGATTTTAAGTTGGACCTCAATATATAGATTACAATTTCAGTAGTACCTACAATGTTTTTACGCAAATGTATTGAAAAACGTAGTATGGCACACGGTTTTTTAAAACTCGTGACGATGATAAACCCTCGCCTGCGGCTGGCGGCTTATAAAACGTCAACTCGTTTTAATAACCTTATAGTGCGAATCACGAAAGATGACCACAAATGGCGCCCATCTTCGCATCATTACTCATGAAAAAAGACTTAAGGCGCGGTGGTAGTGAATGTGGCGCCCCCACTACATTTATTTTTTTTACTCGTAAACCAAGTCAATATTAAAAAAAAGCACAAGTATAAATCTCTTAAATTGTGTCTAATATTTTTTGAATAACTCTTCAACAGTTTTCATTCTTTCTGTAAGTTTTAAAATCCATTTTAGCTCAAAGTGGCCACTTTTGGCAATTATGGATTTTAAAACTTACAGAATGAATGATAACTGTTGAAGAGTTATTCAAAAATTATTAGACACAATTTAAGAGATTATTACTTGTGCTTTTTTTAAATATTGACTTGGTTTACGAGTAATAAAAATAAATGTAGTGGGGGCGCCACATTCACTACCTACAGCGCCTTAAGATAGAATAATATTTAATATAAGTACATATAGATTATAATAATTTTATCTTAATATATAAAATATTATTTTGTCTGTAGGTCTTTTCCTTTGTGAGTTATGATGCGAAGATGGGCGCCGTTTGTGGTCATCTTTCGTGATCCGAACTATATCAACCTTGTATCATAAACTAGTAATGACGGTTGTTATGATTGGTTGTAAAGATACGACGAGAACGGCAACTCGAAGGGCACAGTGGAGAGCCCGCCGCCGGCCCCGATCCGGCTGCAGTGGGAGCTGGACAGCGAAGAGACCATGGCCGCCATCGACGTCTCCTACAACGTCGCGCAGAAGCTGCTCAACGACGTCGACCTCAGGATCCTCATGTACACCAAGTATGGAAAAGGTTAGTATTTAGCAGCTAACTAAAATCTATGGAACGAGCATTGCGCTCAAAAATGGTACCACATGAAAAGTACAACTAAAGGTCAAACCGCACTACAGCGGAGCGGCGCTGCGCGGCGCGGCACTGCAGCGGAGCGGCGCGGCGCGGCCAAATATTATTTCTATTGATTGCAATGATGCAAATCGCACTATAGCAGAGAGGCGCGGTGCGGCGCTGCAGACTTGGGTGCAAAATAATATTTTGTCGCGCCGCGCCGCACCTCGCCGTGCCGCTCCTCTGCCGCTAGTGCGGTATAGCTCACGGCGCAGTGCGGTCGAATATTCTTGACAATCGAGCTTCAGTCTACAGAGGGTATTTGAAAATATCTATTTCTACTGATATTTCAGTGTACAAATTTTGATTAATTTATAAAGGGGTATTTTACGTGATCATTTCATAAATCATCATAATTATAACTCATCACAAATAAAAAAATATGAGGATGTGTTGCTAAATCGTTCCTTGGAAATTCGTTCTAGGGAACGCGTGACCAAGCGTTCCCTTTTCGTTCGTGCGTCCAACTTCAATGAAATCTTGCCACGTCTGCCAATTTGAGCCGCGTCGTGCCGCTCCGCTGCCGCGATAGTGCGTTTAGGAGAGGCCGCGCCGCTCCGCTGCAGTGCCGCGCCGCGCAGCGCCGCTCCGCTGTAGTGCGGTTTGACCTTAAGTCGTTGTAACTTAACCTAAATTTTGGACTCTGGATTTGGTGTGATATAATAGGAAGCCAATCGAATATAACATTGTCAGGCATTTTGACTCATAAAAAAAACCGCCTTCAAAAAACCTGAAAACAAAAAAGCTTAAAAGTTAAATACCTCTAAAAAGCAAGAAATAATATTCGAATCATTCGTTACACATATCAATATTAATAAACACGTCCATTGAAGTCGGGTGGGGCTGGAGGACAACTTAATTTTTTCTAAAAGCCCCACTCGACTTCAATAAACGTGTTTATTAATATTGATATGTGTAACGAATGATTCGAATATTATTTCTTGCTTTTTAGAGGTATTTAATTTTTAAGCTGTTTTTGTTTTCAGGTTTTTTGAAGGCGGTTCTTTTCTTTTTTTTTAAAAAGCTTTTTTATTTTCAACTTTTTAGTGGTAGGTATGTAAGCGCAGCATGTAAATATTTTCTAACTTTATATTATAATATTTTCAATGGTAAAATGCCCAGAACTCAATTTCCAAATTTACGCTGTTTGTTTTTGAGGAGTTCCGTTGTGTCTTCGTAGTCCAAGTCTAGTCCAAAACGTTGCATCACAAACCATGGTTTGGTTTGTTTTGGATTGCCATAAACTTACCAAAACCTAAATCACTTTACATATACTATTTGACTTTGAGGAGTTCCCTTGTGTATCTTCGAAGTTCGAAGTCCAATAACGATGAAATTAAATTGTGACCACTCTTGAAGTATACCCTTTCAAACAAAAAAAGAATCATCTAAATCGGTTCATAAACAAAGATGTTATGTCCGAAATTCCATAAAAATTCGTGCGATGGCGAGCTAAATAATTGATATTTTTCAGGATTATGAAAAAACTACTGGCCAGATTTCTGTAAAAAATTTATGGGACCACACACGAACTATGTTCTTTGAGATAAAAAATAATTATACAAATCGGGTAACAACTGACGAAGCTATGTTAAAACATACCTAAAAAAAAATAAAAAAAAATACCGTCGACTTGAGAACCTCCTCCTTTTTTTGAAGTCGGTTAAAAAGTAGTGCCAGGCATCAAAGCTGCGCTAAAAAGTGGTAAAGTTTGATGCCGCCTGGGCACTACTTTTCCCCCAGTCAAAATACTTGGCAATGTTATATTCGATTTAAATACATGATTGGCTTGCTACTATACCACAACAAATCCAGAACTCTGTAAATTGTATACCGTAATGTATTAGTGTTTATGGTTGTTATATAAATTAAGACAATATTAATATGGAAAATGCAAATTCTTAAAAATTTTACATACAAAACAGTAATTTCATACTTAAACCCCTAATATATTAAATAAAATACGATCTCAAAGTATATGAATCACAGATTTAAATAAAAGTAATAGCGCTTCATCCTCGTAATTTGTCGGTAGGGTTCATGAAGAGCTGCCGCGTGTCCCCGGACGCGTACATCCAGCTGATCCTGCAGCTGTCGTACTACCGCGACGCGGGCCGGTTCTGCCTGACGTACGAGGCGTCCATGACGCGCATGTTCCGCGAGGGCCGCACCGAGACCGTCCGCCCCTGCACCATCGAGAGCTCCGCCTGGGTGAAGGCCATGGTCGACCCTGCCATCTCGGTAACTATTCAAAAGCATATTAATAATAGGGTGAATCTCCAGGCGTTTTGAACGCTGTCATTCTCCTCAACATACTTTTCATAATTTTAGAGTAAGATAATTCTTTGTCCTCGTGTGCAGTGACGAAAATAGGTCCCAGACGAGTAGCGTTTAGTAGCATAAAACTATATAATTTTTGCCACCTATCATGACAATTTTATGTTGAGAACAATGACGGCCGGCGTTCAAAACGCCCGTAGATTCACCCAATAACGCTTTATTGCACACTAGAAAAAGACATTACAAAGAAGCAGACAATAAACATAGACAAGTACACAAAAGGCGGCCTTACCGCTAAGTAGCAGGCTCTTCCAGGCAACCTTAAGTAGAAAAATATTAAAGGGAAGAAGACAGATTAATCTTTAAAAATCTTTAAATCTTTCTTTTTTTTGTAGGTTTTGAAGATTAATCTAAAAACCTAAATAAATGCCATTGTTTATAACCCAAAACAAAATATAAAAAAGGAAAACATAGAGGAACACATCCAACAAGCCTTTCTTTATTTTTTGATAAAAAAAATCGGTCTCGTTTTGGAGGACGATATAGAGGACTACGAAACCACAGTACATATATAAGTTTTTCAAACAGTAGACGAGCTAACGTCTTTTAGGCCCTTTTGTCATTGCACTCTGTCGGATCGCTAGGGTTGGCATTTTCCGGCCGTCTCGTGGAAAGCTTCGGCGAACGCTATGGAAACAACTGCGACGCGATGTCACAACCCTGACCAAAGTACTGCGAACTTTGCTTAGAGCTCTTAGAGTGACGTCAGCCGTCAAATTCGAACGTTTCCATGGAGCTCTCATACTGTTTGAAAAAACTTATATATGTACTGTGACGAAACGTTGATTTTGTCTACTTTCCATAGGAATTTCTAAATTCTCTCGACACCGTGGTTTTTCCTCTTAAAATGTCACATGAGATTAAATTGTCGTAAATAAAAAAAAAATATATATCAGGTTGAAGAACGCATGCGCCTCTTCGTGAAGGCGAGCCAGCGGCACCAGCTCGGCTACCAGGACGCGATGTCCGGCCGAGGCATCGATCGCCACCTGTTCTGTCTGTACGTCGTCTCCAAGTACCTGGAGCTGGAGTCGCCCTTCCTGCAGGAGGTGTTCAACGAGCCCTGGAGACTATCCACCAGTCAGACGCCGCACGGTAACTAACTATTACTATAAAACATCTATTCCATTAATACTTTTTATACACGGTAAAGGATCATGACGCATTCTGGGCAATGATGCGCATTAACCATACATATCTGTGACAGACTCATGTCATGTCAAAAAGGGGTAGATAACAAAATGTCATATAATAGGAAAATGTCAAACATTTATAACCCCAAAGATTGAGATTTCTCTTTTTTCCCGCATTATATTTTAATGATATTCTTCCCACGCAATTACTATAAAATTACTATAGAATTTCATCAAAGTGCATCATAGCCTAGCTTGTATAGTAAAATCGGCATAATCCTTTTCAAGTACAGTTTGACCATAAAGAGTTGAAATTAAATAAAATGGAACTAAAAATTTTCAGTACAAAATTTAGTAAGTGTTGCCAATTTATTCGTGATTTTGACGTGTTTACATAGAAAGTGGCGCCCTCAATTTTTGTCAACTCTTTATGGTCAAGCTGTATATTGTACAATTCTTCTGTCCATTTCTTTTCTGTTTGTAATTGTGTGTGTACAGAATTAATAAATAAATAATAATAAATATATCTAAAAATTAAACGAATGAATCTCTTGCCTCTTCTAATCGAGTATGTACGGTTAAAAGTTTCAATATTTAATAATTCAAGATATTGAGGATTCTGAAATCGCGAAAAAAAAGTCAGCTGTTTCATAGATTTTGATATTTTCGTCATACATTTTTGTATGAAACAGCTGATTTTTTTTTCGCTATTTCAGAGTTGGTCCCATACTAAAAGTTGTTCAGTTTGATGGTCCTCATCTACCATATTCGGCTTTATAAGCCTTTTTCCAAACACCTTGTATATTCTTTGTAAAACTTTCAAAAAAATGTGAATGACATTCTGCGAAAGTGACCAGTTGCGAAAATGAAATTCTGCGAAAGTGACCAAATTCGCGATGACCAATTGCCAAAAAGACGATCTCATCGCGTCAAAATCGTTCTAGGTTGTTATTATAGTAAGATATGTCGTATCCAAAGGTCAAACGAACCTGATCGACCTGAAGAAGTACCCGAACTGCATCAGCGCGGGCGGCGGGTTCGGGCCGGTGGCCGACGACGGCTACGGCGTCTCCTACATCATCGTCGGCGAGGACACTCTCTTCTTCCACGTGTCCAGCAAGAAGAGCTGCCCTATCACGGTAAGGGAGCGTTTAAGTATAACGCAATTTTTTGAGATTTTTAACCCCCAGCAACTGTTTTGTCTCTCACATCAAGTCCACGGGTTTATATGGAAGCGCGCACACGAAGCGACGCAGTCGCCGGCAACTTCTCATACAAACCATGTGAGAGACAAAATAGTTGCCGAGGCAAAAGTTGCCTGTGTGGGATGGCGCTTAGGAAACTCGTCGAACGGAATCGATTAGGTATCGAGACTCAATTTTCTGAGCAACATTACATTGCTTAATTTTTTTTTGCAATATTTGAGCAACTTCATGGGCTATTAGTATCCATCTTGGGTATTCCTCCTTATAATTGAACTGTTGAAGTGTGTTTTCTCCGTCATCTCGGATACCCGCATTTCATGAATTGACCCCTTTTATTTACCTTTTATGGCGCCGCAAGCAATAGCGTTTAATTATGGTAACTGTTATGTTAATTAATTCAAACAATTATTAGTTGAAAGCTCACTAAATGTACTTTCAATATAGATATCAACATTAAGTGTCCGGACACGAAAGTGGCGGCGGCCGAGCGGTGGCGGGGCGGCGCGGCAGCGGAGCGGCGGCGGGGCGGGGCGATGAGAACGTGGGCACGAAACTTAGCGGTCGGTCAGCCGCGCTAGTAGTGTTGTGACAGATGGGCTAAATACCATTAAGGGCCCATGGACCTACCGATTTGACCTACTGGTAGGACCACGGTATACCACTAAAGTAACTTCTTATTTTTTTTATTTCTATTGATGTGTCAAATGTGATGTTGCTATGGAAAAAATTTTTTGTTAAATCAATACCGAAAAATATTCAAAGGACGAAATATATCCTATGTCTAAAAATTTTATTTAGTTCGAAAAAATGGTCTAAGTATAGGCGTTAACTAGTTTCAAAACCGGATTCTTTGCTCATCTTGTGTTTTTTAAATGATGTCCAAGATGCCGACATCCATACTGAATAAATAGGTACTACCTAGTAATCAAACAGACACTATTATATTATTCAACACAACACTACTGTAATCGCGGGCTACCAAATCCAACTAGTTTGTTCATTTGTTTTCGTCGCTCTCCTCCCGCCCGTGCATCGCTCGTCGCCCCGCGCCGCCACCGCCCGTTTCGTGCGCGTCTCCATACTGTGCCATACTGTTGAATGCATCGCCGCCGCTCCGCTGTCGCGCCGCCCCGCTGCCGCTCCGCCGTCGCAGTTTTCGTGCCCGGACACTTACACATGAAAACGTTAGCTAGCAATAGCTAGTTGGCAAGTCTAAAGATATTTTCGAAGACTTGCGATTTTTCTGACGTCAAGTGTAGAAAAATCGTAACCACCACGCCCTATAAAACGCAACAATTTTTTTTTTATATTTACGTTATATTAAAATACAAAGATGTTTTTAGCTTGCAAAGGATGTAGACGTAAGTTAAGTGTGTTTATCACAAAATATAGGGTAAACTAACTTTAATATAGTACTATGTATTTATTTTGTCATTGTTCTACATCCAGACATAAAAAAAATTATTAAACGATGACTAATATGAAATATTTATACCTGTTTCAGAGTTCTTCCAACTTCGTTAAGCAAATTGAACGCTCCTTGAAAGATGTACAGGACCTCTTCAATGAATACAAGAAACTCAAAAGTTGTCAAAAATAGCAAATAATTATTAATAAGTCTTTGCGATTTCCGTTGTTTTAGATTTAGTAAATATTAATCAATTTTGTTGTTGTTGTAATAATATTTAGTTTATAAATATATTGACACTGGTTTCGTAGGCTAAGCGATGACTCAGAGTATTCTCTTTAGATGCAAATATACAAATAATTTAGGTATTGTGTGTTGTCAGAAGATATTATACAAAAAGGCATGTGTTCACTAAAAAATCATAAATTCAATATTCTAAAATCAATTAAGTAAGTATCGTAATTGTAAGTATAAAAGTTTCATCATGTTTATATAAAGGTAACTTTTTATGTATATTATGTGAAGGACGTAAGTACTCTTATTTATTTCGCGCGCACAACTCTATTGCAAAATAATAATAAATAAATCTATCATCTACCAACTACCTAATATTTGTAATTATTTATTTTTCCCATTTCTACTTGATATTTAAATTATTTAATAATTACCTACTTAAAAATATCTAACTTATTAAATATAATTAATTATTATAAGGTTAAGTGAAAACACATTTAGGTACTCTGAGTTTTTATAACACAACTTATGAATCAAGTCAATATCAAAGAAAAGTGCGCACGAAAACATACTTGAATTTTCTTACATTCATTTGTGCTTGCGATTTTTTGCGTCCTAAAACAAAAAACTTTAAATTGCCGGCTTAACAAATCAAGGTAGCTACCTCCTTTACCCGTCCATCCATAGATGTTGCAGTGTACAGTGTCCTGTTTTGTTAATTTAACTCCAATAAGGCAAAGTATAATTCTCATAATACTATGTTATTTTCTCTATTGCTTTTTAATGCATTTTATTAGCGATTTTAGTAAAATTATCTTAAAATGATCATCTATATTTGGTGTAAGGGTAACTTTATTTATTTAAAACAGATCCGTAATGAGTAAGTACAGAGACTATTAAGCGAACAAAACTTTTATATATTTTTTTAAAAATATAACTCAAATCTTATCTTTATAATTTACTTTAAATTAAGTGCTAAATTAAAGGTTCATCATAATATGTGATTAATAATTTATTCCATTGTATACCATTACCATCGAAATGATATCCAGTTGTGCCTTGTGAATCATTATTTTGTTTGATGATAGGGATGATGACCAAATGTGAAAATGCATCTTAGCATGCAAGTAGAACTCAGTAATTACTTTGAAATTACTTGGCTTGGATACCTATTTAGAATAGCTACAAAATGAAACTATTTTGAAGCTTGCTTTCAACGTCTTGTAAAAACTACAATGAGGATCAGTAACGAGTTTTGTTTAGTGGCTAATTAGAAAGCTAATGCCACCATATGATTAACTGTGATTTTTTTTTACGATATCTCTTAAACCTGAGAAGTTATAAGAGCTAAAACACGGGTTTTTGGGGGTTTGACGTCATCGCGACGGACGCGAACCTTATGTCGTACGTGATAAAGAACATATTGCATTGAGCTTGGCATTTCCTTCAAACCCTTTTAACTCAACCATTTCGAAACGGATTTTAAAAATTCTTTCACTAGGTTTAATAGCTATCAATATGTGTTTATATTATATCGATAAAACTATAGGATTCAAACCTGTTACTGATCCTCGATCAAACCAGTTTGTGACGTCAATTAAGTGACGACTTTCCGAAACCCATTATTTTTCCAATTATTAACAACTAATATAATAACACGTCATCTTCCCTATTCAAAGACGGACAACAATGATCATCTAAACACATTTCTTACCCATTAAGGATCTTTTAGATACTTTAGATAATTTTATGAATGTTAATAATAATAATATTTTTTAGTAATAATCTTTTTTTTAATTTCGTGTTATCTGCTATTAATCATCAGGCTATTGTAAATAAAGATTATTTTATCATTTCACTGTTTTCTTCTACTTGCCACAGTTTTTGCAGGCAATCTCAGGAACCAAGTTGTCAGGAGCCGCTGCTGTCCATCTCCTCATGGCTATGCTCCCTTATGGCCATTTACCTCCATATTATATTTCACACTGGACTGGCTGATGTCAAACTGGGGGTCAATTCTCCTAATGTTAATTAAAACGTAGTGATTATTTCCTCTGTGATGTTAACGTCGAAATCGTGGTTCAATGGTGTTTGAATGGTAATGCTTTTTGTCAACAGTTCTTGTTTTTTAAACCCAAAACCGAAACATATTGGGTTTCTTAAACCCAAAACGGAAACATATTGTGTTTCTTAAACCCAAAACGGAAACATATTGTGTCTCAATTTTGGGTTTAAGAGACAAGAACTGTGTCAAAAAGCATCACCATTCAAACACCATCGAACCACGATTTTGACGTTAACATTAGCAGACTTGCCTGCCTAGCATGACCAATTTATATCGCGTGATAAAGCGTTTTATCTTATCACGTTTAACTGTCAAAAAGACAAAGGAATTTGATAGTTGAGTGTCGATAAAATGCTATATCACGCGATACAAATCGGTCATGCTAGGCAGGTTGACCACATGGGGGTCAAGTCTGCTAATGTTTTCGTCAAAAATGTGGTTCAATGGTGTTTGAATGGTTATGCTTTTTGACAGTTCTCGTTTCTTAAACCCAAAATCGAGACACAATATGTTTCCGTTTCGGGTTAAGAAACACAATGTGTTTCGGTTTTGGGTTTAAGAAACAAGAACTGAGTCAAAAAGCCTTACCATTTAAACACCATTGAACTACTATTTTGACGAAATCATTAGCGTTTGACCCCCTGTTCTTGTGCCTATTAGGCCGGCCACACACACGACGGAATTCCGAACGGAATATTGATAATGTATGAAAATCCCGTACGGAAAAATCACGCATGTGTGTGGCCTTCGTTCCCACTAGTAGGTACACCTAGTTCAACCATTGAACTAGTGCAACTTTTGTCTCAGTAGTACACCTATCTATAAATCCTGTAACGGGTTGAACAACCGCGACTGTTCGCTCCCACTAGTACACCCGGCTAGTCCCCCCCGGCCGGTTTATTTGGGCACTCTCATTAAGAATTAGTGTAAATAAAAACAATCCTTTTTTTATAGTTATATTTTAATCCAGGTATATAAAAAGGCGTCGGTTTTTTTCATCCATATGTGGACATGTAGTTTGCTTTGTGATCTCATATATTATTTTATTACCTCAGCATAATGAGTTCAACCATACTAGCAGTAGTTCAACTCTTATAGAAAGTGAACTACTGATAAAAAAGTTTCACTAGTTCAACGGGTGAACTAGCCGGCGGGCTGATTATCTAATTAGAAACCACCCAGCGACTGGTTGCAGTTCACAGATGATCATGATCCATTACTACTTCTTTTTGGATAAAAAAAAACATACCAAAGAAAAGTAGCAATGTATGTCAAATGAAACCGGTCGCTAAATAGTTTCTTTTTAGATAATCAGCCTACGGGTGTACTAGTGGGAGCGAACAGTCGCGGTAGTTCAACCCGTTAGGGCCTCCGCTGCCTTGAGCGGGATCCCGGCGCGGGTACACGGTGCGGGAGCCCGTCGCGGGGGCCCGCGCCGTGCTCCGTTGCGGACAAATAGCCCGTCGCGGTCTCGGACACGCAGCGCTGCTCTATGAATATACAAGAAACAGCCCCGCTCGCGTGACCCGTCGCGCGGCACCCGCGAGCGTGCTCGCCGCCCGCGCCACGTGCGGCGGGCAATCCGCCACACGCAGCGCTGCTCTATGAAAATACAGGAAACAGCACCCGGAGCGGACGCCCGCGCCGGGATCCCGCTCAAGGCAGCGGAGGGCCTTAAAGGATTTATAAATAGGTGAACTACTGAGACAAAAAAGTTGCACTAGTTCAATGGTTGAACTAGCCGGGTGTACTAGTGGGAATAAAGGGTGTGTGGTAGATCCATAGATTTGTATTGAATTAGCTGCGTTCGAAAGTCAGGATAAATTACCCGTAGTCACGCCGGTGTGACCGAGGCTAAAAAAAAATCCCCGTAGTCGCACTGCCTGCCTAGCATGACTGATTTTTATCGCGTGATATAGCGTTTTATCACGTTTAACTGTCAAAAAGACAAAGGAATTTGACAGTTGAGTGTCGATAAAATGGTATATATCACGCGATATATTCGGTCATGCTAGGCAGGCTGGTGTGGTAAAACGGTGTGACCTGTGACCACGGGTCGCTCGGGGTATGTACGGCACCCTGATTATCTAAAAAGAAACAATTTAGCGACCGGTTGGATTTGACATACATTGCCACTTTTCTTTGGTATGTTTTTTTTAACCCAAAAAGAAGTAGCAATGGATCACGATCATCTGTGAACTGCAACCAGTCGCTAGGTGGTTTTTAATAAGATAATCAGCCCGCCGAATTTCGTAACGGGATTCTGTCTGTGTGTGGCCAGCTTTAAAATTCGATTATCACCATTTTGGCGCTGTAGGACGTAGCGTGCGTACATGGTACTAAATCTAGTGATGTGATGTGCTTATGTCGACGCAAATATTGATAGCTCTTTATACAACTTAAAACTTCCATTCAAACTTGACAAAAATGTAGGTACTGATTCTTATTCTATGGAATTATTTATGTATAATAAAAAATACTATTATTATTTCATTTATAAAACCGTTATGTCCTAGTCCATGGTTTTCAGTTTCGGGAAGCTGCCCTACCGCCTAACTCAAAGCGATAGCTATGCTCTATTTGTCCTTGTCATATCATAACACGATAACAAGGACGGACAGTGCACTGACGTCATAAACCAAAGCCAGAGTCAAAGCGAGATAGTTAGGCAGTAGACCCGCAGTTCTTTCTCACGCTAGCTAGAGGCGTTTCAAATAGGCACAAGAACTTTGCTGTCAAATCATACAGACAGTCAGTCCATTTAAATAAAATAAAAAACTTTCCGGGGCCCTACCGCCTAACTCAAAGCGATAGCCAAATAGAGAAGGCTATGACGGGGCATAAGCAAGGGGCCATAAGGCCCTTACTCATTTGTTTTTGTTGTCGCTGATGACAAATGAGTATGCTCCGGCCCTTAGAGTAAGACGGGCTTCTACAGAAAGAGAAGCCATACGAAGCGTTTCCCCTCTGCCGAAGTACAAGCCCAAATGGGCATACGCGTTAGTAAAACCAGTTGCGCCCGGATTTCTTTCTAGACCGAGTCCAGTCGCGCATGTGAACGCTGCTCTGTTTAAAATGTCGAATTGATGAGTTATTTGCTGTTAAAAGAGATCTTGAACATCAAGTATACAAAAAGACGGTTTTACATTTCACATAAAAGTAATTTTTTAGCGTATTATTGCTATTTGTTTACATTTAAACATTAAATTCGTATATTTTATTCTTGATTAGTTGTCAAATTTGTTCAGTGACATCGGCACCCTGATTATCTAAAAAGAAACTATTTAGCGACCGGTTGCATTTGACATACATTGCCACTTTTCTTTGGTATGTTTTTTTTTAACCCAAAAAGAAGTAGCAATGGATCACGATCATCTGTGAACTGCAACCAGTCGCTAGGTGGTTTTTAATTAGATAATCAGCCCGCAGGTCTGCTAGTCCATGGCTCGTCCGTACAAATTTCAGATCTGTCGCTAGATAAATCCGAGTTCTCGCCGATGGGCAACTTAGTGATGTTACCGTTAAATAATGTTTGTCGATAAAGTGTTGGTCAATCTAGCCCTGATTCTGTGCCAAATTCATTTGCGAGATTTTTGCATGATTTCCTCTGCACTGATGTGAGCGCGACAGATATCGCGAAATAAATGTCGAAATAGTAGATTATACAACAAGTGAATAAAAAGGGAATTTAGTTCGAGGGACTAACGGCCGTCTCTCGAGCAAGATAATTAGGCGCATGATAGCTGCATGACAGCTAAGTTCATGACACCGTTTTAATTTGGTCGAGTTGTAGTTAGGAAAGACTTATGCGATTCTTATCCAAGCTGAATACTGACCGTAAGTAGTACTGTTAAATAAACCATATTCAAATTAAAGCAAATAACACTGCTAAGAGCTGAATAGTAGCCGAAGATTCAGCATCGCTCTGTATAACTTAAAATCGCTTATTATTCACTCTTATGGTTGAATTAAACGCACTTTTTAGAGTGGCGATGGTAAAATAGTAGTTTATGAAACTGATACATAAAGAGGGGTATTAAAACACGAGTGTGTGTTTAAAAACCGAGCCGTAGGCGAGGTTTTTAATAGTATCACACGAGTGTTTTAATACCTAGTTATGTGCAGTTTCATACACTACTTTATCTACACTCATACATTTGGGATTGAACCTACTAAATGAAAGATCAACGTTAGAAAAGAGAGAGAGACTTTGTATTAGCTAGGTACCTACCTTGTAATAAGTCATTTCCTTATAGTTACAACTAAAATATCGGGCAGATTCAATTTTTTCACATTTTAAAGCAAGAATAAAGAAAAACCTGCGAAATTCAGAACAACAAAATGTAGAAATTGAAATCAAAAGTTTTTTGTAATGCTCTGAAAATGGCGCGCATTCCATTAGAAAATTAAAACATAAGATGGGTGCATTCCTGCAAACTAATCGCACTAAAGTAGGGCCACTTTAATAGGCCACATTTGACATTTGTCAATTTTCGATTCATAGTGAGGTGACCGTAGGTGCTCATAGCTTCAAAACATTGATTAAAGTGAATGAATCGATACAGACTTCAAACATGGAATATGAATTCAGTTATTATGAAAAAGTACATATGAGGATACTATTTAATTTTAACTAAAATGCATTGAAAATCAAATCAAAAAATCATCAGTCAAATCAAATCCCTGTCCCATTATTATTTTATATCGTAAAAGGAAACATAATAAAACAAACAAGTACATATAACAAAAACGTTACGTTTTTTAACGTAAGTAACCGTAAATATTAAACTGATGTTCTTATTTGGAATGATAACAAAGCTATGAATGAAGATTTGAAATAATATGACTTTCAAGTATCTACCTATACCTACGATAAATAGTGGAAATAAAATTTGTTGTCGCGTGCCGCCAATTTCTTATATAAAAATTTATATTATTCATTTATGGTGAAAATATTCCTTCACATGTAGGTACTCATTGCATTCAACTTTCGATTTTTGGGTAACATCCCTAGTGTTTAAAAATAAAAAGTTTTCTCTGACATAACATTGTAACGACGTTTAGTTTTATTAAAACAATAATTGTTTTTCATGTTTAGAATGGTTTTTCATTGAAAATAAATCGTAAAGTTTTTTTTTCAGTCAGTTTACCGTAAATATACATTCGTCATTGAAAAAAATGAAGCAATTGTGCTGTTCTAACATAGAAAAAATATGTTATATTTGATTCCCGCCGTTACAAGGTTACGTTGAGGAATTTTGATGAAGTGTCAAATGTGGCCTATTAAAGTGGCCCTACTTTAATTCATCGATCACCATAGAGCGCATTTTAATCATCAAAAGTATATGGGAAAATATCGTAGTTTTTTTTTAATTTCACAGCACTGCCTTCTTCTTGGATTTGCCCTGTATCGTAATGAGAAAAAAAGTTATTTTATGATGCAGTTGACTGCATCGTAATGAGTTTATTTTTTAATTTTATCTATCCACGAAAATAAAGTACGTATTTATATTACCCTTTTTGAATTCATATTTGGAACATTACGTTGTGAGTGTAGATAAAAGCAATTATTCAATGATGTAACTGTGATCAACGTTAAGACAGGGAGCGATCACCGATTGTTGTTATTCACCCCATCGTAAAATGATTGAGTTTGTAACCTTTATTCCTTTTTCCGTATCGATATTGCTGCATCGACAGTTGAGCCCAGCCGTTTATGTCAAAAACGTGTCATATTTTGATGTGTGACTCATCCGTACACAAATTTTTGCTGTTTTATTTTATTTTTTATGTGTGAGTGTCGTCATTACAGTGTAGTTTTTGTATGTGGGTATGCGGAACTGCACTTGTGTGCATTTCCCCCCCCCCCGCAAAAAATGCCAGAATAATTTGAATAGAGTAATATCGCTAAGGCTTCTCCCTTCGTGACAAACGAAGCCTTTTGTTGCACGAAGCTCCGGCCAAACCATTATATTAACTTTATGGGCCAAACCTGCGCGTCAGCCAGTGGCGGATACAGAAAAAATTCAAAGGGGGGGCGCAAGGTAGGCTGGGCGCGCGGGGGAGGGGGGGGGGGATCTCCGAGAAGTTGGAATTTTTAACAGTCTTCAAAAATTTGATAAAGAGGGTATCTATTCATTGCGTATAATAATATTTTTTACATGTACTTAGGTATGTACTTACACCGATTACTCGAAGGCTGCTGAACCGATTGAAATGATTTTTTATTAACACCTTTTATTAGGTTGCTTTCTCGTTTGTTTGTCCACAAAGTTTGCGAACGATTTTATACGAGCTTCCCGACGAGCTAGATACTTGAAACTTTTAAAATAGGTCAGAACTGGAAAATAATGCAATAATATAGTGCCATTGAGCTGATCTGATGATGGAGCCGGAAGAAGGCCACAGGAACTCTATGATGAAACCATGCAACCCCATCGTGTTTGGGCTCGTTAGAATGGTCTTGACGAGTTCTCTAATGGGAGACGAGGTCCAGGGTCTGATGATGAAGCTGGTAGACCACGCCATAGGAACTCAATATTGAAACCGTGCAACCCCATCGAATTTGAATCGTCTTGACGAGTACTTTGTTGGGTAACAGTTTTCAGGGTCTGATGAAGCTGGATGAAGGACATGGGAACTCTTTAACAAAACCACGTATCCTATCGAGTTTGGGCTCGTTTGAACCGTCTGGACGAGTACTTTGTTGAGAAATAGTGTCCAGGGTATGATGATGGAGCCGGAAGAAGGCCACTGGAAATCTGTAATAAAACCATGCAACCCCATCGAGGTTTGGCTCGTTTGAATCGTCTTGATGAGTACTCTTATGAGAAATAGTGCCCAAGGATCTGATGATGGAGCCGAAAGAAGGCCATAGGAACATTATAATAAAACCATGCAACCCCATCGAGTTTGGGCTCGTTTGAATCGTCTTGACGAGTACTTTGTTAAGAATTAGTTTCCAGGGTCTGATGATGGAGCCGGAAGAAAGCCACTGGACCTCTGTAATAAAACAATGCAACACCATCGAGTTTGGGCTCGTTTGAATCGTATTGACAAGTACTTTGTTGTTAAATAGTTTCCGGGGTCTGATGATGGAGCTGGAAGAAGGCCACAGGAACTCTTAATTAAAACCACGCTACCCCATCGAGTTTGGGCTCGTTTGAATCGTCTCGACGCGTACTTTGTTGGGAAATAGTTTCCAGGGTCTGATGATGGGGCTGGAAGAAGGCCACTGGAACTCTGTAATAAAATCATGCAACCCTATCAAGTTTGGGCTCGTTTGAATCGTCTTGACAAATACTTTGTTGGGAAATAGTTTCCAGAGTCTGAAGTCTGATGAAGGAGCCGGAAGAAGGCCACAAGAACTCTAAAATGTAAAAAATAAAACCATGCAAATGCAACCCCATCGAGTTTGGGCTCGTTTGAATCGTCTTGACGAGTGCTCCGATAGGAGATGGTATATTTTTAATTAAACTGGTTAACTAAAAAGTAGAAAATAATAATTTATTAAAAAAAACCTTTTTAAAAGCAGGTTTTAAAAACGGACAAAAAATTATAAAAATCGGACTAAAAACATTAAAACAGACTAAAAAGTAAAAAATAAAGTCTTCAGTAAATATTCATAGTATAAAAAAATAACCCTATTGTACAGAAATATTAAACCTAAAAACGTGGGGTGCATGCTAAAGACAATTTTACAAAATGTCTATTGTCAAGAACGTTCTGGACTATTAATATAGACTTGAACTGCGAAAGCCCAACGGAACTCCTTAACAACAAACAGCGGAATGTGGAAGTCAAGTTACCTACTAAGACTAGGTAATCTAGGTAGGTATACCATTGAAAAATGTGAAATATTAAAACGTTTTAAGTATTTATAATATCATCGCTTACATATTACCTACCACAAAAAAGTTGAAAATAAAAAAGTTTGTAAAAAACAAAACCTCCTTAAAAACAGCTCTGAAAAAGCGAGAAATAATTTTCCAATCAATAAATTAAAAACGTCTAACGAAGTCGGGTGCGGCTTTTAGAATTAAAACAATCATTCCGACGAACTGAGAACCTCCACCTTTTTTGAAGTCAGTTAAAAAATTACAATACCTACTTGAGAAAACTACACTAAAAGCCTAAAAGTAACAAATTACCTCCAGCCCTTTTTGCTTTTTGATTTTTGCTAAAAAAATGGAGTCGATTAATTTTTTTAATGTTAAGAAAACTATTTTTTTTTAATACTGATAGTTGACTATCATGGCCATTATTCAATAAAATAGATGAATATTTTAAATCAAAGAAGCTAGGTGGTTCTCTGTTTGTGAAACAATATGGGCAATTTCATAGGTAAAGCAAGAATACAATGACGAGGACTAACATCATTCTACAAAGAAATGCTGCTTTTTCATAAGCAGCAGATGAAATAAAAAAAAATGTTCAAAGATCAAATGAAACAGATGTTCCACAGATGCGATGTTGTACAAAAATCCCCAACTTTCATTATCAATAAGGATTGCTGGCAAATTCTTTATCTATTGTTTTGTTTTATTGTTCTGATGGTTGCTGGCCCGCCTGCCACCCGCGTCCCGCATTATTGTTTTCTGTTTTTTGACTGTTTTAGACTGGTTAGTTAAGTGTACTAGCCGGAAATAAATTATTTTTATTTTCATCATTTATATTATGTGAGTGACGCGGGGCACGTATGGGGGGGGCGCGCGCCCCCTGCGCCCCCCCTCTGTATCCGCCACTGGCGTCAGCGAAGCGGGACGTGGGATGCGAAGCAAGCGCGTCCAGCACACATACAGCGTTGCAGCGCCGCACCGCAACGTAACGCAAATTTTTGCGGTGCTTGAAGTGACCATTATTCTGTGATTCGTGAGTGTTGATACAAATGTCTCTGCGATGGATCGCAATAAGCGAATAGATGCTAAGCGTCGTTAGCACATGCGATGACGTCATCTGTGACGTCCACTTTAACGTCAGCGTTGTAAAAGCAAAAAGCATGAAAATCGGCGGTCGCTGAAAGCGATAGCTTTAGCCAGAGCATTGCTTTGGCTCTGGGTCTGGCTAACGCTATCGCTTTGATCTCGGCGGTCGCACTGCGGGCGTTAGTGCGCTCACAGGCCTGTGAGTGACAGGTGAGGTGACTGACGCATGAAGTGTCAAGTCAATAGGGATGAAAATCGATACATCGATGTTCCAGAACAAACTTCGATGTGCAAAAAACATCGCCCTAAAACCATCAATGTATCGAAACATCGATGTTTTTTAATATTTTCTTAATTATCTAATATATCGTTACATTATATATTATCTATTAACTATTCCAATATTATCTATTAAATAGATAAGTCTTTAGTGAATAAGGAAGGTGTTGAGTAGAGGATATAAAATAGACTATTTGACTAATTTTGGAAAACCATTTTAAATTATTCCTTATTACGTAATAGGCGCACCACACTGATATTTCAGGAAAAATCAATGTATTTCATTAAAAAAAAAACAATTTTAAAGTTTAAAACTTTAAAACCGCGCCAAAAACTCTATGGCGCTGGACACGTGACTTGTTGACGTCACAAGCCTGTAAACATTGTAATATCCTTAGCCATTTGACAGCCATCAATCGCGGATCCTAAGTCTATGGTCGTGTCAAACGCCTGAAGCCATATTTATTTACAGGCAAGTGACGTCATCAGTCATCTTAGAGCGTTTTCCCCACAGAAAAAAATACAAAAATTAATGCATTTTTCTAGGTGAAATTAATCAATTAATAGACTTAATTTTAGTCCATATTAGGGCTTGAACATCGGAGTATTTTTCAGCTCCGGAGTTGGGTTTCGATGTTCATGGTTTCAACTCCGGAGCTCCGGAGTTCCGGAGTTTTCAGTCTCGATTTAAATAAAATTGCAGTGATATTTTTAGCGTGTTTAATAGAGGTTATTAGCTAACCAAAAATCAATATATACTTTTATCATCGATAAATAAATAAATTGAATCACTTTAGGCACTTACTTGCTTATTGCGCAAATAATTCGACTAAAAATACATTTAACTTACATTTCACGCCACTCAAATTTGCCGAGTGTTGGGTCATCATCATATCGGTCACACGACATCTACTGCTGGTTATGGCCTTGCTCAAGGATCTCCACAATGTTCGATCCTGCTCTGCTTGCATCCAGCGGCGCCCCGCGAGCCTGCGACCTTCACTAGTCACCAGATCGTTGGTCCACCTTGTCAGGAGCCTGCCCACGAAGCGTTTTGTGTTCGGTCGCCATTCCAGAACCTTTCTTTCCCAATGGCCATCGGTTCTACTTGTTAAGTGCCCCGTCCACTTCCACTTCAGCTGATCAATCCTTTGAGAAACGTCGATTACTTAAGTTCTCCTACTGATTTCTGATTCGATCACGCAAGGAAACGCCGAGCATGGCTCTCTGCATTGCACGCTGGGTCGCTAGGTGACCTTGAGTATTTTTAAGATACCCATAGTTAGCGAGCACGTTTCACTGCCTTTAGTCATCACTGGCAACACGCTGATCAAGGTCTTTCGTCTAGAGACACTGAAGTAAGTTTGACGCGAAGATTTTTCGAAGCTTCCCGAATGCTGCCCATTCGAGCTAAATTTAACGAGAGATATCTTTCTCCAAGTTTTGACGACCTCCGTGGTCGAGCGGTTTGCACGCCGGTTTTCAGGGCATCACCATCTCTTGAGGTCCCGGGTTCGATCCCGGCTGGGTCAATGTAGAAAATGAACTTTTCAACACTGTCTCAGGTCTGGGTGTTTATCATACCACCGTTGTTTCTGATTTTCATAACACAAGTGCTATAGCTATTTACTTTGGAATTGGAGCAATGTATGTGATGTTGTCAAATATTTATTATTTAAGTTGTCTTAACTGGATTGTCTGTCCTAGGTAATGGTCTTGAACTTCGAGTATTGTGTTTGTTCCCAACATGAAGGAGTGGATTAATAAAACATGGACATTCGACATGATTTTTGTCTTATGTTTATGTTCCATCCATCCATTCATGTTCATCCTAAGAGCCACTCTTTCGGAAAACACTACGGAAAATATTCGAGCATTACGAGTATGTTGAGGTTTTACAAGGCCTTAGTCGTGAGAACTGATCTGCAAAATGAAGGTGTGTTAGGTACTCGCCATTAATGTTGCTGCTTACAAGTCCTTTACAGTTCAAGAGCTTATAGTATCCTCCAGTGGCGAGGAGTCGAAATATGGCAAAGGTAAGCCGGACCAATAATTTCTCGAAAATTCTCCTAACTGTATGGTTGATTGCAAGGGTGGGATTTCTAAAATGGAAGCCGATAGGAATCGGCACGTATGGACCCTTCGCCACTGGTATCCTCCAAAGTAGCTGCGAACAGTTTCGGAGAAATGACGTCTCCCTGTTTCACACATCGCTGCAGTTAGATTGGGATTTGTGCTCTGATTCTGTAATCGGAATAATCGGATCGACATGATGGCATTTTCGTATAAGTACTTCAGTCAGCACCTCGCTACACCTGTAGTCCACTTGGCACCTCTGAAGAGACTGCAACACCGCCCAGGGGTATATTGGGGCCCACGGCGATAAAAATGCTTTCAATTATTATTTTTGAAAATCGAAACTCCGGTTTTTGTTGTGAAACGCCGGTTTTACAAACGATGCTGAAATGCTTCGAAACTCCGGAGCTAGACCAAAACCGGAGTTCCGGACTTCAAGCCCTAGTCCATATAATAGTTGAATATGTTTTTTACGCCATTATCTGTTAGGATGACCACAATTTGTAGAATATTTTCAATGTTGTTAAATTGTCTATTACCTTTAACAGCAGCAACTGGACAAGTCATTGACTCTGGCCAGGCTCTGCCAAAAGTACCAAACAATTCAATACCTACCTAATGGCAGCAAAACATCGTTGTAAAAACATCATATTAACATCGATACATCGATGTTTTGCAATAGTGAACATCGATGGCAAACATCGATTTTTTTTACTGTAACATCGATGTATCTTTTGCATCCCTCTACAAGTCAAGTGACAGGACAGCAGGCTGACTGACAGCCAGTGTTGGAAACGTACAATAATTATTGGATTCTTACAATAATTCGTGTTACGAAACTAGATTGTACAATAAAACATAGCTTTCTCATTATTGTGCGCTTTTGTACAATATTTTCCAATTTGACACAATATAGGTACAATATCATGGCACGTGACACTAAAATTAATAAAGAAACGCATCACCTAAAGTCGTATTACTAATCTCCCACAGACGAATAAGAAGCTAATCTCCCAGCAAAAATGTAAACAAAGGTGTTGCCAGAGCAAAACAACACAAAAAGAAAGAGTATATTGCTAAGTCAAGAGATAAACACACTTACATGGTTTTTCATCACAAACCTAACAAAAATAGATTAGATAAATATTCTGAATCATGAGTTTTGCGTCAAAAAGAGAAATATAATTTAATATTTCATAATAACAGTTTTATAGTACAATAGTTATTTGTTATACAAGTGACCAAAATCAAATTGTGCTGCGAGTGGCGACTTTAAATCACGAACTAGCGAAGTAGTCTAGAATTGAATCACGAGCTTAGCGAGTGATTCTAATATAGACTACTGAGCACAGTGAGTGATTTAAAGGCACGAGGCAGAACAACATTTTGGTCTCGTGTAAAACATACAACTTTTCACCTCGACCAGCGAGAAAATTTTCACGTGACTTTCCTGGTAAAAAAGCTTAATTTAGCATTAGAAACTTGTTCACTTAACTCTTTTGGAGTTAGACAACTATCTTCATCGTTGGACGCATTCATTTTTGTAATTTATCACAAAAATAATTCAATCAAACCTATGCTGAAAAATTTTATTCATAGAGTCATTAAAGTAGATTCCCGTCGTTTTGATTACATTGCGTTGTGTTTTTCTCTTATTCATTAATATTCCGTCTTATTTATTTATTTATAATCATAAAACATATAATTTGTTAATAAACTTCATTAATTTTTCTTATTTCATATTTGTTTCATACATGTGACCTCATTACCTCCATACTCTTTATTTCGAATTATCAACCTTCTTTTTTAACAATCCTTATTTAAAACTCCTTGGTATATCCTTGCATTTTATTTTTTTACTTTTTAATCCGTGTATGACACCATAAAGCACTCTATCTATCCTTTTCTTACATATAAATTTTACAAGTGTCATCCTTGTCACTTTATTTGTTTTTTCTTTATTATTTTAAAAGTTTGTGTTAGAAATTAAAAAAGCACTTTGTCTCACGCTCGCAGCAAAAATCGATTTTGCTGCGAGTTTTTACGCGCCAAAAGCACCCTTTTCGTGCTGGAGAGGTGAAAAATATTTTATGACGCTGTGTACACATCAACTGCAAACCGTACACATCAACCTTTGGTCTTTTTATAAAATTTTATATAAATTAGTATTACGAGTAGTACCTGTAGTAGTAACATTTGTCTTTTGGTATTGGGGGGGGGGGGGGGAACAGGTGGTGATGCTACGTATTTTGATAGTTTACATACAGGCAATATCTAAGTAAAGTTTTCTTATCAGTTCGTTTCAAGAACTTTTAACATCAAAAATTATGATAGGTTATAAAGATAAAATTTCTAATTACCATCCTACTTTAAATTAACTCTGGATGACATTATATTTATAATGACTCAAAATATAATATACAAACTAAAAAGTTTTTAAAGTGACCAAAGGTTTTCAATATCTGAAAATGTCACTATCAGGGTCAGTTTGTCAATTTGACAGTGACGTTTCTTTGTTTACATTTTTGCTGGGAGATTAGTAATTCGACTTTAGGTAGGTACTATTATTTTGTAGCGTCACACTTGTCTTGTCTTTTGTCTCTTTTAATGCCGTAAAGTTGGTAATTCACTTTCATTTCTTGTTTGCCGACATTGGCATTGGCAGTAAACTATCAAGGCATTGGTAGTAAACATCTTGCCTTCTCCTGTGGAATCAATTAAAATATCTTTTTTTATTTAAAAATCAAAATTAAATGTATTTAATAAAAATAAAAAATAGGGAAAATATTTTTTTTTTAATTAAATCATTACCTACGTATTAAAAAAAAATTTGAACTTGTATTAGAAGGTTTGCGATTGTATTGAATGATATATAAGCTTCTTGAATGATCCGCTTCAATGAGGTGTATCACGCAAAGCTAATCGCAGATGGCGCCAGTGGCGACCTGACCTCTTTCAATGGTTTTGATTGGTTAAAATACGTCAGAAATGACATTATACATTTGAAACAACCAATCAAAATATTTTGGGACTGTCGCTTGTGGCGCCATTAGTTCCTCAGTAGCACACCCCATTTCACTTCACTCACTCGAGAATTTATGAGAAAGAAAAGAGCAAGCGCAAAATTTGTACCTACTTTACTTTGTAAATTAAGTACTTGTTGTATGGTCTGTGATTCAATCGCAGATATGCGGCCTAAATATTAAAAACTATTGCCTAAAAAGTACAATAATTTGACCCAAAAAATACAATAATTTTTAGCTTGGCAGAACCATAATTTCGCATCCAACCAACATTTCCCAACACTGCTGACATGACTAGTGATTATCACAGACGTAATAGAATAGAGAACAAGTTGATTATATTCTCTTTGGACATGACAGCACATCAGCGAGGAAAATAAACTTTCCCCGCGTTCCAAATCACGCCAACAGCGCTGTTAGCGTATAATCCATCAAATTAGGTAGGTACACAAATACCCTATTTATGTAATATTTTGTGACTTTTTAATTTGGTCGGATTCGTGCTCACAGCGCTGTGAACGTGATTCGGAACGCGGCCTTTGTTGGTTGGTTTGGATTGGAATGGAAGTTTCATGTTTTCTAATTTTCTCTCGATCTCAAATTTAAGTGTATAATAAATAAATCCTAAAAAAAGAAAAGCCAAATAATGTATCGAGCATTTAATGTCTGACTATTTAGAGGTGGTACGTACGAATAAAGTAAATAAAATTGGCAATGGAATAAGTGGACATTATTATCAACTTCATAAAAACAAATAAATAAGCAAAAGCAAATGCTAAGTTTATGAGAGACAAGCAATCGTTAGTTGTCAAGATGTTTGTTAGAGTTCTACCCAATTCCAAAGAAAAGTTGTTATTGATATTTATATCGTTAATACTAGTTGTGAGTGCAATTTACATGTACTTAAATTACTTGCAAGAAAAGAGAAGCGTTCGATCGTCTGGAGAACGTTGTATGTCAGAGCTAACCTCCATAAAATATCAGTTGAATGGTAAGTTTATAGTGTTGTTATAGGAATGTAGTAGGTAATGAAGGTACAGTGCGACTGCGAGGCATGTATCTTGAAATTTTTTCGACGGAGTGGGGATAAGTTCGCGCATGTGCTCTTGTAAGCGACCAATAGCGCGCGCCCCTCTCCCGCCGCCCGCGCCCCTCACCGCAACGCATACCCAAAGTACGCTTTTTGCGCAATCCCCACCTGATTTCAAGATATATGCCTGGGGTACTGTATATCTTAGGTAGTAGTATATTTATCTTTACTTGTCCTATTTGGTAAACAATCTTCACCCAACCTGACTCTCCGACCCAACTCTTTATTGGAATAATCAATTATAAAATATGTTCAGGCACATTTGGTCTACTTCGCATTTGGTCCACTTGTCGTCTAAAAAATGATGCTTTCTCATTTGGTCTATTTTGCAAAATGTCTATTTCGCATTCGGTCCATTTTGCATTTGGTCCATTTCTCAGAATGTCCATTTCGCATTTGGTCCATTTCACATTTGGTCCACTTTCTAAAATTTCCCCTTTTGTGAACACAAAACATTAATTACCTCTGACTACTGACTGAGTCTTCCGGCGACTGCGCCCACTTTCAACTGGACCCATGGGCGCAGTCGCCGGATTGAATTATTTTATTATTTTTCTTCCGTCAACTGCGCCCACTTTCGGACATCCATTGTTTACACCAAATTAGTACAGTTGGAAGAAAAAGGCAATTGAAATAAGAGTTTTTTAAGATTTATTTATATTCACATGGATTAACTTCTAAGAAAATTTAACATAAATAAATAAATCTTAAATCAATAGATACATATTAGATATACAGTACATACTTACTTATTGAGTAGGTATGTAATAATATAAATAGATAGCAGTTTAAGCACCACGTGCCGGGGCGCGTTACATACAAAAATCTTGTTTTTTTTTTATTATTTTTTACGTTAAGGGCCTGTTTCACAGTGTAAAAGTATGTTCTAACACAGATAATATAATACTATACTAGTTCTAAGTAGCTTACTTGACAGATGATTTGACATAATTTTCTTATTGCTACTGGAAAAACATTTATTAAGGGTGCACCGAGCGTCCACTAGCGCCGCCAATCAAGAAAAAATCATTACAACGAATTAACTATGTTTAACAAAATTCTGAAACATATAAAAACTAGTATTAGTTATAAACTATTTTTGTATGCGTAAAATTCTAAGTTGAAATGCGTTCGTGTGGTTAAAATCTGGATTAACGCCTAAAGTGGCCACTTTAGGCGTTAATCCAGGTTTTAACTACACAAACACATTTAAACCAGGAAAAAAACGCATACAAAAATAGTTTATAACTATTACTAGTTTTTATATGTTTCAGAATTTTGTTAAACATAGTTAATTCGTTGTAATGATTTTTTCTTGATTGGCGGCGCTAGTGGACGCTCGGTGCACCCTTAAGTACCTAAGCTACTCAGAACTTACTTTTTGATTGTGAAACAGGCCCTGATTTTGATTATTAACATTTACAAAAATGCTTTTTATAATTTAGTTATTGTTTAGAGAGGACTGATTTTTAATATTTATGTAAGTACATAATTATAAAAAGCCTTTTATTGTTTTTTTTACATTTATATTAACTATTAACACTTACAAAAAAAATTTTTAGACATACTTCTAATATACGTACTTATAAAGAAAAAGTTGGTTATTGTTTAGAAAAGACAATTTAATTCAATAATAATAATTAAAATCAGAACGCAGCTATAAAATAATTTAATAAACTTGAATGCATTTTATAAAGTTCCGAGCGGGTAATAGTAATAGTTATAAATAGTTATATTTTATCATTTTAAAATGAAAGTAAGTAAGTAATTTTATGTAAAATTGTCTATTATTTTCTTCAGTCGTCATGTAAAATACTCATTTTGTACTAAGTTATGTATTTTGTTTTATTTATATATTGTATATTATTTTTAAATGATTTTAGTTGTGATTTGATTTGTCAGACCAAGTTTATTCCTGTTCTAAGATTTGTTGATTTTAATGTTAAATTTCATTAAAAAATTCATGAAAATATAAGTAATGTTCTTAAAAAACCTAAAAATTAAAACAGTTGCGAAATCAAATAGCTCTATAAAGCAAGAATTAATATTAAAATTAGCAATACGCATTTAATTTTTAATAAAAAACGTCTAATGAAGTCGGGTGGGGCTGGATAGAGGACAACTTTTTTATTCTATATTCCCCTTGTCTGCGCCTACCTTAACGTCAAACGAAACACATGACAGCAAGAAAGGGACCCGCTTTATGATTTTCACTTCTCTATGGCTACGCGACGCAACCTAACCTTTGTCAAAACGAAAAATTGTATTTTTGTATTTTATATTTGGAACTCAGTAAATTTCCACTGCATCCATCAAGCATTTTCATTTATAAATGTTCCCGGCGTGGACATTTTGGCGACCGAAACAAATATTCACCAATCTTCGGATACGAGACGAAAAACGAGGGAAGTATTGGCATCCATTGTAATCCCGTCTTTCCAATTTTATTCAATTCGTGTTTTTATGCTTGCCGCTCCGATAATTAATGTCAATGGTAGTATCGTGCTAACTATAGCGTATTATCTTTGCATTTCGGTTTCTTGGCAAAGCGTTTACCATAAAACTATACGTACTTACTTACCTATTTTAAAATTGCACTAAAGCAAATAATTGCACTAAAGCAAACAACAGGTTATAATTACCTATTTTTCTTAGACATTTTGGTGTCCCTTTATCAATAAGATCGTCCTTTTATCAATAAATAACTCATGAAAAAAGTAATTTTCTAGAAATTGTACCACCCACCCTCAATAAATTAAAAAAAAAAAAATCTTGTTCACACGTTTTTGCCGATTATTTCAGTGAGAATTGGATCAAACCAAGCGCTATTGAGTGTGCCAAAGCTGTGTTCAGCTGGCGCTGCCGGTGTTTCTTGGCGGATCAAGCTGTGTAGTCAGAGTGAGCGCCACATAGACGGCTCGACGGTTGGATCGAAGTGCTATTTCAGCACTTCTAGCAGGTTTTATCTCACACTTACTTAATTCATTGCTGTAAATTGGTATAATTGTTTAACTTATAACGATCTACGATGACTGATACAAAAGAATCTAAAGACATTTTAAAAGATTTGTTGAAAAAACGCAGCATAATAAAAGGTAGATTGACTAAATTTAAAGATCATGTGAATACCTTAAGTAAACTGGGTTCTAGTAAACTGACCACTATTCAAGTTAAAGATTTGTCGATGCGAGTGGATAAATTTCAAGAATTACTTTCAGAATTTAATAATATGCAAACAGAAATTGAGATTCTGTCGTCCAATGTTGATGAACAACTTGCTGAGCGAGACGCATTAGAATCCCAATTCTTTTCTCTTCTTTCCACGGCCCAAGAATTAATTGAAACATTTAGTTCTAACAAAGACGCAGTGATGAGCGAAAGTGTAGCGGGTTCATGTTCACATTCTTTTAATTCAATCAAACTTCCAACGATTAATTTAATAAAATTTGATGGAAACTATTTAAAGTGGCTAGAGTTCCGAGACACTTTCGACTCGTTGATAAATAAAAATGAATCCATACCACTAATAAATAAATTCCATTATTTGCGCTCTAGTTTAGAAGGTGGTGCCTCTGTCGTTATTAGGTCAATAGAGTTTACCGCTAAAAATTATAACAATGCGTGGCAGTTGCTATGCGACAGGTACAATAATAAAAATATTTTGATAAACAATCACCTTAAATCATTGATGTGTATCGATGCTTTAACAAGAGAATCTTTTAAGGCATTGCGATTTTTGATCGATCATATATCAAAAAATTTGAAATCTTTGCAGTCTTTAGGGCTTCCCACTGAACAATGGGATGTACTTTTGATATTTATCATCTCGGCAAAGTTAGATTCCACTACAAGTCTAAAGTGGGAGGAATATAAGAATACTTTAACAGAATTACCCACTCTAGATAATTTTTACTCTTTCTTACGTAACCGTGCCGATATTTTAGAAACTACTCACTATAATAGAAGCGACAAATGCGAGCAAAGGTCAGTGTCCCATAATAAACCTGTTAGATCATTTCTTGCCTCGTCCGAAAATAATAATAAGCATTATCAGCAGTGTGCCATATGTAATAAAGGTCATTTAGTTTTTGAATGCCCTAAATTTAAGGATTTTGATGTTGACAGAAGGCTTCACGAGGTGACTAGGTTTAAGCTGTGTACTATTTGCTTGCGCAGCGGGCATGATGCTCGCCAGTGTCGTTTAAAGGGTTCGTGTAAAATATGCAAGGGCAAGCACAACACGTTGCTACATAAACAGTCGACGGAGAATTTGGAACCGGTTTCGCTGTGCGCTTCTAGCGCGAGCGCGTCCGCCGCGCCGCCGCCGCCGCCGCCGCCCGGGCCAGTCGCCTTACAAGCTGTGACGATGACTCACACGCTATTGTGCACCGCGCGGGTCGAACTTGTCAATGAAGCAAATAATACGAGTGTTATTGCAAGAGCAATATTGGATACGGGCAGTCAGTCCTCATTTGTAACGGAAAATATATGTCATAAATTAGGGTTGCGTAAGGAATCCTTTGAAAATCTCAGTGTTTGTGGACTTAATAATATTAAATGTGACATTACCGGGAGTTGTAAACTAAAATTAAATTCATGTTTGTCCCCATTTAATACACGAATCTCGTGCCTATTAGTACCTACAATTACAGGTACACTACCCGGAGTTGAAATAAATCGTAGTCGATTTAATATACCAAGAAATATACGATTAGCGGATCCTAACTTTTGCCAGCCCTCTTCTATTGATATTCTCTTAGGGGCTGACGTATTTTGGAGTGTTATAGGGACTAATCAAATAAAGTTAGGTCTTAATATGCCTACTTTACAAGAGTCCAAACTTGGGTGGCTAATCGCTGGCCCAGTAGGTATTTGTCAATCTAAGGGTGTGTCCCCACTTAGGCCGCGCTCCGCGCTCCGCGCTCCGCGAACCTCGGAGCATATGTGGACGCGCGAACTCCGTCTGCTCCGCGCTCCGCGCTCCGCGCTCCGCGCTCCACGCTCCGCGCTCCGATCCCGTAATCAAATAAGCTTTATTCATATAAACTTAATTATTAAGTACTTTTGTCTCCACAGTATTATTATTGTGTAATTAATAATGAGTGGAAAAGAAGGGGTAAAACTTTGAATTAACAATCATGCCTATGTACAGTCAGCAGCACATCAGGTTATACAAAGTGTCAAAAATTTTCAATTTATTTTGGACCTTGTCTTGACAATAGGCTTTTCGTAATGAAAAAAAAACTGTTGGCTCGATAGATGGCGTTGATAAAAATTTGTGTCAACCAAACTACTTACTTCTCTTCTCTAAGGTGTGTAGGCTAGTGGAATCATGGATCACAGTATTTTCTTGATATCTGAATTCCGGAATGCAAATTCCACGATTGCCAGTAGTCGTTTCTAAAAAAGTACTTACATTTTACGTTACTATGGAGTATGGTTATGTCTTTTTGTTTATGGGCCGATTTGACCGTTTTCGGTGAAACTCGGTTTTTGGTGTTATTTTGACGAAAAAATAGCAACGCAATGTTAAAAATATAAAAAATCCAAGATAGCGGGCAACTTTTTTGCTTGGTAGCCAATTTCTATGAAACTCGGTTTTCGTTACTGCTTTAACAAGAAAACAGCAACGCAATGTTAAAAATACAAAAATCCAAGATCCAAGAAAAAATTGAAAAAAAATTCAAGATGGCGGCCAACTTTTTTGTTTTTGGGCCGATTTCAATGAAACTCGGTTTTTAGTACTATTTCGACAAGAAAACAGCAACGCAATAATAAAAATATAAAATATCCAAGATGGCGGCCAACTTTTTTGTTTTTGGGCCGGTTTCGATGAAAATTGTTTTTTGGAACTATTTCGACAATAAAACAGCAACGCAATAATAAAAATATAAAAAATCCAAGATGGCGGCCAACTTTTTGTTTTTGAGCCGATTTCGATGAAACTCGGTTTTGGGTACTATTTCGAAAATAAAACAGCAACGCAATAATAAAAATTGAAAATATCCAAGATGGCGGCCAACTTTTTTGTTTTTGGGCCGGTTTTGATGAAAATTGTTTTTTGGAACTATTTCGACAATAAAACAGCAACGCAATAATAAAAATATAAAAATCAAAGATGGCGGCCAACTTTTTGTTTTTGAGCCGATTTCGATGAAACTCGGTTTTGGGTTTTATTTCGAAAATAAAACAGCAACGTAATTTTAAAAATTGAAAAAAATCCAAGATGGCGGCCAACTTTTTTGTTTTTGGGCCGATTTCGATGAAACTCGGTTTTGGGTACTATTTCAAAAATGAAACAGCAACGCAATAATAAAAATAAAAAAATCCAAGATGGCGGCCAACTTTTTTGTTTTTGGGCCGATTTCGATGAAACTCGATTTTTAGTACTATTTCGACAAATAAACAGCAACGCAATAATAAAAATATAAAATATCCAAGATGGCGGCCAACTTTTTGTTTTTGGGCCGGTTTCGATGAAACTTGTTTTTTCGAACTATTTCGACAATAAAACAGCAACACAATGATAAAAATATTAAATATCCAAGATGGCGGCCAACTTTTTTGTTTTTGGGCTAATTTTGATGAAAATTTAAAAGCTTCTGGAGGACTTTAAGTATCGGCTTACCACCCGCTCTCAGAAGTTCTGTAGTGATTCCGTCGTCACCCGCCGCCTTTTTGTTTTTCAGCTGTTGGAGAGCCATACTAATCTCGTGCATGCTGACGTCCGAAGTATCTTAGGTATAGTGTCGGGTAAGCTTGGCTCTGGGGTCTTTAGCCTTGCTTTCAACAGGTGTCTGCGTGGAATATAACTGCCCATAGAAACTATCGATCTCCCTCAGGATTTTAGGCTTCGCTGAGATGATGCGTCCGTCGTCAGTTTTTAGCTTCGTCATCTGGCTTTGCCCAATAGACAGATCTTGAAAAGTATGGTACAGGAATGAAACTTGTTTTGAAATATCGATAGTATCATTAGGGCTGACTTTTACTAAGGCACCAAAATATCTATCCTGGTGAAAAAAAGTTACAACTGCACTGAAGCCAAAAAAAATATGAACGATTTTTTTCTGGCGTTAGTGGCACCTAAGATTTTTTGGTGCCATAGTAAAAGTCAACCCTAATGATAAAATTTATACTTACTTGGAAACAAGTTTCATTCCTGTACCATACCTTTAAAAAAATTGGGCCAATAAGTTGCATTGTCCATTTGATTTAAAGATAAAAAATAATGAAAAATGTTAAAACCTTAATATTAACAATATTAACAGTCAATGACGTTTAAAATTTGCAATGCTGCTGTATCAATAAGTAATTTTTGACAAATACACTACATTGCCGCCTTTGATTCTATACGACTCACTTGTTATAGATAAATGTTATAGTCTTTACCTGTTTCTATAGTATTATGTAATCTGCACTTGTAGTAAGACTAGTAAGTGAGTAACTCGATGTTTTTTGTCAGTTCTAAAATATCTTTACGTAAAACGCTAGTTTTTTTACATTCTCTTTGTACTTACCTACCTAAGTAATAGTATAATAGTACTTACCTACCTAATGTTGTCATACGTACTAGCATCAAATCAATCCGCACCGGACAAATGTACGTGATTTTTGGTGCGTGTAACACTAATGTAATGTTTTATTTTTGACTAGCTGATGCCTGCGACTTCGTACGCGTGGACATTATTACTCCGGCGTATTCATATAAGGTCATCCAGGTATTCCAGATCTTCGATTTTTTTACCTCAATATAAAATGCTCATCAGGCTGAACAACTTTTGTTAAGGTGTCATTTTTGTATTTTGTATAGTTTAGCTGGACCATTATGGTACTGCATCAGGTGTTCCAATTTCCAAAATCATTATACTCTAAACTATACCCAGGCTTAACAGCTATATTACAAAAAAAGATTCATTCGAATCTGTTCAGTATTTCCTGAGATTAGCGTGTTCAAACAGACAAACAGACACACTTTTTTTCTAAATTCTTACTCTATTACTATGTCTCTGTGGTGGATTGAAGGTTCAAGTAGTTTCTATAGCCTTTATATTTCTATCTCTATCTTGTCTATTTTCTGTTTTCCTTTGTTATTACTTCTTGTCAAAAGAGAAAATTGTGTGCTTTCGAAATATACTCGTATCCTTGCCGAACAGTCGCCTTGTTTTGCTATCACCTAGTTTACAGTCCCTTTCCCTTACAGTCTCCATCGTCCCACATATTTTTTTTTTAAATATATGTAATGTACAGCAGACACACTTTTTTACTGTTTTATTATACAGGGTAATTTTGCGACCCCTTTACAAAATCAAATATAAGTTCAAGGAAGTAATAAAAAGAAATTAGGTAAGATAATTCTAATTTATTTCTTTTTAAATTCTCAGTTTTCAGCCACTTTTTATATCCTAAAAATCTAGGCGCGCACGCTCACCGTCACGAACGGGACGCGAGCGGGGGAAGGCGAGTGGCGGGAGGGGGCTCGCGCGGGTCGACCGTGCGACGCGCAAACGGTGACAACAATTTCAATTTGTGTAGGGAAAAGTTTGGGGTAAAAATGTAAAAAAAATGTTTTTGTTTTACTTCATAAATTGATTGTACCGCTGTTATAGAATGACCTGACAAAATTTTAAAAGGGGTCCAAAAATGACCCTGTATGTAAGGATAAATAAATAAAAAAAAGGGAAACATAGTTTACAATTGCAATAAAATGAGGGTTGTTGTAGCACATTCGAGTGATGATAAAGTCGGCGCGAGAGTCTCGCATGCTGAATTTAATTTTGATTATTTTTTATTAGGTTATTTCAGAAAAGGTTTTTAAATTTTCAGAAAAATTCAATAAAATAAGTCACCTTTCAATAAAATATTAAAATCTATAAGAATGGAATAAAAATAAATATTCTGTTAAATTCATTAAATTAATTTTCAATGTACCAGAAGGTCGTGAGAGGCACGAGATCTGTTAATTTTTGTTTTCAGATCATTTTGGCTACTCTAGACGCTCAAATCAATTTAACGCTGACTGTACTTTAACCCGATTAAATAATACCCAAACTTAATTTCTCCCATAAAGGACAAGAATAACGCAATGTAAACAATGACAAAAGGTCAAGATGACTGCGAACTTACTTGACTTTGATTTTGGTTTGATTTTGATGTAACTCGGTTGTAAAAAAAAAGTAAAACAATTAAAGAATTTGGCCGCATCCTGGAATTTTTAATATTTTTATTATTGCGTTGCTGTTTTCTTGTCAAAATAGAAACAAAAACCGAGTTTTATTTAAATCGGACCACAAACAAAAAGTTGGCCGCCATCTTGGATTTTTTATTATTATTGTGTTGCTATTTTCTTATCAAAATAGTAACAAAAACCGAGTTTTATTTAAATCGGACCACAAACAAAAAAGCTGGCCGCAATCTTGGATTTTTTATATTTTTATTATTGCGTTGCTCTTTTATTGTCGAAATAGTACCAAAAATCGAGTTTCATCGAAATCGGCCCAAAAACAAAAAAGTTGGCCACCATTTTGGATTTTTTTTTTATTTTATTATTGCGTTGGTGTTTTACTGTCGAAATAGTACCAAAAATCGAGTTTCATCGAAATCGGCCCAAAAACAAAAAAGACGGCCGCCATTTTGGATTTTTTTTTCAATTTTTATTATTGCGTTGCTGTTTTTTTGTCGAAATAGTACTAAAAACCGAGTTTCATCGAAATTAGCCCAAAACAAAAAAGTTGGCCGCCATCTTGGATATTTTATATTTTTATTATTGCGTTGCTGTTTTCTTGTCGAACTAGTACTAAAAACCGAGTTCTATCATAATCGGCGCAAAAAGAAAAAGTTGGCCGCCATCTTGGATTTTTTCAATTTTTATTATTGCGTTGCTGTTTTATTTTCGAAATAGTACCAAAAACCTAGTTTCATCGAAATCGGCCCAAAAACAAAAAAGTTGGCCGCCATCTTGAATTTTTTTCAATTTTCATTATTGCGTTGCTCATTTATTTTCGAAATAGTACCCAAAACCGAGTTTCATCGAAATCGGCCCAAAAAACAAAAAGTTGGCCGCCATCTTGGATTTTTTACAATTTTTATTATTGCGTTGCTGTTTTATTTTTGAAATAGTACCCAAAACCGAGTTTCATCGAAATCGGCCCAAAAAACAAAAAGTTGGCCGCTATCTTGGATTTTTTTCAATTTTTATTATTGCGTTGCTGTTTTATCTTCGAAATAGTACCCAAAACCAAGATTCATCGAAATCGGCCCAAAAACAAAAAAGTTGGCCGCCATCTTGGATTTTTTTCAATTTTTATTATTACGTTGCTGTTTTATTTTTGAAATAGTACCCAAAAATCGAGTTTCATCGAAATCGGCCCACAAACAACAAAGTTGGCCGCCATCTTGGAATTTTTGCTATTTTTAACATTGCGTTGCTGTTTTCTTGTCAAAATAGTACCAAAAATCGAGTTTCATCGAAATCGGCCCACAAACAGAAAAGTTGGCCGCCATCTTGGATTTTTGTATTTTTAATATTGCGTTGCTGTTTTCTTGTTAAAGCAGTAACAAAAACCGAGTTTCATAGAAATTGGCTACCAAGCAAAAAAGTTGCCCGTTATCCTTGATTTTTTATATTTTTAACATTGCGTTGCTATTTTTTTGTCAAAATAACACCAAAAACCGAGTTTCACCGAAAACGGTCAAATCGGCCCATAAACAAAAAGACAACCATACTCCATAGTAACGTAAAATGTAAGCCTTCATTGTCAAGACAAGGTCCAAAATAAATTGAAAATTACAACAAACATTTTGAATTTGGCTATCGTAGCCCATATACTTGAAAGTGATTTGTAATAGGAAACAATCAAAACGAAGCACGGACGCAGCTGCGTCCGTGCTTCGTTTTAAACTTCTCGTAATAGACCCCTGCGCATTAAACTTTTCGTAATAGCCCCTGCGCTCCGCGCTCCGCGCTCCGCGAACCGCGCTCCGCGCTCCGCGCTCCGTGTCGGATCGCAAATTCGGAGCGCGCTCCGAGGTTCGCGGAGCGCGGAGCGCGGAGCGCGGCCTAAGTGGGGACACACCTTAAAATGAAGGTCTATTGTAATTTCAACCTTATTGATTTAAATAGAACGATTTCAAAGTTCTGGGAGGTTGAAGAACTGCCTTCACATGTAAAAACTTTATCTTTAGAAGAACAATTCTGTGAAGATCATTTTTTAGAAAACACAACCCGTTTAGAAGACGGAAGATTTTGTGTTAAAATGCCACTGAAAGAACCTGAAAATAATTTAGGTAATTCTTTTTATTTAGCTAAGAAACGTTTTGAAAATTTAGAAAATAAATTAAATAAAAATCCACAACTTAAGGATTCATACAGTAATTTTATAAATGAATATAAAAATTTAAATCATTTAAGCGAAGTTGAACGTCCAGAATTTGGAAATTATTTGCCACATCATTGTGTCACTCGAAGTAAAAGTGAAACGACTAAGTTAAGGGTAGTTTTCGACGGTTCAGCAAAAACTTCTTCAGGCAAATCTCTGAATGATATTCAGGCTGTAGGTCCAGTAGTTCAGAGTGACTTAATGTCAATTTTGTTAAGATTTCGGGGACATAGATTTGTATTGTTGGGAGACATTGAGAAAATGTACAGACAGATTTTGTTACATCCTTCTCAACGTCACCTCCAGTTAATTTTGTGGAAAGACTCTAATCCGTCGGACACTGAAACCATGTTTTCTACTAATCTTGATGATAGTGAATTAAAAATACTGCAACTCAACACACTTACTTATGGCTTGGCATGTGCTCCTTTTATAAGCACAAGATGTCTTTTACAATTAGCTAACGAATGCAATGATGAGAAAATTTCAGACATAATTAAAACTGGATTTTATATCGATGACCTAAATGCTGGAGCAGAGACGGAGAGTGAACTACAGTACATATATAAAGGTGTAAATAATGTATTACAGTCTGCATGTTTTCCTTTAAGGAAGATACGTACAAATTGTTCGCAGGCATTCATTGATGAAGACACAATTACTGATTTAGTTGACTTGACCAAGGAGTCAAGTGTCTTAGGATTGAGTTATTGTCCAAAGGATGATATTATTCAATTTTCTGCTAATATTGAGCTAGCTTTACAATATACAAAAAGGTCAGTAATTTCAACAATATGTAAAATATTTGATCCACTTGGTCTAATTTGTGCGGTTGTTATAAAGGCAAAGATATTTTTACAACAATTGTGGGTCGAAAAGTTAAGTTGGGAGGATCCTCTTCCTGATAAACTTTTAAGTATTTGGCTTAGTTTCATTAACAATTTACATTTAATTTCTAATATAAAAATTAACAGACATGTTACTTGTGAGGCACCTGTATTTACAGAATTGCACTGTTTTGTTGACGCTTCTCAGGTAGCATTTTCTGCGTGTGTATATTTACGTTCCATAAATGAACGCAATGAGGTTACTGTTCGACTTTTGTGTGGTAAGGCTAGAGTTTGCCCTTTAGGGTGTACAACCATACCAAGAAAAGAATTACTAGGGGCTTTATTAGGGGCGCGTTTATGTTCGAAAGTAACGGAATCATTGCGTATCGAATTAAAAAATAAAACTATATGGACCGATTCGACGGTTGTCCTTGGGTGGCTAAAAACAGATGTAAAAACTTTAAAAACATTTGTATGCAATAGAGTGAACGAAATAAATGAGTTGACAATTGGGTTTCAGTGGAGACATGTGCCAACCAGCATGAACCCGGCTGACCTCGCATCACGAGGAGTCAACCCTCAGGTTTTAGCTTCTTCGCGCTTGTGGTGGGAAGGTCCATCGTTCCTCAAGGACAGTGAGTCTAATTGGCCGCAATACTCACATGCATCACAGACCTTGCCTGAGGTGAAAGTACTTACCTTGCCTTTGGCCAGTTCTGTGATCGCAAATGAGCCATTCATTGAATTTAAAAGATATTCAAATTTCTCAAGGTTAGTTAGAATTTTTGCATACGTATTACGTTTTATAAACAATTGTAATAAAAATAAACAAAAATTATCGGGTCCGTTAGATTTAATAGAATTAAATAATTCAAAAATAATAATAGTTAAGTCTTGCCAATTAGAGTAATTTTCGAATGATTTAAAGGCGCTTAAACAAGGAAATAATTTACATAAGAAAAGTAAGCTATTAGATTTAACGCCATTCATTGATTCAGATGGAATCGCTCGAGTAGGTGGACGTTTAAATAACTCTAGCTATAGTTTTGATAAGAAACATCAAATTATTTTAGATGCCAAACATATTTTATCAAAACTTATAATGGCGCATGAGCACTTAAGACTATTTCACGCAGGGCCCCAGTTAACCCTAGCATCAGTTCGAGACAAATACTGGCCGATTGGTGGTAGACGCTTAGCTCGTAGTGTTGTTCAAAGATGCGTTACATGCGTTCGATGGCGAGCAGTTACTGTGCAGCCAATTATGGGACATTTACCTGAAGCTCGTACCAATGCTGTCTTTCCTTTTCATTCTGTCGGATGCGATTTTGCGGGACCATTCTTGATTAGCAGCCGTAAAGGTCGTGGTAGTCGTACTAGCAAGTGTTATTTGTGCTTATTTGTCTGCCTAAGTACAAAGGCAGTACATTTAGAACTAGTGAGTGATCTGAGTGCTCAAGCCTTTATCCTATGCCTTAAAAGATTCGTTTCACGTAGAGGTAGACCCTATGAGATCTATTGTGACAACGGGAGAAATTTCGTAGGAGCCAGCAATGAGTTAGGTAGAGTACTGAGATCCAGCCGTCAATCTGTCTATGAATTTTCAAGTAATGAAGGAATTAAATTTGTCTTCAGCCCAGCCTACTCCCCCCACTTCGGTGGAATTTTCGAAGCTGGTATTAAATCAGCCAAAAATCATTTAAAACGTATAGCTGGCAATGCTGCCTTGACATTTGAGGAGTTGGCAACTTTATTTACTCAAATTGAATCGATCCTAAATTCACGCCCTTTATATCCCCTCTCGTCAGACTGCACCGATCCTTCTCCTCTGACCCCAGGCCATTTTCTCATCGGCAGACCGCTCATGTCGATACCGACTGCGCAAATAAATGTCGCCAGACCAAATAGATACGAACTCGTCGAGAAAATACGCCAGCACTTCTGGGAAAGGTGGAGCCGGGAGTACATCGCCGAGCTGCAACAGCGCACCAAATGGCGCACGCCGCAACGAGAGCTCGCCACCGGAGACGTGGTCATACTGAAGGAGGACAACCTGCCGCCGCTACAGTGGCGCCTTGGAAGAGTGTTCCGTTTGTACCCAGGAACGGACGGCGTCAGTAGAGTTGCCGATGTTACCACTTCAAAGGGAGTCCTACGACGGGCCACGAATAAGCTATGCCTATTGCCTACTTCCGATGCCAATGAAGACGAAGATTCTAATCAAGATGCTTGAAAGCCCACTACGCTGCGCCAGCTTTCAACGTCCCGGAGGATGTCTGCGCCTACCTTAACGTCAAACGAAACACATGACAGCAAGAAAGGGACCCGCTTTATGATTTTCACTTCTCTATGGCTACGCGACGCAACCTAACCTTTGTCAAAACGAAAAATTGTATTTTTGTATTTTATATTTGGAACTCAGTAAATTTCCACTGCATCCATCAAGCATTTTCATTTATAAATGTTCCCGGCGTGGACACCCCTATTTGTTTTTAGGAGTTGTTGTGCCTTCGTAGTCTAAGTCTATTCCAGAACGTCGCAGACCATAGTAGTAGCTCGGTTTGTTTTGGATTGTCATAAAACTACCAATATCTCGATTACTATACAATATACATATCCTATTTGAGTTTGAGGAGTTCCCTTGGATATCTTCGAAGTTCAAGGTTCAGTGTCAATGAAATTAAAAGGACTTCACCGAAGGTATGCCTTTTCAAAAAAAAATATAATCTCATTTGGTTCATAAATTAACAAAGTCGTCAAGGTAATAAACGCAAAATTAAAGTATTTTCAGGATTACTTGAAAACTACGAAACCTATTAAATGGGACCACCTCGTAAAAAAATTCAATCAAACAAAAAAAAAATCATCAAAATCGGTCCATAAATGTCGAAGATATGCGCGAACAACGATAAAAAAGAATACTGTTGAATTGAGAACCTCCACCTTTTTTGAAGTCGGTTAAAAATACTCTTTTATTTCAAATGCTTTTTCTTATAACTGTACTAGAATTCGATTTAAACAATAATATTTTAGGCATACCAAAAGTGGGCGCAGTTGACGGAAGAAAAATTTTAAATTATTCAATCCGGCGACTGCGCCCATGGGTCCAGTTGAAAGTGGGCGCAGTCGCCGGAAGACTCTACTGACTACATAATATAATTTAACTAGGTTCCTACTTATAATGTACAGACGACAGCACATCATATGTAACATGTTGACCTAATACAGCTTTTATGCCCTACCTAATAAAAGTCGTTTTTGCAGTACAACTGTGACAATTTGATGTGCTATCGAGTGTACAAGAGAGTAATTGCAAATCTTAAAATATTGCTTCCAAAATATAATGGTATCATTTTTGTAGAGGTGACGGAGTACAAAAACAGAATAGACAAATTGTTGACGGAGTCTCAGACGGCACATGAAGCTGAGAAAGAGAGGTTCAAGGATATAATGGACAGCTGTGTCGCTATGAAGCAACAAGCTGCAATATGTCAGGTAGGATTTTACACTTTTCATTTATTAAGGAAGAGCGGGGCTAATCCGTCAGCGAGGCAATTCATTTCGACTAATGGCTTTTTAGCCTTTAATTGAACTCGTAATTACTAGTTACATTACATACAGATAGAAAGAAAATTTATTTTTATATGTGACATATACTAGGTAGCGCTGTTAGCGTGTAATCTGTTCGATTGATAATACATGATTCCAAAGCCACAATTTTTTAATGTGGAAGATGCGAAAACCCTCCACAAGATTATTTTTATTCTAGGTAGTTTGTGTGGCTTTTTTGAAGTCTGATCAGGGTAAGTGACGATATTATAATAACTAGAGATTCTTTGTAGACCAATGGGTTTAATGCTACGCATTCATTTCACAGTGCTATCGAGTATGACGTAATAAACCGCGAAAATTTTAAGGCGGAGTAATTCAGTCAGATTGACTGACTGAATAGCCCCAATCGTTTTTGTATGAAGTTGCAAAACACTACTGAGATTAATTTGCTTAAATGTCGATATTTATATTCAAGTAAGTGATAAAATGTATTTATTAAAGTTTTCATGGAATTTTTTATATTTAGCTTTAATTGAAATAATCTTTTTTCAAATTTAGATGCCCACTTTGTTTAATGCTAAATAGATTAAAAATACTACATTTGTTTTAAGACTACTGAAAATGTTACTTACTAAGATTAAGTGTTCATAATAAAATTGCTGAAAATGATTCCATATAATGTTTTTCTTATAATAAACTTCACAAAATAATGAAGTCTTTGGTTCGTTTATCGATTATTATGACCCCATCTATAAAAAAATATATGAAAACTTTATGGAATAGCCCCACGAAAACTTTAAAGTATTTTTTCTCGAAACTGAACTATAGGTAACACTCCATAAAGTGCAGATTCTAATTTTTATTGTCGTCAGTATTATCTATTTCTGAGTTTTACCAAAATCGCTTCATAGATGGGTACAAGCCATCTATGCATTTTGACGTAATTACCCCACGCGGGGTTATTACATCAGAATGGCAGGAATTTTTTTTTCTGATTCACCAATCGTCCACCAGTCAGCGCACTACCATTAACTTGGCGCTAGTGTAGATGTAGACCCGTTTTCTATGTGTTTGCTGTCAGTTTTTGGATGTTTGAAGCGATTTTTCGTAAATATCAAATTTTCTTCCAACACATTTTAGTTTTCTTAAATCTTTAATTCGTTTACTGTCCGATTTCCATAATAATTATTTATTAGTTAGTACCAACCATTCTTAGATATAATTTAAAATAAATGGGACAATCGGGGATAAATGTCCGTACAAAGGTCTCCAGCAGCAGTAGCGCCACCAAGCGGGATAAATTTTGTGACCATTCAGTTTTCACAAGAAATTTCCTTTTTTTATTTTGCCATGCGACTTCTAGAGTACCTAGTACAGAGTTTTAAACTTTCAACTTCTTTTTTTTGTGACAGAATAGCCCCACTCTTCTTTATCTTATATTTTTTTAATAAATAAAAATGCCAAGGCTGAGTCCACATTTGTAATGCAGTATATTAGCCCCACTCTTCTTTATCTTATATTTTTTTAATAAATAAAAATGCCAAGGCTGAGTCCCCATTTGTAATGCAGTATTTTGAAGCAGTGAATAGATAGTTTGTGTTTACAAATTGCATTTCGGTAAAATACACAAATAATCTATAGGTAACAAAATGCCTTGCTGTTTCAGAATCAATTTGAAGATCTACAAGGTGAATGTAAGAAAGTGAGAGATGACTATAATCAAATAAAGAAACAACTTATTGCAAAACCATAGTTTATATTATACTATAAACAAAACACTATAAACTTATAGTGTCACAGACTGTTATAGAATATTATTTATATATTGTTATAAATTTATATGAATTTGTGTTGACTTGTATATTGTATAGAAAATAAGTATAACTTTAAATTTTGTTAAAGAGATAACATTGTTTTTATTTTACTGTAAGTACCTCTGGAAAACAAGCTCGTGCTGAATCAGCGTCGTAGTTACGAGCTGGTAAGGGGGCAGCTGCCAGGGGCGCAATTCTCAGGGAGGTTCATTTTGCTGACTTGTAGCTAGAAAATAAGTCTCGGGGCCCAAAATTCAAATCTTGCCAGGGGCGTTTATTATCCTAGAAATATGTCTTGCGGAGAAAAATTAAAATCTTGCCAGGGGCGCTCATTTTCCTAAAAAATATATATCTTGGGGTGCAAAATTCAAATCTTACCAGGGGCGCTCATGACCCTAGCTTCAACGCTGTATAGAATCACTGTGATCAACTGGGGTATGCATTACAATGTCGAAAATTCATAATACATACGACCGAAATATCGATGCATAAAACGCCGATTTTCAAAATACCGAACATCCTAAATGTCGATATCCGATAGACCGAAACTTGAAAGATCGATTATCAAATGACCGAAAGTTCGAAATCCCGAAAGTTTAAAATGCCGAAAGTTCGAAATCCCGAAAGTTTAAAACCCCCAAAGTTAAAATGTCGATACTTATAACTTACTCTACCTACACAAACACATTACGAGTACATTTATAAAAGTAGGCGTTGCGGTTAATTTGTTTTACTCAAAAATGCTTGTAAAATGGTCATTATTTTGACAAAATCCACCAATCTAGTTAGAAATAGTTTTTTTTCTTCGCCGGCCGCTGCCGCGGCACGCTCGCTTTGCTCGCTCGGCTCGCGCGCTGGGTTCATGTCAACCTAACATGCTCGTTGCTACGCTCCTCGCACCTATCTCGTGACCTACGGTCTACGGTTTCTAAGTCCCAGTAGACTAGTTTAGACTCATTTCCAGCAGCTAAATTTACTTTAAAGCATTTCAGGCAAAATCCAAAGCCTTTTATAATTATGATAGCTTGTTGTTTTTGACTAATTCTATTAAGATGAATAAATAATGAAAAATATTAGAAAAAAATTACTGAAAAAAAACTTTTTTAAAAACACGTTTTTAAAACGGACTAAATTATTACAAAAAAATCGGACTATTTTGTAAAATTTATCATCCATATTGACTTTAGCATGCGCCCCACGTTTTTAGATTTAAAATTTCTGTTAGTATAGGGTTATAAATATTTACAGAAAAAAATATTTTTTTTACTTTTTAGTCTGTTTTTACTAGTCCGTTTTAATGTTTTTAGTCCGATTTTTTTGTAATAATTTAGTCCGTTTTAAAAACGTGTTTTAAAAAAAAGTTTTTTTTCAGTAAATTTTTATTTTCTGCTTTTTAGTTAACGAGCTAAGACTAAAAATATACCATCTCCTATCGGAGCACTCGTCATGACAATTCAAACGAGCCCAAACTCGATGGGGTTGCATGGTTTTATTACAGAGTCCCAGTGGCCTTCTTCCGGCTCCATCATCAGACCCTGGAAACTATTTCCTAACAAAGTACTCGTTAATACAATTTAAACGAGCCCAAACTCGATGGGGTTGTATGGTTTCATCATAGAGTTTCTATGGCCTTCCTCCGGCTCCATCATCAGATCCTCGGACACTATTTCCCAACAAAGTACTCGTCAAGACGATGCTAACGAGCCCAAACACGATGGGGTTGAATGGTTTCATCATAGAGTTTCTATGGCCTTCCTCCGGCTCCATCATCAGATCCTTGGACACTATTTCCCAACAAAGTACTCGTCAAGACGATTCAAACGAGCCCAATCTCGATGGGGTAGCGTGGTTTTATTAAATAGTTCCTGTGTCCTTCCTCCGGCTCCATCATCAGACCCTGGAAACTATTTCCCAACAAAGAACTCGTCAAGATGATTCAAACGAGCCCAAATTTGATGGGGTTGCACGGTTTCAATATTGAGTTCCTATGGCATGGCCATCATCGCCATTCGGCTTCATCATCAGACCCTGGACCTCGTCTCCCATTAGAGTACTCATCAAGACGATGCTAACGAGCCCAAACACGGTGGGGTTGTATGGTTTCATCATAGAGTTCCTGTGGCCTTCTTCAAACATTTTGTTAGAGTTAAGTTGGTCAGTTTTTTTAGGGTTTCGTACCCAAAGGGTAAAAACGGGACCCTATTATTAAGACTCCGCTGTCCGTCTGTCTGTCTGTCTGTCACCAGGCTGTATCTCATGAACCATGATAGCTAGACAGTTGAAATTTTCACAGATGATATAGGTATTTCTGTTGCCGCTATAGGTAACACATTTGAGTGGGGCTTCCTCCTATACAACAAACTCGATTTTTTTGCCGTTTTTTGGTATGGAACCCTTCGTGCGCGAGTCTGACTCGCACTTGGCCGATTTTTTTTAAATATAAATAAAAAAATGAAAAGTAAACTGTCCGGAGGGAATTAATCCCTCCTAACTTCCTTAAGAACTAGATGATCGTAACAACTCAAAGATTAAGAAGCTGTAGAAGAAACCTAAATCAATTAGTTCACCGTTAACAGTTTAAATATCAACAGTCATCTGTCACGCTGTCATTGCCTGGAAGTCGATGTGTTGACTCAAGCAAACGTGCGGAGGATTAGCCGAACTAACTGGGCAAAAAACCTGGTGACCTGAGCCCCACACACATAATAGAGATCCGGGCTAATGTTGGGGGATTATATCGGCTTCCGTTCACAAAAGTACCTACTCAACATTTTGAGTAAAGGTGTTTTATTCATCTAATTTTAATATTACTTAATACAGCGAACTAAAATCTATGGAACAAGCATTGCGCTCAAAAAATGGCACCACACGCAAAGTACAACTAGGTAAGTGGATGGAGCTAAAAATGCTGGCAATAGGCATGTTGCCTATTTTTTTATTTTATGTTACATAAATTACCCCTCAAAAAAAAAGAAACATTTGTAAAAGAATTATTTCGCTAGCATGAAAACTGCCCGAGATATCACAGTTTGAAATGCACAAAATTGGACTCATCCGAAAACGCTGCATACTAACGGCTACCAAGTTATGACGTCACGCCTTCCTACGTTGTATGCAACGCGTAGAAAATTTGTTCCGCAGCTATATTAAATATTGTGTTTATCAAAATGGTTTCTTTGACAAATTTGCTATAAATTTTACGGACTAATTAAATGTATTACTTATTTTAACAAATTTTATACTTTTTAAATGGACTTGTCCACCCAAATTTGAAGGGTCATAAAACAAATAATACGCAATATATAAAACCAAGAGGTATACAAGCTACTCCAAAAGTTTGATATGTTTACGATTTTTATTAGTATTTTGTTATTTTATTCATAAGTCAACATCCCTATTATTTTAAATACCGCTAACGTCAGTCACCGGGTGCGTGGCTGGCCCGACAAGCTGAGCGGGTTGTTTGTTGAAAAAAAAAGTGCCATTTTTTAAGCAATAAGTATTTAGATGATTGATATAATTGAAAAATATTAGAAAAAATCGACTCACCCGTAGCAGCTCAGACGGGATCCCGTCTGAGCTACTACGGGCTGCTACTGCTTAATATAAAAATAGCATTGTGAATGCATAAAAAATCTAAAAGTTTACAATAAGTATTTGTTAGCAATTACACTTCCTTAGATTTTAGTTCGCCTAGTGACCGCCCGCGACAGTAATTTCTCTATCCCTCGGGAACAGTACCTTTTTTCGGGATGAAAGGTCTTTTATGTCCTCTGTATTTATTTACCCTTGACAACGTGTATTGCAAAATTTCAAGATGTCGGTTAAGTAAGTAGTTAAGACGTGAAGGCGTAACAAAGATACAACAAACAACGGACTTTCGCATAATATAAATAAGGATATATGTATTCTGTGTCTGAATCCGAATTATAATATACAGAAATAATGTTAGTGCCGTATTTAGTGGCATCATTTGTATGGGGACCTTGCAGATCGTCAACAAAGGAAGCCGCTTGGCACAGTCGTTCTTTGTGGTCATCTGAGCTGATTTAGCCCTGTACCCACGTGGTACCACCATGGTGGTAGCCAGGGGTGGGGGGGAGAGGTCCCTTCTACCACGCTGCACTTTTACATCCATATCTCCATAAGTTTAGCAAATAGGTCGTGTTTGGTATCGTTTTCATATAATTTAAGGACGAGGAATTCATTTCTGGAACAATTTTTTCACTCGTTCATAGAAAAAACAAAAGTTCTGCGCAAAAAAAGAAAAATAAGAAAACAAAAATCTTACAAAATCTATGCCTACAAATAAACCACGAGATTGTGCTTTATAAAAAAAATATGATTAAATAGCCCTGTTTATCTAGAATTTACAAACATCAACTTTTTTATACAAATTATATTTATAAATGTGTCAAAAAAAACATTTGCCATGCGCGGCGGTATTTTGGCGCAGTAAATTTGGATAGGATTTAACACTTATTGTTTAATAATGACACAAATAGGTCGTGTTTGGTATCGTTTTCATATAATTCAAGGACGGGGAATTCAATTTTGCAACAACATTTTTACTAGTTCATAGAAAAAAATAAAGTTCAGTGCAAAAAAAAAGAAAAATAAAAAAAAACTTACAAAATCTATGCCTACAATTGAAGAATTAGATTATGCTTTATAAAAAATATGTTTTAAGAGCCCTATTTATCTTAAATATATAAACATAAACTTTTCCAAAGAAATTACATTTATAAATGTGTCAAAAAAATCGGTTTAGCCGCGCGGCGGTTTTTTGGTGCAGTATTTTTTTATTTGGATTTATCACTTATTTTTTTAATAATGACACGGATTAGTATTGGTACTATATGCGCCTGGCGGCCATGATTTTAACCTCAAAAACGAAAACAATCGTAAAATGTTTGTATACCTAGACCCTATCTTATTGAAAATAATAATTCAATAATTAATAATATTAGATTACCTATTAGAATTTTCTTGTTTCATGACATTTTTAGTTGCGGATCACGACAACGTGGATGTTAATGTGACAAGGTTCCAGCGCATTACCAATTGATGAGGATAATAGTCCCATAATTTTACTTAATAGAGAGTTAAAGTAATAATTAAGTAAAAAAATGTTTTTACCTAGGTATCTAGTTATAACAAATTTTATTGGCAGTTTCCGCTGCATCTACGTAGTTCGGTGCACTTTATTTCTCTTATTTAACAATTGCACCTTCCTGCGCATTTTTGCTTACACTTACACCTTATTAACTCCATGCAAGCTGTGGCTGCTGGCGGTAAGGTGGTCTACAGAGGATTCCCATAAGCCATTATTTTTGCCCCAACCCCAATCTGGCGGGCGTCTCTGGTTGGTGGAAGATTCTCCAGCTGCATGTCCTTTTTCTTGAATAGTACTTTTCTGCATTGATTAATATCAAGGACATGCATTCCAACAATTCCAACAGTAACTTAAATCACAAAAGCCAATCACCACGTAACTTGTCATACAAAGCAATGTCATTTATTTCTAATACTTATTGGCAAAGCCTGCTCCACATTTCCTTCTTCAGCTTATTTAAATCCTTCCATTGCAATTGGATAAACGCCCCAAGCTTTCGAAAGCGCTTTTTTCCCTTTACCAGCAAAAGACGATACGGTACCACACTCGGAAATGGCGTTATCCATCGGTGAAAGAAGATATTCATTGCTTGAGGAATTGTGGGTTCTTATTAGCACGGGTAAAAATCATCAGTTCCTGCCTTGCCATGCAATTGCAGCTTTATTAAGTAACCCAAATAAGTATAGTATTTTCACACTTTAAAATCTATAAAGAAGGAAATGTGGAGCAGGCTTTGCCAATAAGAATTAGAAAAAAATGTCATTGCTTTGTATGGCTAGTAAGTTACGTGATGATTGGCTTTTGTGATTTAAGTTATTGTTGGAAATGTAAGAATGCATGTCCTTGATATTAATCAGTGCTTTTGATATCAATCAATGTACAAAAGTGCTATTTACGAAATAGGACATGCAGCTGGAGAATCTCCACCAACTAGAGACGCCCTGAGGCCGTATTACAAGCTCTTAAATCCTGCCAGGTTTATAAATTGCTGTAGTGACATCTCTTTCTCGTCGTATAGCAAATAAAAGAGATGGATTGATAGCCAGTCAGAAAACTGCCTGGAAATAAGAGATCATAATACGGCCCCTGTGCAATCATATTTTGCGAGCGATTTATCAGGGAGGAATGTATGGGGTCGACTTTTAAAAACAATCCAAAACCTGCCATGTCCTGCAGATTGGGGTTGGGGCAAAAATAACGGCTTGTGGGAGCCTATGTGAACCACCTTACCGCCAGCAGCCACAGTTTGCATAGACTTAATAAAGTGGTGAAAGCAAAAATGCGCAGGAAGGTGCAATTGTTTAAAAAGATAAATAAAGTGCACCGAACTACGTAGATGCAGCGGAAACTGCCAATAAAATTTGATATAACTAGGTAGGTAAAAAAAAACGTTTTTTTATTTTATTATTACTTTAACTCTCTATTAAGTAAAACTATGGGACTCACAATACTAATCCGTGTCATTATAAATGATAAATCCAAATAAAAAAAATATTTATTTATACTGATTTTTTTGACACATTTATAAATGTAATTTCTTTGAAAAAATTTTAGTTTATAAATTTAAGATAAATATGGCTCTTAAAAAATAATTTTATAAAGCATAATCAAATTCTTCAATTGTAGGCATAGATTTTGTAAGTTTTTTCTTATATTTTTCTTTTTTTTTTGCGCTGAACTTTATTTTTTTCTATGAACTAGTAAAAATGTTGTTGCAGAATTGAATTCCCCGTCCTTGAATTATATGAAAACGATACCAAACACGACCTATTTGTGTCATTATTAAACAATAAGTGTTAAATCCTATCCAAATTTACTGCGCCAAAATACCGCCGCGCATGGCAAATGTTTTTTTTTGACACATTTATAAATATAATTTGTATAAAAAAGTTGATGTTTGTAATTTCTAGATAAACAGGGCTATTTAATTATATTTTTTTTATAAAGCACAATCTCGTGGTTTATTTGTAGGCATAGATTTTGTAAGATTTTTGTTTTCTTATTTTTCTTTTTTTGCGCAGAACTTTTGTTTTTTCTATGAACGAGTGAAAAAATTGTTCCAGAAATGAATTCCTCGTCCTTAAATTATATGAAAACGATACCAAACACGACCTATTTGCTAAACTTATGGAGATATGGATGTAAAAGTGCAGCGTGGTAGAAGGGACCTCTCCCCCCCACCCCTGGCTACCACCATGGTGGTACCACGTGGGTACAGGGCTAAATCAGCTCAGATGACCACAAAGTACGCCTGTGCCAAGCGGCTTCCTTTGTTGACGATCTGCAAGGTTGATGCCACTAAATACTGCACTATGTTACAAGTTTTTCAGTTAAAGTTATCAGTTTTAGGAACACCTAGTGTGCCACGCGCGCAGGGGCGGATCCAGGATTCCAATTTGGGGGGGGCCCTCGGAGCCTCGGGCCTAGGGTTAACATCTATGTAAGGGAGGGAGCCTGCCTAGGATGCAAAACGCCAGATTTTTCAGAAAAATTTCTTTAGTAAAAATAAGGCCGCGCAGCGCGATTTTTTGTCAGTTTTTTCGACTGATCCTGTACTCTTGCCTGTCTATTGTAAAAAAAACGGCCGCGCAGCGTGATTCTTAGTCAGGTTCATTACATCCATCAATCTTGTATGTCTACAGCGTGAAATTTTAATCATTTGGTTCCCGCCGTGTGGTGGTTCCACTCATGATCACAAGCAACTTTTACTATGGGGCCAACTCTCCTGCTCGCAAAAAAAATCAGCTGTTCCATACATTAAGGTCGAGTAGGTACTGCACTTTTGTATGGAACAGCTGATTTTTTTTGCGAGCAGGAGAGTTGGCCCCATAGTAAAAGTTGCTTGTAATCATGAGTGGAACCACCACACGGCGGGAACCAAATGATTAAAATTTCAGCGTGTATAGTAAAAAACAGCCGCGCAGCGCGATTTTTAATCAGTTTCATCAACTAATCTTGCCTATCTTTAGCAAAAAACGGCCGCGCAGCGCCGTTTTTAGTCTGTTTCATCCGTTATACTTATACTTTTGCTTGTCTATAGCAAAAAAGTGACCGCGCAGCGCGATTTTTCGTCTAAGAATGGCCGCGCCAGCGCCAATTTTAGTCAGTTTCATGCGTTAATCTTATACTTTAACTTCGTCCATACTAAAAACGGCCGCGCAGCACTTGTACTATTATGTATTCTGTGGCGCAGCGCCGTTTTTAGTTTGTTTCATCCGTTATAGGTACTTGTATCTTTTGCTTGTCTATAGCAAAAAAAAAAAAACCGCGCAGCGCGTTTTTTCGTCTAAAAATGGCCGCCATTTTTATTTCATCCGTTAATCTTATACTTTAACTTGTCTACAGTAAAAAAAGACCGCGTAGTGCGATTTTTAGTCAGTTTCATCCATTAATCTTGTCTGTCTATAGGAAAAAACGGGGCACGCGCAGCGTCATTTTTAGCTTAAATGCTTGTCAAATGCGGCAAATGCCTGTTAGATGTTAACGCTACTCGGGCCACAAATTACGATTGAAAAATAAAATAAAGTTAGAGGCAGTGACACTAGGCAGTCAGTACACAAAAAGCATTGAAACATTGAGAATAAAAAAAAATTTTTTTTCAACTGTCATTGTCAAATTCATTGTGCGCCGCTATATTTCCGAAATCCCCGTCAAAAATAAAAAAATCTTGTTACCACTATGCAAGCCTCTTATACTCGTATAGTTTTAAACCCATATCGCCTAGCACTACCTACTTTTTCCCCAACCAAAACGCCCGCCGGCGCCGCAATGTTATATTCATATGAAATACATAAATTACTGTCTAACTCAAAGCACTATAAATTGCACACCTTCAAATCCAATCCATTACTTTAATATTAAAAAAAAAACTTTTTGTCCCACTGGCTGGGCACGGGTGTCCGCCCGCATGATATGACCAGAGGGCCTAGTGCGAGTTGATGTTTTCACTTGTCGCTATCGAAAACTATAGTTTTCTCTCTTTCACTCGCATTGACTAAGAGCAGTATATCCGATAGTTTTCGATAGTGAAAAGTGAAAACATCCACTGGCACTAAGCCCTCTGTAGTAATGTACTATGGGCAACAGCGTCGCTTAACCAGTTTGCAACAAAATTCACCACCACCGGCCACAAGCACGCAACATTAATATAAAAATTTACTGAAAAAAAACTTATTTAAAAACACGTTTTTAAAACGGTCTAAATTATTGCAAAAAAATCGGACTAAAAACATTAAGACGGACTAGTAAAAACAGACTAAAAAGTAAAAAATATTTTTTTCTGTAAATATTTATAACCCTAAATAAATATACTTACAGAAATTTTAAACCTAAAAACGTGGGGCGCATTTTGTAAAATTTATCATCCATATTGTCTTTAGCATGCGCCCCACGTTTTAAGGTTTAACATTTCTGTAGATAGGTATATTTATATAGGATAGGGTTATAAATATTTACAGTAAAATTTATTTTTTACTTTTTAGTCTGTATTTACTAGTCCGTCTTAATGTTTTTAGTCCGATTTTTTTGCAATAATTTAGACCGTTTTAAAAACGTGTTTTAAAAAAAGTTTTTTTCAGTAAATTTTTATTTTTAACCGACTTCAAAAAAAGGAGGAGGTTCTCAAGTCGACGGTATTTTTTTTTTTATTTTTTTTTTTTTTTATGTATGTTTTAATATAGCTCCGTCAGTTGTTACCAGATTTGTACAATTCTTTTTTTATCTCAAAGAACATAGTTCGTGTGTGGTCCCATAAATTTTTTTCAGAGATCTGGCCAGTAGTTTTCTCATAATCCTGAAAAATATCAATTATTTAGCTCGCCATCGTACGAGTTTTTATGGAATTTCGGACATAACATCTTTGTTTATGAACCGATTTAGATGATTCTTTTTTTATTTGAAAGGGTATACTTCAAGAGTGGTCACAATTTAATTTCATCGTTATTGGACTTCGAACTTCGAAGATACACAAGGGAACTCCTCAAAGTCAAATAGTATATGTAAAGTGATTTAGGTTTTGGTAAGTTTATGGCAATCCAAAACAAACCAAATCATGGTTTACGATGCAACGTTCTGGACTAGATTTGGACTACGAAAACACAACGGAACTCCTCAAAAACAAACAGCGTGAATTTGGAAATTGAGTTCTGGGCATTTTACCATTGAAAATGTTATAATATAAAGTTAAAAAATATTTACACGCTGCGCTTACATACCTACCACTAAAAAGTTGAAAATAAAAAAGCTTTTTAAAAAAAAAGAAAAACCGCCTTCAAAAAACCTGAAAACAAAAACAGCTTAAAAATTAAATACCTCTAAAAAGCAAGAAATAATATTCGAATCATTCGTTACACATATCAATATTAATAAAACACGTCTAATGAAGTCGGGTGGGGCTTTTAGAAAAAAATGAAGTTGTCCTCCAGCCCCACCCGACTTCAATAGACGTGTTTTATTAATATTGATATGTGTAACGAATGATTCGAATATTATTTCTTGCTTTTTAGAGGTATTTAATTTTTAAGCTGTTTTTGTTTTCAGGTTTTTTTCTGCTTTTTAGTTAACGAGCTAAGACTAAAAATAAACCATTTCCTATCGGAGCACTCGTCAAGACGATTCAAACGAGCCCAAACTCGATATGGGGTTGCACGGTTTTATTACAGAGTCCCAGTGGCTTTCTTCCGGCTTCATCATCAGTCCCTGGAAACTATTTCCCAACAAAGTACTCGTCAAGACGATTCAAACGAGCCCAAACTCGATGGGGTAGCGTGGTTTTATTAAAGAGTTCCTGTGTCCTTCCTCCGGCTCCATCATCAGACCCTGAAAACTATTTCCCAACAAAGAACTCGTCAAGACGATTCAAACGAGCCCAAATTTGATGGGGTTGCACGGTTTCAATATTGAGTTCCTATGGCATGGCCTTTCGGCTTCATCATCAGACCCTGGACCTCGTCTCCCATTAGAGTACTCGTCAAGACGATGCTAACGAGCCCAAACACGATGGGGTTGTATGGTTTCATCATAGAGTTCATGTGGCCTTCTTGCGGCTTCATCATCAAATCAGCTCAACGACACCATAATATTTCATTGCCTTCCAGTTGTGACATATGTTCAAAGTTTCAAGTCTCTAGCTCATCGGGAAGCTAGGATAAAATCGTTCGCAAACTTAGTGGAGAAACACAAACAAACAAACAAACAAACGCGCAAGCAACCTAATAAAAACGTGTTAATAAAAAGTTTTGTGTTGAAAATTTTTTTGAATACCAGTGGTCACATGAAATAGTTATTTGTTATACAAGTGACCAAAATCAATTTGTGCTGCGAGTGCTGAGCACAGTGAGTGATTTAAAGGCACGAGGCAGAACAAAAATTTGGTCTCGTGTAAAATATACAACTTTTCACCGCGACCAGCGAGAAATTTTCCACGTGACTTTCCTGGTAAAAAGCAAAATTCAGCATTGGAAACTTGTAGTCTCACTCAATTCTTTTGGAATCGCTGGACATTTCAATGCGCTGGACCATAGCCTTCTATAATTGCAAGCCGTGAACATAAGTTTGGCAACGTCTGTTACTGTCAGTTCGTGGTCATGTCGTCGGCCAGTCTCCATACTAAATGTATGGGAATATTTCAATTTTAAGAGGTCGATATTTTTTTTCCTACCAATCGTGTGAGGTTAAAAATATGAAAATAATTTAGTTCTTTTATTGAAATGCTTTGTATATTAAACAATAAGAAAAATATCAATGTTAACTAGGAAAAAATGGCTGTCAAAGATGTCATCTTTTTTGTTGATTTTCTTCAGCAGGGAGTTGATTAACACGCCCTCTAGCAATAAATTATATATCATTAGAAAGGTCTTTTAAAGACAAATATTTGCTGTTAATATACTTTATATCAATTGTTTATACTTTTGGAGTTAAAGGTTATTAAAGTATAAAAGTGGTTTATTGTCTATGGGAGTTGAATTACCCCACCTCTAGCAATAAATTATATATCATTAGAAAGGTTTTCATATGATAAATATTTGCTGCAAACACACTTTCTATTAATTATGAGTATTTTCGGAGTTTTAGGTCATTAATGTTAAAAAAATTGGTCAAGTTCAGAGCGTTATAACTCTCAAAGTACTAATAGTTGACGTTTATTGTAGTACAATAAAGTGTTTCAAATTTAAAGACCTTTCCAATGATGTAAGATTTATTGCTAGGAGAGGCTTAGATCAAAAATACTCATCGTACTAAAGGACTCCCGAAAAGTTCAAATAATTTGACTCAAACCGTATGTCCTAATAAATAAATAATAATAATAAATATAAAATCTTTATTGAAATAATCTTACATCACAATTTACAACTAGTTTAAACATAGACAATATAGGAAAAACAAATAATAAATAATTATCAAAATAATATTAAACTATGTGCTTGACCACATGCGATGTTGCCGTTCTGCTCACTTCATGGCTTGGAAGATATAGAAGGCTATGGTCCAGCCATAGCCATAGAAAATCAACAAAAAAGATGACATCTTTGACAGCCATTTTTTCCTAGTTAACATTGATATTTTTCTTATTGTTTAATATACAAAGCATTTCAATAAAAGAACTAAATTATTTTCATATTTTTAACCTCACACGATTGGTAGGAAAAAAAATATCGACCTCTTAAAATTGAAATATTCCCATACATTTAGTATGGAGACTGGCCGACGACATGACCACGAACTGACAGTAACAGACGTTGCCAAACTTATGTTCACGGCTTGCAATTATAGAAGGCTATGGCTGGACGCACTATTTTTTTCTTGTCAAAAATAGTTCGATCAAACCTATGCATTTGTTTTACATTAATTTGTGTTTTTCTCTTATTTATTAATATCCCATCTTATTTATTTCATTATTAAATTAAAACCGCTGCGCTCAAGAAGACCAACAAAGCGTGGAAAAGAGAAGTTAACATTATACGGACACGGTCTGTGAAAAAAAGAGACAAAGAATCAAGTGACAATGTGCACATATTTTTTACAGTAAGAGCTCCTAACGTCCCGCCTTGCAAATGAACAATCACAGTTTTGTTTAAAATATTTGTTAATCCTTATTAGAATTTCAAATAAAGGTATCGTGGAGCCATGGTGTCTTGTGTTCTAAGCTTAGAATAATTACACCTCGAACGATAATTCCCTACAAAGCGCGCTGTCAAAAGTGAGGCAACTAAAACAGCCAAAATGGCGCCGTTTTCAGATTTTTATTGTCCATTATTACATAATCATACTTAATAAGTACAAAACAGTTTCAATTTCCCTACCTTAAAGAGATTAATTATTATAAGTACTTATTAAAGGATTTTAGTTACGATTAGGTAACGAATGAAGGATATAAATCTGAGAACAGCCATTTTGGCTCAGTATAAGTTGCCTCACTTTGCATACAAGGACACGGCTTCTAGGTGTAATTATTCTTAGGTTCTAAGTAATTGTGATGTGATAAAAATGAAACCTTTTGATTGCAAAAAACCGCATTGAAATCGGCCCAGTAGTTTCCAAGGAAAATGGTAATAGACGAACTTGACTTATCTGGTTGCTGCGGAGCCCCCTGGGGGTCTACCACTGTCTACACATGTCTAAGAACCTGCTCTGAAATGAAACCTTTTGAATGCAAAAAACCGCATCGAAATCGGCTTAGTAGTTTCCGAGGAAAATGGTAACAGACAAACAAACAAACGCACAACCTCTAACCCCAAACGCATATACCGCCTCCGCTCCGTTCCGTCCGTCGTGGGTAAAAAGAAACAATCCATGTAAGTAATCACACTTTTCAAAGGTAGGTAAATAAGATATTGCCACACATTTCTCAATTTTCGGTACATTTATTCGTATATAGACGAAGAAAACAGTATGAAACATAGTTTACTCAAAAATGCTTGTAATATGGCCATTATTTTGACAACCTTCTTTGAACCAAGTCGAGGTTGCCGCGCTCCTCCAATGGTGACGCAACAAAGTTGTATGGGATTTCATTATTGTCGAGTTTTAGCCACCAGCCATTTCCTTTGAGAATCCATTATTGTCGAGTTTTGTTTCAAACATAGTTCGTGAAAAAAGTACATTGTACAACCCGCGCAGTTAATGAATGGGATTACACTCGTTGTGGTAAGCGCCGTGAGCCGCCATTTTCAATCCCATTCTTTATTTGCGCGGGTGTTGTCTTGTTGTAGATGATGTTTTTGTATTTTTTTTTACTTTTTTACTATATTTCCTTTTTGATATTTTTGACTTTCTTGCCTTTTTTATTTTTTTGTCATTTTAGACCAAGTCTTGTATAGTGCTTTACTCAAAAATGACAAAAAAGTAAAAAATGACATAAATGTCAATAATGGCAAAAATGTTAAAAATGACAAAAAATTCAAAAATTTCAAACATTTCAAAAATTTGAAAAATGTCAACAATATCAAAAATATCAAAAATGTCAAAAATGACAAAAATATCAAAAATGACAAAAATATCAAAAATGTCTAAAATATCAAAAATGTCAAAAATATCAAAAAATTCAAAAATGATCATTTTGGTAATTTTGGACATTTTTGATATTTTTGTCATTTTTGACAGTTTTACTTTTTTGTCATTTTTGAGTAAAGCACTATACAAGACTTGGTCCACAATGACTGCACTGCTGGCCACGCTATGATGGCCTCAAGCTGAGCTTAACTACGCTATCGGCCATCATCATCGCGCTGCCAGCAATGCAGTCATTATTGACCGCGTCAGTAATGTACTATTATTAATTTCCTTTGCCATAATAAGTATAGTCATATTTTATGTATGTAAATGTAAGTAATATTTTACGTATCTCATATAAAATGTATGCATTCGTTTTTGGATCACCTGTTTATTGACGTTGTTGTTCTTTGGTATTCTATTTCTATGATTAAAACACTAATTTGTTAATAAATTAAATGATTTTTAGGGTTCCGTAGCCAAAATGGCAAAAAACGGAACCCTTATAAATTCGTCATGTCTGTCTGTCTGTCCGTCCGTATGTCACAGCCACTTTATTCCGAAAGTATTAGGATTATACCGTTGAAACTTGGTAGGTAGATGTATTCTGTTAACCGCTTAACAATTTTAACACAAAAATAAAATAAAAAAAGATTAAGGGGGGGCTCCCCATACATGGAACTGAATCTGAAAAAAAAAATTTTTCTTCAAACCAATACTTGTGGGGTGTCTATAGATAGGTCTTCAAAAATGGCATTGAGGTTCTTAAGACGATTTTTTCTCAAAGTCAACCGTTTGAAAGATAAACACTGCCAAAGTGGTAAAATGTGTGTCCCCCCCCCCCTCTAACTTTTGAAATAGGAGAGTAAAATCTAAAAAAAATATATGCTGTATCTTAATAAATACTTTCAACGAAAATTGGTTTGAACAAGGTATAATAAGTAGTTTTTGAGATATAGCACATTTTCCAAAACAGCAAACATAACTTTGTCATTCATACCAACACTGTGAAAAACAAAGTTATTTTTGCAGACAAAAAATTATAGTGGTATTAAATATCGTATGGTTTAAGGTAACTACGGAACCCTACGGCGCGTGGCCCGACACGCACTTGGCCAGTTTTTTTCTTATTTTATATTTATTTCATACATGCGACCTCATTTCGTCCTTACTCTTTATTTCGAATTTTCAACCTTCTTTTTTAACAATCCTTTTATTTTTTATACTTTTAAATTCGTGTATGACAACATAAAGCAGGAGTCAGTGGGTCGACACTTTATCAACTTCATACAAAAAATATTATATGGAATTATGAACGTACTTTGTGCCAACATTAAAATACAAAACAATCCTACCAATGAAAAAAGGTAGTTAATCGTTTTGTCTTATTGTACCAGCCATGACTCGGTAATTTAGCCGCATTATAAGTCAAGTTATGTTGTGGTCATGTTGGCCAGCATGTGACGCGCCGCCAAAAATTAAATTTTTGCAGAAGTTTATAGTAAAATTAATTTATTGTAATAAAAACGTGTTAAAAAGACATAATGGGTGGCAAATCTTTGCAAGAGTGTGAAATTTGTGGTGTCCGAAGAGTGAGAGGGTCGAGTAAGGACATAATTTTGACTAAAATTCCCGCTTGATCCGAGCAGGTAATTTTATTAACTTTTTCTAAGTTTTAAGTTAATTTGAGTGAAAAATATTGTTAATAATAGTAGAAATATCTGTAAATATATAGGTTTTAAGTGACATTTCAAGGAAATTAGCGATAAATCACGTTATCATTACATTGTCATAGTGCTGTGCTAAAGTTATCGATATTATTTTATTTTAGATGATTAGAGAGACTATTTATGACTATCTAGTGGGTAGTTAATAATGTTATATAATTTTTGTTGCAGCCTCCAGCAAAGGACTGAAATTCAGGCCAAACTAAAGTGCAGTTTTAACAGCGAGTCATTCTTGTCACAATAGAAAAAAAATGAACTCGCTGCTGAATAAATTACTTGATTCTTACCTTTCTTTTATTTAAGAAAGTAAGCGATATTCCATTCACGGCATGTCATCAAGACAGAAATTCCAGATTTTTATTAGACAAATATGTACCTACCTATACATATCATTTATTTTAATGTTGACAATTATTACGAGTATAATATTATTATGAATTTTGCTGTCGTGTTGTGTTGAGATTTATCGCCTGCTTTTATTTCCAAAATATGAAATATTATGAGGTTTATGAGTATAGACGCCAGGAAGCATTATTATCGATATCGTATCGATATCATTTCAAGTTGGTAAGGTACTTCACTATTCTTTTGACATTTCCTCTGTTTATGTTGGTAGTACGATTCTATTTATTAGGTTGGTAGAAACTACGTTCATAATTGTGAAGTGCCTACTCTTAAAACGTAGTGATTACTTGCTCAGTGGCAGGAGTTTTTGGCGCCGTTTTGTCGAGTTCGGTTTGGTGCAGTGTTGTTCTTGATACGGCAATTGCCGTATTCTACGGTAATCCAGATCGAATTTGACTCGAAATACGGCACCATTCAACAACGCTGTCCATACAAATACGGCAATTTTCATTGCTAAAATAGGCTAAAATTCATGATATTTTTCAAATTACGGCAATTTTTTATAATTTTGGGCTTTTTACGGCAATTTTTCGATTTTGAATACGGCAATCCTAAATTTGCCAGGAACAACACTGGTTTGGTGTCTATTTTAATTATTTGCAAATTGATTCATAGTGGATATTGTGTCTTACAATTGGTGCAGTTTTGTGGTACAAGTGTCTACGCAACTGAACAATATGTGGGATAATTGAAATAGGCGCGATCTTGGTTGTGTGAAGCTGAGACTTTTATTGTAGTGGTGGCTACCTCGGCAGAACTTACCGTGTACAACTGTCTTGATATACTAGGTGCCAAATGCTCCAAGAAGCATTGGAATGCGATGCACCCGCATTCTAATGTAGGTACCTAAACTGAAAACTGAACGGGCGTAACTACTTAATAAGTTGTTTGTTGATAGTTTTTTACATTACCACACTTAGAAATATTATTTGATGTTTCACTTTTTATTAAGAAATCTTTATAATGTACTGTATTTTATTGAAAATTCTAAAAATCCTGAGTTTTCCTGAGATTTGCAAAATCCGGCCGCAATCCTGAGAAGAGTCCAAAAATCCTAAGATCTCATGACAAATCCTGAGATATGGTAACCCTATATACGTGCACTGCTTATAGGAGTTTGCGCGGGTAAGTGAAAAGAAAAAGACGGAACTTATTTCTTAATTTTCTATAAAAAAAATTCACTGAAGACTTGGCTGTATGGGCAAAGTTCCCTTTGCCTACCCAGAATGGGTGAAGAAAACAAAAAAAATCTTTGCTTATATTCTTTTACGGTTGGCGCCATTTTCCAAAAAAAAATCTTTGCGAGTTTATTTGTTTGTTGCTCATTTTTTCGCAACTGTATTAAAAATAGTTGTTCAGTACACGTGCGGAACCGTCATTGCAACTTGCTCCGACTGTCAACACTCACCTTCGGCTGCGCCTCGGCTCGGGTAGACATTTGTCGGAACTCTTTGCAATGACAGGCTTTCCGCACTCGTAATGAAATATACTATACTCTGTGTCGTGGCTGTGGCAAGACTGGCAAGTGGTGGCAAAGGTATAATCTCTGTTGTTACTTTCGTACATTCGTGAAGTTGAAATGACTTTATTTTTTTTTCACGCAACCGAAAATTCTGTTACTTTTTTCTGTTACCTACTTAGGGAGCTTATTTCTACCTAAAAAATTCACAGATTTTACAGTCCCCGTAAGAATCGGAGCATTGAAAATGAACACAAAAGTTTACGAAAAACCAAAATCAAATCAAATGCAGAGTCCTATTATATTTCGTCGCTTCATTCTTCAGATATATATCACACATGTAGTCCTTCTACCCTGCAGGCAACTTCGCACGTATCATTAAAAGACAGACATTTGACTTTTTTAATTTTCCTACTGACAGCTCATTGTGTTCACGTCATTCTTTTATCGTGCGCGGCAACAAGCACGAGTGTTTCGTAAAAACTCGATATAGAATTTCAAAACCATGCCTAAACGAAGTGCTATGGAGAAAATAGACTATTATAGTGCAAAAATCAATAGATTAAAACAAAAATCTAATAAACGCCGGCGTTTAATTGTGTATTCATCATCTTCTGATTCCGAAGAAAATTCAGGTGAGTTTTATTATTCATTAACTAAAAGTGAAGTGAATTATGTGGTTTTAAACAGAATGTTCAGCATCTATAAGCTTTCCTGGTGGTTAACTGCGGGTTAACACGATGGACTAGTGTGATGCTAAGAAAAACACCAGGTGGTTGCACTGCGGGTCAACACGATGGTTTTATGTAAAATTAATATTATAATTCGGGGATTCCTAATGAATTACACATTTGAATTCATTTCGCCAATTAATTATACGTACCACAATTTTTTCTTTTTTTTATACGAGTACCCTCAATTTTTTTTTCTCTTCATGTGTTCAGATATCGGATCCCAAGTGATGGAGCACAATGATACACCACCACCGGCACCTCCAAACACAGAAGAAGGCATAACAACACCTATACCAGAAGCTAGTGAACAAGTTATTCCTGATCTCGACCCCGAGCTGTTACTGGCATTGGGTGACGCTGCTAGTGACGTTCCCGCCTATGGACCCAGTATACATCCTAATATAGCTCAGCGATGGTTGCCGATTTTGAAAAAAGGCGTTACACAAGAGACGCGAGAAAAAATGTTGTCAGAATACACCTTTCCTGAAAATTGCAAATTACTAAAGGCACCGAGTCTCAACGTCGAATTATCAGCTGCAGTATCTGATTTAGTTAGAAATCGTGATAAGAAGTTGCAAACTAACCAAGACCAACTTGGCTTGGGTATAACGGCAGTAAGCCATGCCATAACCTTACTTCTAACTGGAGATGATAAAATAAAAGCGGTAAAAATTTTATCAGATGGGTGTCGCATACTTAGCGACCTACACTTTACACAAACTCAGATACGTACAAAGCTGATAACTCCTGGACTTGAAAAATCTTTTCTGTCCGTCATTAAGGATGAAGACAGGGATGAAACTCTCTTTGGCTCCAAACTTTCAGAAAAAATCAAGGCCTCACGGGCCATTGAAAAACAAGGATTGCAAATCAAGAAAGCTCCGACCCCAAAACCATCAACCTCGACGACGCCTAATCCAGCAACCCATCGTGTACCTCCTCCTCGCTACCAGGGAAACTGGACAGCCCCTCCTCGCTCGAGCAGGGGGGGGCGAACATCAACATACTCGTACAGGACTCCGACGACGACACCGACATCACGCCCGTGGCGCCGCTCCGCACCGACGACGCTGACGTCAAGCCGCCCTTCGACATCGGGGAGCAACAGGCGTGCTTAAACTCAACAGTCACTCAGGTACATGCTGGCAGGTTGCAGCATTATCATAAATGTTGGTTACAAATTACTCATAATCCTATTATTTTAAAATGGATACAATATGGTTACAAAATACCTTTTGCCTCTAAAGTGTTCCAAAATATGTCGCCTTCAAATAATTCATTTTCACCCAAAGAGAGACAACAAATGTGTCTAGCAATTAATAATTTAATTGAATTAGGTGCGATTGCAGTATGCAAACCTCACAAGCATCAGTTCTTGTCGAGTATTTTTTTGGCACCAAAAGCTAACGGCGGTCATAGATTTATACTTAATCTTAAACAGTTAAACAAATTTGTTTCTCCGTCTCATTTTAAGATGGAAGACCATAGAACCGCATCAAAGATGATTACAAAAAATAGTTTTATGGCCACCATTGACCTTAAAGAATCATATTTAATGGTTCCAGTACATCCCGATCATCGTAAATTTTTAAGATTTCAGTTTTGCGATGAAAATCTAAAAGAAACTTTATATGAATTTAAAGCTATGCCCTATGGTCTTTCATCTGCTCCTCGAACTTTCACAAAAATCATGAAAGTAGTTATGGCACATTTAAGGAAAAAAGGCTATAAATCTGTTATATATCTTGACGATATACTATGTATAGGTAACAGTTATTTAGAATGCCTAAATAATGTTAATGAAACTTTACAATTACTTAATTGCTTGGGCTTTGTAGTAAATAAGGAAAAAAGTTCTGTAATTCCAAAACAATTTTGCAAATTTTTAGGGTTTATGTATAATTCTCGGGATATGACTATTTCACTGCCTGATGATAAACGCCACAATATACAGCGTTTAGTCATAAAATATGCTCACCTACCTGTCTGCACAATCAGAGATCTTGCTCATTTAAACGGAGTACTTACCTCTGCTTGTCCAGCTGTAAAATACGGTTGGCTTTACACCAAAAAACTAGAAAGACAAAAATACCTCGCCCTCGAGAAATACAAAAATTATGAAACAAAAATTGTACTATCCCGAGATTTATTACCTGATTTACAATGGTGGGAAAACAATATTCTTAACACTGCAAATTCTTTAGTGATACCTGACTTTGACCTTGAAATTTTCACCGACGCTTCAAAAACTGGTTGGGGTGCGTGTTGCGGTGAAGACCGTGTCAACGGTGGTTGGAAAGATAATGAAAAATCTGAGCATATTAATTACTTAGAGCTGCTTGCAGTTTTTCTCGCTTTAAAAAGCTTTGCTCGAGGACTTTATGCAAAAAAAATTGTTATTGCGTGTCGACAACACCACCGCAATAAGTTATATAAACAGGATGGGTGGAGTACAGTTTCCCCACCTGAGTGAATTAAGTAGAACCATCTGGCAGTGGTGCGAGAAACGAAATATTTGGCTATTTGCTTCTTATATAAATACGAAAGAAAATGTTATTGCTGACTTTGAATCGAGAAAAATAAATCCTGATATAGAATTGCACTTAACGCACTCAGAATTCAATACTGTTGTAAATAGTTTCGGAAAACCAACAATAGACTTATTCGCTTCCCGCACTAATGCCAAATGTGAAAAATACGTCTCCTGGAGACGAGACCCCGACGCGTTTAGCGTAGACGCTTTTACCATTAACTGGGCTAATGAGTTCTTTTATGCTTTCCCCCCGTTTTCGCTAATATTAAAATGTATTCAAAAAATAATTAGCGAAAACGCCACGGGTATTTTGATATTCCCATACTGGCCATCGCAGCCTTGGTTCCCTATTCTTAATAGCATAAGACAATCGAATATTTTATTTTTTAACCCTAATTCGCCTTCATCCTCTTCCAGGAGTCGGCTGCCGAACTCGAGATCATTTACCCTGGCTGCGGCGGTGCTCTCAGGTCAGCATTCGCTTCAAGAGGAACACCAAGATCTGCCTTAGACCTGATGATGGCATCAGTTTCTAAGAATACGCTTCTCCAGTACAATGTAACCTATAAATTATGGTGGCAGTTCTGCCAAACCAATAATTTGAACCCTTATGTAGGTAATTTACCCTCCGTAATTTTATTCCTTACAGAACAATTTAATAAAGGTTCTGCTTATGGTACCTTAAACAGTCACCGTTGCGCCTTATCTATGCTTTTAAGCTTAGAGTAAGACGGGCTTCTACAGAAAGAGAAGCCATACGAAGCGTTCCCCTCTGCCGAAGTACAAGCCCAAATGGGCATACGCATTAGTAAAACCAGTTGCCGGATTTCTTTCTAGACCGAGTCCAGTCGCGCATGTGAACGCTGCTCTGTTTAAAATGTCGATTTGATGAGGTTTTTGCTGTTAAAAGAGGTCTCGAACATCAAGTATACAAAAAGATGGTGTTACATTTCACATGAAAGTAAATTTGTAAGGTACTGGAACCCTGTAAGGCCCGCCTAATTTCAAAACCTTGTGAAATCGTCAATTTGGATATTATAAAGAAAAAACGTCGATATAAAACTAGGGTGTTTAATTGAAAAACACAATTTATAAAAAAAATCGATGTTATTTCGATGTTAATAGAAAAAAACCACCATTTTCTAAAAGTAGGTGTTGGGCCATCTTAGGAAGGTGGTGACCTAAAAAGGCCCGTAATTTATTAATGTAAATCTATGCTTAACCAATATCTAATTTTCTTTTTCTTTTAATACTGATCAAGAAATATAGTTTTCATATAAAACTAGTAACAAAAGTCAAAAATATCATCCAAATTTTGGCTATGGGCCATCTTAAATCTATTAAAAATTAAAATTATTATAAAACGACAAGACCTATCTTAAATTGAATATGTCACACATACAGAAATTTATCAGAATAATAGGTAACAAAAAAATAATCAATAAGTTCCTTATTCTGTGATTAATTTTCGACGCCTTTGGTACGTGGGCCAAGTTAAGGGTATTGAAAAATCGACTTAAATTAACTTTATTAAATCAAAAACTAATACATGAATCTACCAATAAAAGTAATTTAATCGATTATGTTGATTATAATTACTTATAATATACTTGATAATTGCATTTAATGCAAAGAAAAACAAGCTTTAGAAAATCATAATTTAGTAACACAAAAAAAAAACATTATATTCAACACCAAATTCTTAACCAACCAATTTTATACTTATGATATACTATATTAATAATTTCTGTAATACTTATATCACTTTTAATCAGAAATTAAAAAGTGGGCTATCTTTTGGGTCAATGTGGTGGGCTTTCATAGGCAACCTTACCCCAGTTCAATATAAATTGCTATAAAAAGCAAGAAAAATAAGAAAGTAATAAAACTTACCGGTAATTGAATGACAATCAGATTATTTATGTAGTTTAACTTGTTAAACTACAGAAACTCCACTTAAATTTACAAATTTTTAATAAAGACTTACTCTTCTGCAATTAGAAAACGTGTACTAGTTAGACACAACACAGCAAACTGTTTGCTATCATAAAAATGGCAGCCTGCTGGCAGTCGGATGAAGTTGCAATATTGTTTATGGCTGCAGTCGCATACATCCACGGATTTTTAATTAGTTTGGACAGTCAGAACTGTTGTTTTTTAAAGGTGGGCCATGTTAAGAGCCGGGCCATCTTTGGTCACAGTACCTTATCATATTATTGCTATTTGTCTACATTAAAACATTAAATTCGTATATTTTATTCTTGATTAGTTGTCAGATTTGTTCAGTGACATCGGGTCTGCTAGTCCATGGCTCGTCCGTACAAATTTCAGATCTGTCGCTAGATAAATCCGAGTTCTCACCGATGGACAACTTAGTGATGATACCGTTAAATAATGTTTGTCGATAAAGTGTTGGTCATCTGGCCCTGATTCTGCGTCAAATTAATTTGTGCTTGATTGTACGTGATTTATGCATGATTTAAAATTCAAAATTCAAAAATTATTTATTCAGTCTAGGCTGTTACAAGCACTTGTGAATGTCATAGAAGCTACGCCATCGGTTCGCAAACCCTAAGCGGGAGACCTTGTAACGAGAAGAACCGGCAAGAAACTCGTCAAGGGCTGCTTTTTTCTCCCTGTATATTTCATACAGAGTCGTCAACATTGAAAAATGAGCTCCAAATTTAAAGTGAGGTCATTTTCCATCACAATAATTAACAAAAGTTTGCACATAATGGGTAGTTAGGTTGAAATTAAATACTACTAACTAAATACTACTAAGTAATGAGAGTAAATAACATTCAACTAGTTGAGAAATCACTGTGTCTGCTACTCGAAAGTGCACCTAAGTAGGCAAAATTTTCCAAAAAAAAAAACCACATGTTACAAGACATAAAAAATAATTAAAAAAAATGCAATTCTTACAATTCAATATGCGTTAAGATAGGTACTCAGAAGCAGACCCTTTCCACTGGCAGCACCCGTTCACGAGCATGACGCATGGACCAGCCATCGCTTCGCTCAACCATATTTGAGGGAACGTAACGACTCGCCCCACACGACACCACCGCAGAAATGATTAAAGAGAGCATGACATACTTAGGCTACCCATCCTAAGGCACCGAATTGAAAACTATTATCCTAAAGCTTTTCATAGGCCTTTACTTACAAAACTACTGAATATAGAAAGCAAAATGATTGCAATAAAAAAAAAATAGAAATCAAAACAAGGTTTAGTTATTAATTTAAATTTTGAGTAAGAAGTGCCATACATATTGATAATATTAATCAGAAAATTAATATATATAAATATACGACGCCCTTAGTACAAGCAGACAGAAGCAAGCAAGCAAGATAATTAGGCGCACGATAGCTGCATGACAGCTAAGTTCATGACACCGTTTTAATTTGGCCGAGTTATAGTTAGGAAAGACTTATGCGATTCTTAAGTTTAGTGCAAATAGCCGTAAGTATTATACAAAGAACCGAGATGAGTTTTTTTTTCACGAGTTGTGTACTCTACTTTTTACCATTGAAATCATATCTCCTATCATAGGTACCTATCATATCATGATAAATCGGGTCATTTTTGAGACATTGAATGTACAGTTTCTTAGAAAAATAATGATATATTTTACTATATTGACGACATTATCAAAATCAGTTTGCTATTTTTTTATTCAACGGTCGGTCAAAATTCAAATTGTTGGGTGGCAGTACTGTCATGGAGCGATGTTCAGTGTCAGCATCCTGAGTCCAACGTCCCTGGGTACACATTAGTCACAACCTAATCACCTACACTCTCGAGCTTTTTGTATAAAGCTCAAGCGTATAAAAATGACCTCTTTGTTGTTATTCACCCCATCGTAAAATGATTGAGTTTGTAACCTTTATTCCTTTTTCCGTATCGATATTGCTGCATCGACAGTTGAGCCCAGCCCTTTATGTCAAAAACGTGTCATATTTTGATGTGTGACTCATCCGTACACAATTTTTTGCTGTTTTGTTTTATTTTTTATGTGTGAGTGTCGTCATTACAGTGTTGTTTTTGTATGTGGGTATGCGGAACTGCACTTGTGTGCATTTTCCCCCCCCGCAAAAAATGCCAGAATAATTTGAATAGAGTTTAATCGCTAAGGCTTCTCCCTTCGTGAAAAACGAAGCCTTTGTTGCTCGAAGCTTTTAAGTAACGAATTTGTCAACAACGACCAAGTGAAAAGACTTCTTAAAGGTGCATATAAACTTCGTCCTGCTATCCCAAAATATACAAATACATGGGATCCACAGATAGTTTTAAATATGATTGCTACTTGGATACCAAATAGAAACTTGCCTATTGATAAACTAACTAAAAAGTTGGTCGTTCTTCTTGCATTATGTACGGGTCATCGCGTGCAAACACTTTCACTAATTAAAATCGAAAACGTAAAAATATCTACCTCTGGCTGGCATAAGCATTGGTATCTCGGATGCAATCAAAACATCTGCTGCCGGCCGAGATCAACCTGTTTTATTTCTTCCATACTTTAATGAAAATCGGGCAGTTTGTCCTGCCACAGTATTAGAAGATTATATGTTTATAACAAACACTATTAGATCTGAATCGACAGGCCGCCTCATTCTCACTTGTAAGCGCCCATATAGACCAGCATCTACTCAATCCATCAGTAGATGGATTAAGCAGGTGCTGGGCGAGAGCGGCGTGGACGTGGCGAGGTTCAGTGCGCACAGTACGCGGCATGCGTCCACGTCTGCAGCGCACGCCTCCGGTATGTCCGTAGATTCTATAAGGAAAGCGGCCGGCTGGAGTACTCACTCCCAAAGTTTTGCAAAATTTTACCACCGTCCGTTGGCGGATGAAGGCAATTTTGCAAGGTCAATATTATTACCTCAAGGATCTCAATAAACAATTGAGATAACTAATTCAATGATTTAATGAAACATTAAGGAAGTTGTAATAGTTTAATTTTTGTTATTAATTAATAAACGCATAAGATGAATCTAAGAATGTGTTGCTTATTTACACAAAATTTCTTTCTCTAAACATCTACATGTGTGATATATATCTGAAGAATGAAGCGACGAAATATAATATATGATCAAACGAACTTGCAAGTGAAGTTCGATCGATATTATATGAGTTCGCTTCATTCGAAGATATATACTCCCACCCTCCCAATACCCACACGAAATTTTGAGTCTGTTTACTCTAAAAAATGACGTGAACACAATGAGCTGTCAGTAGGAAAATTAAAAAAGTCAAATGTCTGTCTTTTAATGATACGTGCGAAGTTGCCTGCAGGGTAGAAGGACTACATGTGTGATATATATCTTCGAATGAAGCGAACTCATATAATATCGATCGAACTTCACTTGCAAGTTCGTTTGATCATATATTATATTTTTAAAGTTACCTAGCTATTTATCTTTACGATTGTGACACACTATTACCATGACGATCGCTCTATAATCATAGAAGCTACATCACTTTTTATGTACGGAAACAGCCGTTTTTCTACAAATCCAAATCTAAAGGGACCACCTACAGGTCACAATTATTAACCGATTTTCAAAATTATTTTTCCATTTGGTAGCTAAACTAATACCCTAGGGCCCTTTTTTTCATTTTTTCTTAAGTCGGTTTTTTTTTCGAAATATTTACAATTTAGTAAATAAACCCCCCAAAAAATTTTTTTTTTGGAAATTTTTGGAATTTTTGGAATTTTACAAAATTCCAAAAAAGTTACCAGTAGATTTACAAAATTCAAACGTTCACATATGTCTTGATAAATTCCTTAACTTTTGGTACTATTTTCATCTCGATCCTCTCAAAATCCTCGGAGATATGGCCAAAAATACGTCTCAGGCGATTTGCATTTGATAACCATTTTCAATGGTAAAAAATGATTTTTTTTCAGACATTCCCCATTAATAACAATAGTATGGCTAATTTTCATAGCTCTTAGTACTGCCTGTGGCGTGGGCAGCGGCATGGCACTTGAACTATTAACTATTCTGTGGCATGGCACGCAAATAAAAAAAAGTCAATAAGCCATACGGAAGCGAAAAGTGACGGAAGTTTTTAACGGATACTAGCGCGGTTTTATTGAAAGTACTTTGGTAATTAGTTAGTATTTGGTTTGATTTTTGATTTTCCCGAACCGCGCTAGTATCCGTTAAAAAGTCTTTTATTTCATATCTAGTGAGCGCGTAAGCTTGAGAAGTGAAGAACGTTAATATTTTTTTTTAGTTAACTTAAAAGTTAAATCGTTAAGCACTTTGTTAACTTCGTTAATTAACTACTTACCTATTAACGGATTCACGGTTTCTGTCCAGCTATGCACTTAAGCCTTTTTGTTTTGAAAAAACCTCCATCAGAAAACCTGAAAAAAAAAACAACAACAGCTTCAAAATTAAACACTTACCTCTAAAATTTAACAAATAATATTAAGTATTATCACTAGAGACGACGCAAATCAATTTTAATAAAACACTTTTAATGAAGATGGGTGGGCTGGATGGACCACCCGACTTCAATAGACGTGTTTTTATTAAAATTTAGGTGTACCTATTATGCCTCGTATCGGTGATTCCAATATTATTTCTTTCTTTTTAGAGGTAAGTGTTTAATTTTGAAGCTGTGTTTGTTTTTATTTTCAGGTATTTTCGGTCGGTCATGGGATGGGTGACCGAAAATGTATTACCTAAGCTCTTCCGTGCTTTTAAGCCGTTGATCCAGGCTGCATTTGCAGTCGTTAACACCCACCAATCCGCATTAGGTCCGCGTTAAAGATTTTCCGGGTTTGTTTTGAGAATAAAAAAACACACATTTCTTAAATATTCTTTCTCTTTCTTTATAATACCTACTTACTTTACCAATGTACCTACCTTCTTACGCATTCCTATTTAATAAAATTAGTTCGGCTAAAGAAACAAATTACAAAAAGTACAATTTGGATAATTATTAAGCACTAAACTATAAATCCAAGCTGCACAGCAGTTAAATCGTAAAATCAAAACATTTAAGTACCTAAGTAGGTAAATACAACAAAAACATGTAAAGCAATGAAATGCTCTTGAAAACCAATGATCGTGTTTCCGATAAAATTCTATCAAGTTTTATTTGAACAAATATTTGGATTTAAAAGTAAATAAAAGTACTAATTATTAAAAATAACAGATACTTACCTAAGAGTTACCTAGCTTAGCTAGTTAACATAGAACGAAGAACACTAGTATTAATTGAATTTTAATTTGGCACTAAGAAAAATACCTATGTTAGTTAAGTATGGTACCTACAATCAATATGTTTTAGTTAAAACTAAACATAATTATTGCCAATCTTTATTATTAATTTTCTTTATTTCTCTATTGCCGATTTTTATTTTAGTCAGAAATTTATAAATAAAAAGAAAAATGCAATTGTATGAAGTTATATTACCTCTAGGTATAAGTAGTGAGTAGGTACCTGCTAAGTAGTAGGTATCAACATTTTGAAAGGTCAGAAATGGGCGTCCTTTGTTTTTTTTTTAATTTGTATGGAAAAATGCAAAATGACAATAAAATATAACAACCCACGCAAAAAGACTCCTTTTGGATTCGATAATCAATCCCGCAAAACACAATTTTTGTTTAGGGTTGCCACTAGGTAAGTTGTTTATTATAAAGAGAAAAAAAAAATGATTTTCATAAAAGTGGTGATTTTCAAGTTTTTCAAGTTTTCCGGGGTATTACCGTGGCATGGTACCTACTCCTATCTATCTACCATATTCGATTTTATAAAGTTATTACCAAACACCCTGCAACCTTCGCCGATGTCTATTAAGTTTAATATAAAATTATAAGAGCGATGCGGACTAATATCTACCTACTATAATGCAAAGATAAGTGTAGCTTGAGTAACGTGCATTGTTGTAGAGTAGCAACAGTTGTGCGACACAATGGCCAGGGGTAGGCAGGGGCAGAGGGATGGCCCGGAGGGGAGCGTCGCCCTCGATACCCGGCACCGCCCCCGGAGCACTCTGGGCGTGCGGCTACACGCCACATCATTACCGACAGAGATGCCAAATACCCTAGGGCTTCGCAACAGAGCGAGACACGTGCGAGAGGCGGAGTCCGGCAGACACTCGGCGCGTCGATCGGCTGCGCCCACGAAACCGCTCATTCGTCTCTCGTTTAGCGTCCGCTATGTAAACGGGCCTTGTTGTGAATCTAAACAAAATCAGTCAGTCGTCGTTTTGCTGTCGCAAGAGCAACGCGTCGAGGGTTCCGCGCTCGTGATCTTAGCATGTTGTGCCAGTGAGCGTGATACGGCACGATGCACGCGCTCTTCGGTGAACAGAGCCCCTACGCGTATCGTGGCGGCCCAGCCGGCGGCTACTCGGCCGGAGTGACCCCCTATGCCTACGAGCAGTACCGCTACGGGTACGGCGCTCCGTACCTGCATCCCCATCAGCAGCATGTCGGCGCGCCCAAAGATATGGTCAAACCTCCTTACTCTTACATAGCGCTTATCGCTATGGCCATACAAAACGCGCCCGACCGTAGAATCACCCTCAATGGAATTTATCAGTTTATCATGGAGCGTTTTCCATACTATAGAGAAAACAAACAAGGCTGGCAAAATTCTATAAGACACAATTTGAGTTTGAACGAGTGCTTCGTGAAAGTTGCGCGTGATGATAAAAAACCAGGAAAAGGTAGTTACTGGACTTTGGATCCAGATTCTTATAATATGTTTGACAATGGATCATATTTAAGAAGAAGGCGTCGATTTAAGAAAAAGGATGCTCTGAAAGAAAAGGAGGAAGCCCTGAAAAGACAGCAACAGCTGCAACAGGCGCAAGAGGCGCTAGCGGCCCAGGAGGCGCTGAGTGCGGCAGACGCCCTGGGCCAGCCGCGCGACGTCAAACCTGATGTGAAGCCTCGAATTTTTGAATGTCGACCAAAAAGAGAGCCGGGTGCTGATTGCGCTCGCTACGAAAAACCCACAGAGCCACTAGACGAATTTAGCGAACCGCGGTTGCCACCTTCGGCCGTTTATTGTTCACCGCAGCCGTACGCACTGGCCGCCGAGGAGTTCAGAGCCGCGACATCCGGGTGGTACACGGCGCCCGAGCCCGCCGCCGAGCAGCTGCCGCCGGCGTTCCGCGACCTGTTCGAGCCCCCGAGCTGCCAGCTAGCGGGCTTCCGCGGCGGGTCGCCGGGCCCCGACGCCTACCGGGCGTCCCCGCCGCCTCACCACCACTACCGCACGCCCGCCCCTTCCTACTACCACCACCAAGCCTGCGTTGCGGCTGCACCGGCACCGGCTCACAAGTCCTACTGAGATACCGTTCTCAGGTAAGATCTTATAACTTAACCGAGTATGCTAGCGCTCTGCGATTTGTCATTTGAAACTGGTGCAGCGTTCGCGAATTAAGCTGTGCGAATTGCGTGATGTCCACCCTCGCGGCCGGAGGGTGTGGTGTTCCGGGGTAGTCGGTGACGTGGTTGTGGTTGCAGGAGGCCGGCATCACACGGCGCCGAACGGATTTAGCCGCCCGCGTCAGTCCCAAAGCGGATAAATATAGCGCAGCAGCCGGCGATGCCGCGAAGGCGCATGGCGGCGCGTCGATAACCACTGTTTACAGATCGGCGGCCGACCCTGCCGCCGCCCGCTCCATCCACACCTATAGGTATGTTAAAACTCAACATGTGTTAGAAGTTAACTGTAACATAAGTGGATTGTTATCTTGTGTGGGTGTTGGTTGTGAATTGAAAAGCGTGAGACCAATATTTTCAGGTTGTTTAAATACGTAGAGTCAGAAGACTGTTGTAGCGAACAAAGTCAATGATGATACAATAAAATAGCAAGTTTTTTCCTCTCTAACCGTAAGTGGTCGAATAGGCTTTTTAAGTTTCAACCCCGGATAAATCATAAAATATTTCCTCTAGCACCGCTCAAGTTTAGTCCATGATACAAAGTATCAGCAGTCCGCTAGAAGTTCATTTTAAAACTTTGAAAAGGCACAGAATATGGAAAAGGTAGAGTCACAGAGTCACTATTTTTCATATTCAATAAAAAAGAATAGACTAACATAACCTAGTTATGTTTTAGCACAGTATATATAAAAATTTACTGTGGTTTTAGCAAGTAAGTAATACTAATACGTGTACTTCTTAGAGCATTGCTCTAAGGTGTACCTTCATATTCAACAAGATTTTCTTAATAATAAAATTACTTGCATCAAAAATATGTACCTACGTACCTAGGTAAGTAATTCAATTTAATTCAATATCTTCTAATTTTTGTGTGAAGAAATTCATAACGCACTAAAACACAAAACAATAATTTTGGAAATTAAATAGCCTGATTTAAAAAAAAGGCAAAATTGAATGTTAATAAATAGGCTTACTAGTAGTTTCTCAAATCTTTGATTTTTAATTTGAAATAGTTTTAAAAATGAGAATGCATAAATTAGTACAAAAAACCTAAAATATGATTGATCTCAATAATATGATTCCGTTAAGAAATGAATTGCAGATAATATGTTTCGTAAATTCACCACTCGGGTTTTTAAAGGATTTCTCTATAGTCAGTAAAATTAAGAATTTGTTATGCTGACCATGACCATGTGGTGAGCAAGTGCGTGCGACCAAAAAAACTAAAACAAATAAACTATGCAAACGGTCGGCGGGCGCGACCAGCGGGAGCTAACAGCTAACAATTTTTTTCTAATGATTTTACGGAAACAAAAAACTTTGACATCCAATTTTTTTGCGAGCCCAAAGTTTGCTTATGCCTGCCTGTTGCCAGAACACAACTTTTTCTATGAGTAATAGTTGACTAAAATCAAACTTATTTACCCTATTCAATGTGCAAAATTGATTTTAAGTATGTACATATAATTAATCGTTCACTAGAGCGTTGAAGATAATATAAAATATTCATAATTGTATTTCAAAAAAAAATACTTCATAACCCAAATTAATTAGTAAGTACCTACCTAAATGAAATTTTAATAAAAATTTAGGATTCCGCTATCAATAAAACGAAGTTACTAATAAGTACTGAGAGTTTTGAAATAAACTGTTATGTTTGTAGAGTTCAATTTACTGTTAAGAACCTACTCAGTTAATTTTTGTTGAGAAACAATGTCTGCACATCTGAACGTGCCTTATTATGCTGTGTATAGCAACCCTTATGTTTTTTAGTCTGTGGTTACCTTCCTGCTCTTTGGTTCTCTGAAAAGTGTTTGCTCGGTCGCTCGTAATTAAAAATGTAAAATATAATAAATATTTCTGGAATTAAACAAGTCGTTATAAATAAAGTGTTTTTAATCTTCAAGAAAAACCTCAAAAGTGGTAGCAGAGCGTAGTTATTGACGTCTTCAAGTTTGTGATCGCGACCGCGTGCGCCGGCCGGCATTCCTGACAAATATGGCGGAAGCAAATTTTCATATAAAAATCAAACAGTTTGCGGGTGAGGACTTCGCCATATGGAAATTCAGAATTAGTAGCATCCTGCGGGAAAATGAATGTTTGAAAGCAATTGAAAATGCGGCTTTTGCGAGCTGCCCTGAAAATAAAAAATTGGAAGCCCGAGCGCAAAGCATCATTATAAGTGGCGTCGCGGACAGCCATATTGACTATATACAGGAAGAAAACACTGCTTACAACATGATGCATAAATTGGAACAACAATTCATGAAAAAAGGAACTCGTAGTAAATTATTCCTGAGACGGCAGCTAAACACCGTCAAGTACAAGGAGGGAACACCACTGGCGGAGCATTTTGTAACACTTTCGAAGATGTTTGGTCAATTAAAGGACGCAGGCAGTGCGCTGTCAGATGAAGAAAAAATTAATATAATATTATTGTCAATGCCAGAAAGTTATGAAGTCATAGTAACAACAATCGAGTGCCTCCCTAATGTGACTCTAGATATAGTGAAAGATAGACTGCTAGGAGAAGAAGAAAAAAGAATGAAAAATAGTACAAGTTCAACGGAATATCACAGAACCAGTTTCTTATGTTACTCGTGTGGAAAAGAAGGACATAAGCAATATGAATGCAGAGAGAGACAAATTGAAAGAAATCAAGGACCAGCAAGAGGATATGGACGAGGTAATCTGGTTGGTGAATCAGGTTCAGGGCGTTTTGGTAACCCAGCAGCCCTGAGAGGACATAGACAAGGATCTGGACGAGGTAATCTAACAGCACAGAGAGGTTTTTCAAGAGGTCGAGGATATTCGAATAGAGGTCAAGGACGGACCACTTGGAGAGGTCAGTATGGACCGGGACGGAACTATTCTGCACAGTCTTATGCTGCATCGTCGAAAAATGATCAAGCATTTTTTGCTGGAACAATTAGTGAACAAGTGAAACATAATAAGTGTTATGACATGATATGGTGTGTAGACTCTGGATCGTCCGATCACTTAACAAATGACAAAAGTGTATTTGCAGAGTATATTGAACTTCAGCAACCAAAAATTATTTCAGCTGCAAAAAATGGTGTGAGCTTGATGGCTGTAGGTGTAGGAAATATCAGCGCCAGATGTTATGTGGGTAAGAGACCAATAGATATTGTTATTAAAAATGTGTATTATGTGCCAGAATTAAGAAAAAACTTGTTGTCAGTATCAAAAATTGAGCAATTGGGCTATAGAGTTGAATTTTGAAAGGAAAAGTCAGAATTTATAAATATGATTACTTAACATCTATAGGAAATAGTGAAGGGTCTTTGTATACAATTCATATGCAAATAATTAACGATGAATGTAACTTAAGTGATAGTCATGATAATAATGTGAGACAGCTGTGGCACAGAAGATTCGGTCACCTCGGTTTAAAAAATTTGACATTACTTTATCAAAATAATATGGTTGATGGTATTGATGATTTAACTAAATGTAAAAATACTAACTCCTTATGTGAGCCGTGCCTATTAGGAAAAATGACAAGACAACCATTTAACAGACATGGACGTAGAGCGACTAAACCACTAGAATTAATTCACACCGACGTCTGCGGACCTATAACCCCAGTGACGCAAGAGGGACACAGATATTTTGTGACATTTATCGACGACTATACTCATTTTGTTTGGGTGTATCTCTTGTCTAATAAAAGTGAAGTTTTTAGCAAATTCAAAGAGTACTATTATTATGTAACGAACCATTTTAATACAAATATATTGAAATTAAGATCAGATAATGGCGGGGAGTATGTTTCGAGGGAATTTCAGGATTTTTGCTATAATAAGGGAATACAAATGCACTATACGGTTCCATATAACCCAGAAATGAACGGAGTAGCGGAACGCATGAACCGCACCTTGATAGAAAAGGCTAAAACAGTACTACTAGATTCTCAGCTTGGTAAAGAATTTTGGGGACATGCAGTTTTATTTTCAGCATATGTGACTAATAGGAGTCCGACTGAAGGAAAAAGTCAAACACCATCTGAGTTATGGGAAGGTAGAAAACCTAATGTTTCAAATATGCGAGTGTTTGGGTGCACTGCATATAACCATGTTCCAAAAGAGTTAAGGCAAAAACTAGATAGTTCAGGAAAGAAAATGATTTTTCTAGGATATTTCCTCTCTGGATATAAATTGTATGATATTGAAACAAAGAAAGTAATATCTGCACGAAACGTGATATTTGACGAGACAAAACTGGAAAGTGACAACTCTACAAGATATAAACTAGACAGAACAGAAGAGAATGAAAAAGAAAGCGACAAAGAAGATCAGATAAAGAATAATGAGAATGAGGAAGATGAGGAAGCTGATGAGACACAAGAGGTAGAACAAGTGACAGAGAAGACAGAAAGTTTAGAAAGAGGGAGAGGAAAAAGACAAACAAAAAGACCGGTATGGCAAAAAGATTATGAAATTGACTTAGACCAGAGTGATACAGCGTTATACGCATTACTGTCAAGTTTCCAGGACGTTCCAATGAATTTTGATGACATTAAAGGAAGAAAAGATGAAAAAGAATGGAATAAAGCTATAAATGAAGAGTTAAAGGTTTTAAAAGAAAATGAAACATGGAAATTTGTGACTGCTCCAAAGAATGAGAAATTACTGGATAGTAGATGGGTTTTTACAAAGAAGGATATAGGAAACCAAGAAATATGTAAAGCAAGATTGGTGGTAAAAGGTTACCAACAGAAGGATAAATTGGAAGATATTTACTCACCTGTATTGAAGTTACAAACCTTAAGAGTTCTTCTATCAGTTGCAGCCCAGAATGACTATGAAATACACCAGATGGATGTGAAAGGTGCCTTTTTATATGGACGGATTGATGAGGCGGTATACCTGAAACCTCCACAAGGACTGACAGTTCCAGAAGGCCAAGTTTTAAAATTACAAAAATCATTATATGGGTTAAAGAAAAGTCCAAAATATTGGTATGAAAAATTTACAGAAGTTATAACTCAATATGGTTTTACATGTTCTCAAAATGATTATTGTCTTTACAATAAAGGTAATCTATACTTGATTTTATATGTTGATGACCTATTGATAGTAGGATCTGATAAGAAAGAAATAGAGAGTGTGAAATGTTTTCTAAAAACTCAATTTAATATGAAAGACTTAGGTGACAATAATCTTATGTATCTCGGTATTAGTATTCAGAAAAAACAGGATGGTATTTACCTTAATCAATCAAAATATTTGCAAAAGGTCATTGAATCTTACAACATGGACAATTGTAAGGGGACAACTTCGCCTATGGACATTAACTTTAAACTGGACTATGACTCGAGTGAAATTGACATGACTTTAGAACATCAGTGTAGGTCACTTATTGGCTCTTTGATGTATGCTATGGTGAGCACTAGACCTGATTTAGCAACAGCTGTGTCATATTTGAGCAGATTTCAATCTCAACCAACTTTGAAATTATGGCAAGCTTTAAAGCGTGTACTTAGATATGTTAAGCAAACTATTAATTATAATTTAAAATATTCTAAGTGTAAAAATGACAGCCTAGTAGGTTTTGCAGATGCAGATTTTGCCCGAGATAATGACAGAAAATCAACAAGTGGATATTTATTTAAATTGTTCGGTAATGTAGTAACGTGGAAGTCAAAGAAGCAGAGTACTGTTGCTCTAAGCACTACCGAAGCAGAATTAATTGCTTTATGTGAAGCATCTGTCGAAGCCTGCTGGCTTATGAAACTTTTGTTAGATTTTAACATTAAAATAAATAATACTGTAATTTTTGAAGATAATCAGAGCACTATGAAAGTTGTTAAAAATCCAGATCAGAAACGTTTGAAGCATGTTGATGTTAAATTTAATTTTATTAAACAAAAGGTAGAGGAAGGATTGATTACTGTGAAATATATATCTACAACAGACCAACAAGCAGATTTGTTAACAAAGCCATTATCAGGAGAAAGATTTGTAAAACTGTGTAATATGCTTAATTTGTTTAAATGTGAAATTGATGAACCAGATGTGCGCACATTGAGGGAGAGTGTTGAGAAACAATGTCTGCACATCTGAACGTGCCTTATTATGCTGTGTATAGCAACCCTTATGTTTTTTAGTCTGTGGTTACCTTCCTGCTCTTTGGTTCTCTGAAAAGTGTTTGCTCGGTCGCTCGTAATTAAAAATGTAAAATATAATAAATATTTCTGGAATTAAACAAGTCGTTATAAATAAAGTGTTTTTAATCTTCAAGAAAAACCTCAAAAATTTTATCCTTACTTTTTGCGATGAAAAAAAATTACAAAAAAAATCTTTAAACTATGTGGTACCTAATCATTTGAATCATCGCTAGATATTGTACTCGTAGTTTTTGCACCATATGGCCAGTTTAATATGTGCTATCAGGACCTGTGAAAGATGTCATTAATATTTTGGCTGTCAACCAGTGAAATGAAAAAATCATAATATTTTCCCATAGAAACTGCATCAAACAAACCGTAGGTTACCTCTCTACTGACAATGGTCATTACGACGCCTTATAGCTTCCAACAAACAGGAAAGAATCAGTTAAAACTTTGGCAGTAATCAGATTTACGGGCTGAATAAAAAGTGGATGTAAGAGGCCATCAAACTACTCGTAAAACATTACGTTGGAGTAAACCTATAAATATTTCAGCAAGCGTCAGACTCCCACAAAGCGTTACTGTGCGTACCTTCATGTTATCTAAACTACTTATAAGCGGAATTATTTAATTGAAATTAAAATACATAGGTACAACTCAGTATATTTCTTTTAAATTCAATATTTTCCTATACCTATTACCTAACCCTACACAATTTTACCTAAGTAAGTATACTTATACTAAGTAAATTACTTTTGATTTTTATGATAAACAATAAATCAAACCTCAAAATAAGTAGTTTTGAACTTTTCAACAATAATAAGTGTTTTTTTTTGCATCTTTCCTTATAAAGCTAGGGTTTTCCAGGATGACGGTGCCGTCCTATTACGGCCGCAATAAAGCGGCGTAGAATGTTGTCTATGTAAACAATACGGCGACACCGTAACGTCGGAAACCGCGCCGTATTGTTTACTTAGACAACGTTCTACGCCGCTAAATTACAGCCGTAATATGACGGCACCGTCATCCTAGGAAACCCTAGCTTAAGTATACTTATACTAAGTAAGCTATTTTTGATTTTTATGATAAACAATAAATCAATCCTCAAAGGTTTTCCAGGATGACGGTGCCGTCCTATTACGGCCGCAATAAAGCGGCGTAGAATGTTGTCTATGTAAACAATACGGCGACACCGTAACGTCGGAAACCGCGCCGTATTGTTTACTTAGACAACGTTCTACGCCGCTAAATTACAGCCGTAATATGACGGCACCGTCATCCTAGGAAACCCTAGCTTAAGTATACTTATACTAAGTAAGCTATTTTTGATTTTTATGATAAACAATAAATCAATCCTCAAAATAGATAGTTTTGAACTTTTCAACCATAATAAGTGTGTTTTTTGCATTTTTATATTACTTAGATCGTATTGAAAATGCAATTTTAATTTTTCACTATATTTAACTATTTTGTGTAAAATATTTTTGATGAATTTTTAGAAATAGCTTTTGCAATTTTAGAGAGTTCGCACCATAAATGAATGGGACATAACTTAGATAATGCTAACACGTGTTTAGAAAGTCAAAAGGACAGGATGCGGAAGGATATTGAAAAAAATTGCTTGTCTTTAAGTAAAATGTAATCCTCAGGAGACGTCCGGTGTTTTAGATGAAAAGAATTATTGGCTTATGGTGTAATCGGTGCTTATCCTAAAATCCCTTTTGCATTCCTTATCACAAATTCGACCAAATTTAGTAAGGGGTTTGTCAATGTTGCAAATTATGGTTATGGCACAGAATAAATAATTAGTAGGTACTAACTTATGGCAACGGAAGCGGAAGAAACAATAATTATGTAAAAAATAAGAGCAAAAAATAGGAATAAAAAATTTATTTATTATCATTTTCGTTAATAGTCTGACATACGCTTATGGTAGTAGAAAACTTATTTTGTTCACTTTCTTTTGAATTGCATTTACTTATTAAGTAGTAGGTAGGTATAATGCGAATTTTTCACCTCTACCAGCGAGAAAAGTGTTATAGGCAAGAACAGTTATTTTCACGTGATTTTCCTGGTAAAAAGATAAATAAAAAATTTCATTAAAGGAAATTATATATTCAAATTCAACTCTTTTGGAATTAACCATCTTTATCGCTGGACGCACTCATTTTTTTTACCCACGACAACGGACGGAACGGAACGGTGCGGTGTAAGTACCTATATGCTTTTGGGGTTAGAGGTTGTGTGTTTGTTTGTATGTTTGTCTGTTACCATTTTCCTCGGAAACTACTGGGCCGATTACGATGCGGTTTTTTGTATATATCACAAAAATAGTTAACAGGTATTCATAAAGTAAAGTAGATACCTACTTACTCGTCGATTTGTTTTACATTACGTCTAATTGTGCTTTTCTTCTCTTATTTATTAATATCCCATCTTATTTATTTATTTACAATCATAAAACACTAATTTTGTTATTATATTTCATTATTTTTGCTTATTTTACATTTGTTTTATAAATGCGACCTCATTCGCCCATACTCTTTATTTCGAATTATCAACCTTCTTCTTCAACAATCCTTGTTTAAAACTCCTTGGTAGGTATATCCGTGTTTTTATTTTTTTCCTTTTTTCTCTTCTTTTCGCACCTCATCCTTGTAAACTCTATTTCTTTTTCTTCGGTGGTGTTAGAAATTTATTAAAAAGCACTTTATACTACACCTGCTCGGAAAGTACCTTGATACTTTATCAAATTTACGGTAGAAAGTACGTCATTGCATATCGAACAAATGCGGGGAGAAAACGCATCTGAGCGGGAGAGAAAAGTGTATGAAAATCCATTTCTTACGTGGTTTTTCTTTTTTAATTTTGGGTAAGACTATGCGCCGGTAACCTAAATATCAAAAGCCAAAAAGTTTTTACAGTGAGTTTTTATCTCCAAGTTCGCAAAATGACACTGGCCACTAGCTGTGTGTCGGATGGTGTCGGGCTGGCAGTGCGACCCTGCGGCAGCAGGATAAACAATTTGAAAAAAGAACATGTGAAAATTGCAGACGCCATTGGCGCAATTTCAATTTGTGTGTTGTTTGAGGATTCAATTAGTTAGGATTTAGTTTTTTATTTTCCTCGTAGGTGTTCGTATAAAGCACTATGTATCACTCGAGAGAAAGTGCGATTCCCGATCTCTGTTGTTTCTCCTCTCGGTGAACAATGTACTATTGCATCACGATCGCTCGATTTTGCTGCGAGTTTTTAAGAGCCAAAAGCGACCTATTCGTGCCGGAAAGGTGAAATAGTTATTTGTTATACAAGTCACCAAATCAATTTGTGCTGCGAGTGCCGACTTTAAATCACGAACTAGCGAAGTAGTCTAGAATTACTAGAAAAACTAATAAAGACTACTGAGCACAGTGAGTAAAGGCACGAGACTGAGCAAAATTTTGGTCTCGTGTAAAACATGGGTGAATCAACTTTTTAATGTAAGGAAAAAATCGACCCATGTGTAAATTTCATAAATTAAAACAAAACTAGATAATTATTTTGTAAAAATTCTCTGTTTTACGATATTTAGATTCATAGCCAATAAAACATACTTAGTATTGTACAAAAAATATTAATAGTTTAAAGAAAGACATGGGTGACCCAAGGGACAATTTTGTCCCCGAAAAATAGGAGCTCTGTCTGCTGCTGTCTCCTGGGTCACCTATGTTTTTCTTTAAAATCACTTTAAAATTTTCATGTCTTTTAAGTTTTCCTATAAGATAATTAATAGCTGAGAGTATTTGCAACTACAGATTAACTTCATGTAAAAATGGTTCACGTAGATATTTTAAGAAATGCCACAAAACAACAAAAAGTTGATTCACCCACATACAACTTTTCACCTCTACTAGCGAGAAAATTTTCACGTGACTTTCCTGGTAATAAGCTTAATTCAGCATTAGAAACTTGTTCACTCAACCCTTTTGGAGTTAGACAACTATATCTTCATCGTTGGACGCACTCATTTTTGTAATTATTTATCACAAAAATTGTTTAATAAAACCTATGCTGAAATTTTTTATTCAAGAGTAAAGTAGATTCCTGTCGTTTTGGTTACATCCCGTTGTATTTTTTTCTTATTCATTAATATCCCATCTTATTTATTTATTTATAATCATACAACTCTAATTTGTGTATAAATTTCATTAATTTTTCCAAGTTCATATTTATTTCATGCATTACATACATTTTATTGTATTTAAAGTTGGTGTTAGAAATAAAAAAACAATCACTTTGCCTCACGCTCGCAGTAATAATCGATTTTGCTGCAAGCTTTTACGCGCCAAAAGCGTCCTTTTCTTGCTGGAGAGGTGAAAAGCACTTTTCCCTATTCATTCTTATGTTATTTATTATGATTTAATTTTATTGGTAAGTACTTGGTTTTGCACACGTGTTCGAAATAATTAGTTATTCAATTTAGGTACTTACATAAATATTGATAAATTGAAATTAATTTGCTATTGCAGTAAGATATTTTTATTTCGTTCACTGATTTCACAAAATAGAGCAACTTATTTCGTGGTGATCGTTTAGAGAAAATAGTTATTTGTAATACAAGTGACCAAAATCAATTTGTGCTGCGAGTACCAACATTAAATCACGAGGCAGAACAAAATTTTGGTCTCGTGTAAAACATTCAACTTTTCACCTGTACCAGCGAAAAAATTTTTACGTGTCCTTCCTGGTAAAAAGATAAATTCAGCATTAGAAACATGTTCACTCAACTCTTTTGGATTATCTTCATCGTTGGACACACTCATTTTTTGTAATTTATCACAAAAATAGTACGATCAAACCTATGCTGAAATTTTTTATTTATAAAGTAGATTCCCGCCGTTTTGTTTTACATTATTATGTTGTGCTTTTCTCTTATTCATTAATATCCCATCTTATTTATTTATTTATTTATAATCATAAAAAACTAATTTGTTAATAAATTTTATTAATTTTGCTTATTTTATATTTATTTCATACATGCGACCTCATTTCGTCCATACTCTTTATTTCAAATTATCAACCTTCTTTTTTAACAATCCTTATTTAAAACTCCTTGGTATATCCGTGCATTTTATTTTTTTACTTTTTAATCCGTGTATGACACCATAAAGCACTCTATCTATCCTTTTCACAAAATAGAGTTTTCTCACATATCAATTTTACAAGTCTCATCCTTGTCACTTTATATCTTTTTTCTTTATTATTTTAAAAGTTGGTCTTAGAAATTAAAAAAGTTCTTTGCCTCACGCGAGCAAATCGATTTTGCTGCGAGTTTTTACGCGCCAAAAGCGCCCTTTTCGTGCTGAAGAGGTGAAAACCATATTTGATTAAGGTAAGGGACACCTTGTTTTTGATTATGTGTGAAAAGTAAAAGTGAAAACAACAGCAGAAAACAAGAAAACATTTTTCATATTAGAATCGTTGAACAAAAGTTTACCACTGACTGTTGCCTGATTTGTGGGAAAGAAACGTGAATAGAACTTTCTGTTGATCAAAAATGGAACATTATACTTAAGGTGGTACGTCAAACTCAGTAGCGCCACCAATGGAAATAAATCATTTACGTTTTTTTAGAATAAAAGTTTTAGTTATTTTGCGAATGTCGATATTGCCAAAAGTGGCCACATTTAGCAATATCCACATTCATAACTTATTGCTTATATTTGAGGCCATGAAAAAATATTTAAATATTGCACTTTACTCTTCTATTTGCGCAAAATAACTAAAACTTTTATTCTAAGTCCTTGATAAAACGTAAATGATTTATTTCCATTGGTGGCGCTACTGAGCTTGACGTACCACCTTAAGGCGTTTTATTTAATATTTTAATTGTAATACACAGTTTTAATAAACCTTTACATGCATTTTTTAGGGATCATAGTGTAATATTTTGAACGGTATCATTATGTTTCCTTGTAGTCAATTCTAGAAGTAGCCAGCAAAACTGCTGCTGCGGCCGTTCTACAAATTTAACACATTCTTAAAATATTAGTTTTATTAATATACTTTTCTATTAACAACTTATTAAATAAAAACCTTTGAGGGCGCCACTTTCGGTTAAAAGTTTAAGGCCGTATATTCCGATCACGTTCCATTTTTTAAACTTTCAATACAAATGGTCGACAAAACAACTCTGCGCGAGCCGTTTTGATGGCGAACTTTAAAAATTCCTTTTAATTACAAAACACGCAATACATTAGAAAAATACCTCATTATTCCTATAAAAAATAAATACTTTAGAATCTTCAAATACTTACCAGTAAAAAACATGTTAAAGTGTACCGATTTGAGCATTTTTAAATATTTCATTTTCTTTGTGATTAAAACTTTTTTTTTAATTTTCCTCTATTCGCCGGGTGCGAAGGTATAATAATTGATCGCAGCGCTCATGGTGGCAAAAAGTAGAAATAATGTAGGCTCTGTATTCTGTTTGAAAACGATATTTAGTTTATTACCAGCGATACAGGAACAATTATATATGTTTGTTATCACTTAATAAAATTATTAAAGTAGCTTTATCCTCTTGTTTTACAAAATTTACAACTAAAAAAGAAGTAAACAAACCCTGATTTAACCAAAATAAAACACTCTCTTTGAATAGATCTTACTTGTTATATTTAATTTAAATGACAAAAAATGATTTCACAATACTTTGTCTACCCAAATCACAGTAATTTTGAATTTTACATCAATAACACAATATGTATAGTATTTTTTAATATTTGGTCACAATGCCGCCATTACATATCGAAACGTCAAAACGGTCAGGTCAGAGCCAACAAAGTTGCAAAAAGCTTGGTGGCGCTAAAAGCGTGCACGGTGCCAATAGTGCATTCTTTGACAATACAATAAGTAAATAAAAAAATATGTGTCTAGTTACTGCTAAAACTTTTGTGAAAAATACCTCTGACAACCAAATTTTGAAATTCCACTTGAACAGATTGAATTTTGCTTCCTAAAACTAAGTTACATCAATAGTAGTAATGCTTTCATTCTTCTTTGGAAAAACGCTAATTTCTTTGAAATGGGAATAAACATAATTATACAGCCTAAACACATTTATCTTTTTTTACTTGGTGGTTCAAAAATGTTTCAGGAAAATTTAAGAAAAGAAAATTTATTTTTTTACAAAAGTTTTTTTTTTTTAAACTGAAAACAAAATGGATTAATAAATGTATTTTAATGATGACTTGTTTGTTTTACATAGTTAATACTTATCCATTTACTATATATATGCATTAAAGGATAAGATGATGATTATCAATGTGTTTCATTTATTAGTTAAATAACCAGCCCGTATGGGTTAACCATAACATTGAAATATCAATCGTAGGTTACGATATTTTATGTACTTACTTGGATCTTTTACTCTATAGTTATAAATGTACGAATCTTTGTGTAAGTTTTTTTTTATCCAGAACGGGTTTGTGCTATGCATCACCTCACTACTGAGGAAGTGGGTACCTTACTTACCTCTAACTGCCGGAACACAACATTTTTTTTTATTGTTGTTATGGCAATAAATTTAAACGAATAATCATAATAGGTAGGACGCTGGTAGATAGCAAAGCGGACTTGAATTGAAATAAGCCTTACCACCAACCAAACCGAGTACAAAAGGTTACCACCGCCCTGGGAATCGAACCCGGGACCCCTGCGTCTTACACGGCTAACCACTAGACCAAAGAGCACAGAGGCGCTTCGATAATTTAAATAAATAAATAAAAAAAGTTAAAGCATCAAGAAGTTTTGATTTTTTAAATGACAGATAGGCAAGCGCTTGGCTGGTTGGCTGCCTATCCATTTATTAGTTAGTAACATGTAAACTTAGGTCTTAATTTCACAGGAAACGACAGCTTCTGTGCATGGATCTACATCACCACCATTTCATGAAAGTGGTTTAAAAATTTCCAAATCAGTTTCTACTCAAAGTCAAAGTCAAAAATAAGCTTTATTCAAATAAACTGAATTTTTAAGTACTTTTGAACCGTCTATATTTTCCTACCACCCGTTCCAGACTTTTTTATTTGTGAAGAAGGTGTTTTTATTTAAATATAATTTAATTTGTCGTAGGTGTGACGGGTTAAGAAGAATGCGGGTGGCAGAAAGAAGGGGTCAAGTCGATACTTAAATTTGTTCTGCGCACGCGACGCGACGGTGAGATGCGGTCTTAAGACTTCCAATGCGCGGACTCATGAACTATTTATTTATACGAAAACTATGTCAGTCTCTGCACAGAGATTTTATCATAGTATCAGAAGACTTAACTAGTAGTTACTTGTGTATATTCGTTCGAAAATACAAAATCTATGTAAGTAGTAGAAACTCAGTGTGAAGAGATATAAAAAATTTGTTTCAAACCCAAGTTATCATTCTAACATAAACTTTTACCGATTTAGATGCAGTTTACTAATATCGGAAATAATAATAATGTATATGTCACAGTAAGATAGTTAAAGCCGTGATATTATTATATCCCTAGGGATATACCTATGTAACGCAAAATATGTAGTTAATTTGAAAGCGGTTCATAAATGTCTTACTAGATTAATCTAGTGAAATAGTAACAGTTATGAGTTGAGATTTTCTTGAATAGAAAAGTGGCTAGGTACCTAACCAGATGCGCAAATAAAAGAAAATCTCTACTCATAATTATTATTTCAGTTTAGTCTAGTAAGATTGTCTAGTAAAAAGAATGTAATGGGGTGAATCTCCGAATTTCTTACTTCCTGCGTCTTTTGTCGGCACCCTAAAATGTTTTAAAAATCCAATGCATCACAAGGAATAAATAAAAAATATGCAAATTAATACAATTTATTATTGTACTCTAATGTAAATGATGGAAATTTTTCGGGTGCCGACAATGATGCAGGGAGTAAGAAATTCAGAGATTCAGCCAACGCTACATAACTATATCTCTAGGGATATAATTATATCACGGCTTTAACTATCTTACTGCGACATTTAGACGGGTCCTCACATCGATTATGTAAATCAGGTATATATGATCGAAGATGTAAATATATATAAAAAAAAACTATATTAAGTAGATAATAGCGTACCTATAGGTAATTTAAGTTCAAAGCTTTACGGAACTCATAAAATATTAAGATGCGGTATTCTAGTCTTTAATTTTTTAAACAATAAACATATTTTAGTGAGGGCGTATTTAGAAAAACGGATTATTTGAAGCCCAATAAAACCGTCGATCCGAATTTTTTTATTTAATCCACTCCCAAATTGTAAAGTTCAATATCTTAAATTGGCACCATAATAACAAAAGCATATGTTTTCATAGTAGGTAATTTTTATTTTGTTATGTTTTATTCTTAGTATCTCAATAGAAATGTGTGTTCAACGTATAACATTAACTTTATTAAAAATGGCTTTTGACTACAAGATATTGTGTCTGTCTGTATTTCAGAGTGACATTCATGGTGTACCATATAACATGTTTGTTATTTGCTATGATAGGCAATGTAAATATAATATTAATTAATTTAACTTTATGGTATTTCTCATTTGATTGGTTGCTTTGCTTCCATAATATGAATGATTGTCTCAAACGTGTGAGTGAATATTTAGCTAACTCTGAAATTCCTATACAAGTTTTGGTGATTATAGTTTTCAATCGAAGAACTATATGTATCTTTAGATAATTATATATTTTCCGACTGTCAATGACTATAATATAAAGAGCCCTATGTTAGGATGCTGATTAACAAAATCAAATTGTTAAAAGATTATAAAGATACTCAAACATACTCAATTGTTCGATGAAAAATGGTCCAACACTTTATCTGCGATGGTCAACCCTTTGAAGATATTTTTCTAATTTTTTTTAATCGCAGATAACAGCTCGTCAGCTGTTATCCACTGAGTCACCTGTTATGGGCTGTTATGGCCAAAATTAGTATTTTATTATAACATTCATTGAATAGTTTTGAATTAGCCATAGTTAATAAATACTCATGGTTCATAAATTTAAGTGATTTCCACCACCACCATATTGTTGAATGTAAGTATTAAACATTGGTATTGGCATTGAAAAAGTTAACTATTAAAATACACATCAAAAAAAATAATTCAAAATAATGTTTATATTAAATCCACATAGAAAAAATAAAGTATTTTGCAGATGTAAGATTGCACCATAGTAAAGCTCCGTAGACAAAGTTATCTATTACCTACATATTTTTTTTGTAAAAGCGCTAACAAACTTATAGGATTGGCATAATTTTCGCAGACCATTTTTTTATGACAGTTTTTATATTTGTTATAAATATCCAATTCATACATCACAACACAACCAACATCTAAGTAGGTATTCATAACATAATTTGTTATCGCTTTACAGATGTAGGTAACTTTGTTAGCCGTAATTTAGCGGCGTAGAACGTTGTCTATGTAAATAATACGGCGCAGTTTCTGACGTTACGGTGTCGCCGTATTGTTTACATAGACAACATTCAACGCCGCTATATTACGGCCGTAATATGACGGCACCGCTATCCTAGGAAACCCTAGCTTAAGGGAGCTGAAAAGTCAGTATCGTTAGGTACAAAGTTTAATCAGATTTTCTATTAAGTTTGTTTTTAACATTTCATCAAAGAAGCAGTATTAAAATTCATAAATAAAATAATGAGGTTTTATAATGGGGCCAAATTTTAATAAGTTTTTTGAAAGAAAATGTAAGCTGGCACTGCCGTTCATACATTAACGTTTAAAACGGTAAACATATTTATTTCTGTTGATTATTTAATTTCATAACGTATCACAAGCCTGTAAAGATAAAGAAAAATCATTAGGGTACCTACACTTTAAATTATCCAGTGATACAAACATGGTGAGCGGGCTTTATGTATGTCAAAGCTTTTAATATTTTTGTTTGCTCGAAGTTTGCGTAGTAATTATACCGATTACATTATTATTGCGTTCCTGATTACATTATTATTGCGTTCCTGATAATTAGTATGTCTTACTTATACCTATATTTTCAGCTGCCATAAAGCCTTGATCCCACCGGTACTAAGGTATACCCTACCTAATCTTATTGATAAGTAACATGATGTATAAAGTGTAGAGTGATATTATACCGTAAAACAGCTTCTGGGATTTTTTGTTCGAAACACGATTCTAAAAAAATCATCATTGATGTTTGAATCGTGTTTCAATATTATCTATCTTTAAAATGTGTTGACAAAATATTTAAATTTACTTAAATAATCATTTTGTGCATCAGTACAAGTAAATTGTAATTTATGATAGACGATTTATTAGTTAGTAACTTTGTGATAATTATCGTAATTGTGTGTATGTACATAAATGTATTAAATTAATAAATGTTTATTTGTATTTAGCATATTGCTGCTGATATAGTGTTTTTATTTCTAATTTATTTTAGATACAATTTCAACGAGGGATTCCTGTTAACTTGGACTACGGAAATAGTACAGATTTGCTACATAAAAACATAAAAAATATTACTGATAAGAAGGTGTACATGAAGGCAAGTTAAAACGTTATTTAGATTAATTTGTTACATAAAGTTAACTTTGTGATAAGTTGATAATTTTTGAAGGATCAATACAACTTCTTGAATGTGTGATGTGATTTTTCCTAGTCAACTCAATTTTTACGTTGATTGGCTAAGGTCTAGTTGTAGTGAAATTCAATGAGTATTATAAAAAGAAATTCATTTTTAATTAAAAAAAATGTGAACATTACAAATAGCTGTGAGTGGACTAACCCGTTCAGCTAATGAATTTGGCATTAGAAAGAAATACTCGGTTGTATTTTGTATTTAATAATTCCTTAAATTTTCCAACACGAACATCCGTAGTTACCTAAATATTCTAACGAGCAGCACCTCAAATATTTGAATAAATTTATAGATGATGTTTGTTAAACGGTAACGAAACGCTAGAGTGGCCACTTTGTCAATTCGACGGTCGTTGAAAATCTAATGAATCATCGCTGGGACGGGCCAGCTATGTAAGTGTCACCGCAGACTGACGACTGTGACTACTGCCGGCTTCACACGTTGGCCACATTATTGGCAAATTCATCGCACGTTGCTGGTTTTGTAACGAAATGCTTCAAAGAAGTTCTTTCAAAAGCATCAACGAACGATACATTGGTCAAGGTGTGGCCCAACGGAGCTGACATTCGACAGTCAGAGGCCTGATTTTTTTAAATCTACAAAGGTTACTATCGCGTTTGAGTTACCTAGATTCAAAACTTATTGTCATAGTAGGTATAGGTAAGTATTATGGTCTCTCATACAAACATTAACACAAACGCGATAATAACGTTGGCACATTTAAAAACTCAGCCCAGCCAGATGCATCGCCGAGAGTTACTAAGTGTCATGACTGCAGATCTGAGTACGAGACACCCGCCGCACGCTACTTGGAAATATAACTGAAGGTGAGACCATAGGTGACTGAGTTGAAGGTAGGTCTTCCATACTAGAAGCAGTTACAGAACTGCATTAAAAAAAAAATAATGCCATTAGCTCTCGTGGAACGTGCTAAAGAGTTGGAAGACATTTCACTACGCGGACAGCTCATCTTTAAAACTTACTTCGTCCCACTCGAATAAAAAAATAGATTCAAGTCAATTTCTAAAACCCATTCCCATATCAAAATTGTTTAAGTAATTATTGAAATGGTTATAAATATCACCTAGATAATCATGTAACGTGATACCGGTGGCACTAGGTACAGTCGGCAACGAAAATCGTTGAAAACTTAACTTTTACATTGGGTCGATGATTCGACTGACACAGTTTAATAGTTTGTCATAGAAACTTATTGATAGATGTGTTTCAGTTTAAAACATAAAAAAACCGGCCAAGTGCGTGTCGGGCCACGCGCCGTACGGTACTATTATATATTCTGTGGTACGGTTCCATAGTTATCTTCTACCATACCATATTTAATACCACTATCATTAAAATTTTTCGTCTGCAAAAATAACTTTGTTTTTCACAGTGTTGGTATGAAGAACAAAGTTATATTTGCGGTTTTGGAAAATGTGCTATTTCTCTTAAACTAATTATACTGCTAAGTACTACATAAATTATAGCGAGAAGCACGTGTGTGGTCAGCCTAAGCTAGCCACCGCACTATTCCAACTAGGTGACCTTTGCAATTTATATCGTCACCGACTTTGTAAGTATGTGTTTAATTCAGATTTCTAATCAGATATTTTGTAAACTAGCCATAGTATTAAAAGGTGAAGCCCATCGGTTAGCAAATTACGTTTATATAGGACTAGGTTAATATCACAGAATACCTAATAGTACAAGTGTATATACAGTGATACAGTGTCTTTGGTCTTGTACTAAAGATAATTTAAAGGCGTAAAATACATCTAATTCTATGGCATGTTATCCCATTCTTGTTAATCCTATAGTTATAAAAAAAAAACTTTTCAATCGAAAGCTAAAATAATATTACCTATGAAGTAAAAATAAAAAATGTGGAAATATTTAACTTTAATTAGTCATAAAAAATTACTAAAGTAAAATTTAATCCGAAATTTATGTTTTTTTTTAGTTTTTATTAGGTACATAATTATCTCAAAAACTAGGACATTAATATGTGTTTTTTGCATTATTCTAATACACGAGGATATTGTCTACAAAACTACATAGTAAACTATAAGTTGAAAGTTTACACAACGTATACAAATAGTAGATTGTTATACAAGACGCTAAAATGACCCAAAAGCGAGGGAATAAATAGAAACCGAGTTACAATGGGTTTTTAGCGTCGTGTGTTACACTCTAATTTTCACTACGATTGCGAGAAAATAAAATACAATATTAAATTGTTTATTTTATTAAAACCTAAATGTGCAATTATGGATGTGGTAAGCCAGTTCTATCCTCCTGCGTGCACCGCTTATCCCACAAATTAAGGCAATCTGTTAAACAATAAATAAGGGTATTAAAACTGTATTTTGGTTAGATTTTGTTTAGTTGATGAAAATAATAGTAAAATGTTTAGAAAATGTAAGCCGGTAACTACCTTTGTTGCCAAGTGGTGCCTATTATTTACGAAATTCTAGATATCTTCCCTCGTTAAAACTTTAGATTTCTTGTAGTGGTGGATAATTTCTTGAGAAAAGCCCTCTTTATTTGACATTATGTCTTGTCTGTATAGGTAGTTGTTTCCAACATTGAATATATCCAAAAGGTTGAACTTTGATATTTTTGGAAAGTTTCACCTGAGAAGTCTTCTGGTACATTTTCCCACCGGGCGGTAAAAAAAACACGCGTTGAAAAAATTGCACGTGTGATCGATCCCTTATAGTATTAATAAGTCTATGATTCTACTGAAGAGATCGCTGCTTTAAGTTCCATTTTCAAAAATAAAAATGTGTGATATCTATCTATGAATAAAAACTTTTTCGTTTTAGTAGGCTCATTGGTAATAGACAAACATTAAAAAAGAAAAAACTTTATCCCCTAGGGATAAATATGCTATTTTATCCTAGCTTTTGTATTACAATGATGGACTTTTTGAGCAAGAGGAGTGAAAAATTCATTACGAAAATATCAAGATGAAAGAAATAGCAGATTTTTTTCGCGATTTCTGATTTAGTCTCATAGTAAAAGTTGTTCAGTTTGATGGTCCCTATCCTTACTAATATTATAAATGCGAAAGTCCGTTTGTTTGTTTGTTTGTTACGCATTCAAGTCTTAACTACTGAACCGATCGTCACACACATTGTCAGGGGTACAGAGAAGGACATAGGGTACCTTTCATCCCGAAAAAAGGAACTGTTCCCGAGGGATAGACAAAATACTATCCACTCAGACGAAGTCGCGGGCGGAAGCCAGTCTACCATATTTGGCAATAGGGGTTGTTTTGTAATACCACAGAAATACATAATAGTACAAGTGTACACGTTGTAAAAGCGGCTTCAATGGCAACCGGCCCAATTTAAAACTCCCGCAATTTTTTTCTTGTTGGTTTGGTTACATACCACCCTTAACCTAGATACATTGCAATATTTTGTGGCTTAACTTTTAGAAACATACCTACGATGTCGAAAGTATTTAGGTACACGTCGCCGTTAAACTAGACCATCGTTTTCCCAAGAAACGGCAGTTCCCCAGCATTGTGTTACCAAATATCCAAGATTCTGAATATTGTGTGCCAGATGTGGACGTTTATAGTGACGTTTATGGACGACCGATGCTTTTCTGTAATTAGCGGGTTGATTATGGGAAATCAACTTTTCTGTTACCTAGGTACTACGTTTTTATAGGGCGTTAAAAACTATTTTACAAATACAGTTTTAATTTGTATTTTGAACCACGACCATTGCATTTTGCTGAATAGTGTGATGAAATGTAGATAAAAGGTTTTAATCTTGCAATGGGATGTCTGAAAAAGGCAGTTTTTTACAAGTAGAATAAGTTCTGTTATTAATAGGAATTTGTATTTTAATAGGAAAATGTTTTACGTTCACTCCAGTAGGCCCCCATTTTCGCTGGAAGTGCGACTCGCCCGTGATATTCTGAGGTTTAGGGCCACGGGGACGTATGAGGGTATTAAATTTGAATGGAATTTATTCGGAATTTAAATTAATTTATTTTGGAAAAGTCATAAACTTTTTGAAAAACGAAAAAATCTATCATGTGCTTTTACAGAAAATTTCCGATCTCTCGAGAACGGTGCCGAATTAAAAAAAAAACCGGCCAAGTGCGAGTTGGACTCACGCACGAAGGGTTCCGTACCAAAAACGGCAAAAAATCACATTTGTTGTATGGGAGCCCCCCTTAAATATTTATTTTATTCTGTTTTCAGTATTTGTTGTTATAGCGGCAATAGAAATACATCATCTGTGAAAATTTCAACTGTCTAGCTATTACGATTCATGAGATACAGCCTGGTGACAGACAGACAGACAGACAGACGGACAGACAGACAGACAGACAGCGGAGTCTTAGTAATAGGGTCCCGTTTTTACCCTTTGGGTACGGAACCCTAAAAAAGACCTCGGTATTGAACCAAGGAATATTTTAGGTCATTAAACTTTTTTCGATATTGGTGACGGTTGAGGCTGTAGAGGTGCCCTTAGCAGCGAGTTTTGCGCGGCGCGAGGTGCGATATCACGCGGCGGGCGGCTCGCGTGCGGCCACGAGAACGTATGATTGTACCATTATTTATTCTGTGGTATGAGCTCAAAAGACGCGGAATTCGAAGGGCTTTAAGATGATGTAATAGTAGATTGTTATACGAGGGTCAAAAGGACGCAATTCCCATACGAGATATTTAGACGCCCGAGCATAGCGAGGGCGGCTATAGTTGGAGGATGGAATTGACGACATTTACGTGAGTTAAACACTCTACTTTACATTTCGAATATAAGGAAAGTAAAAAAGTCTTAGTTTTTCCAAAATGTTTATTAAAATAACATGTACTTAGTAACTACATTGGTAGACCTTATAATTTATTTTACTAACTTACTTACCTTCATCATCATCATCATATCAGCCACACGACACCCACTGCTGGGTATAGGCCTCCCCTAAGGATCTCCACGACGATCGGTCCTGCGCTGCCTGCATCCACTGGCTTTCCGCGACCTTCACCAGATCGTCGGTCCACCTTGTCGGGGGCCTACCCACGGAGCGTCGTCCGGTGCGCGGTCGCCATTCCAGAACCTTTCTGCCCCAACGGCCATCGGTTCTTCTCGCTATGTGTCCCGCCCATTGCCACTTCAGCTGAGCAATCCTTCGAGCGATGTCGGTTACTTTAGTTCTCCTGCGGATCTCCTCGTTTCTGATTTGATCACGTAGGGAAACGCCGAGTATGGCTCTCTCCATTGCACGCTGAGCAACCTTGAGCCTCCTTATGAGACCCATAGTTAGCGGCCACGTTTCACTGCCGTAAGTCATCACTGGCAACACACACTGTTCATAGACTTTCGTCTTGAGACACTGAGGTAAGTCGGACGCGAAGATTTTTCGAAGCTTCCCGAATGCTGCCCACCCGAGTTGGATTCGGCGAGAGATCTCTTTCTCGAAGTTGGACCTACCTAACTGGACTGCCTGTCCTAGGTATACGTAATGGTCAACAACTTCAAGTGTAGTGTTCCCAACATGAACTGGAGAGGGTACAACATGGGCATTTGACATAATTTTCGTCTTTTCCATGTTCATCCTAAGACCCACTCTTTGGGAAGCACTACGGAGATCTTCGAGCATTGTGTTCAGGTCTTCCATGGTCTCAGCCATAAGGACTATATCATCGGCAAAACGAAGGTGTGTTAGGTACTCGCCATTAATGTTGATGCCGAGTCCTTTCCAGTCCAAGAGCTTAAAGATGTCCTCCAACGCAGCTGTGAACAGTTTCGGAGAAATAACGTCTCCCTGTCTCACACCACGCTGCAGTTGGATAGGATTTGTGTTCTGGTTCTGTACTCGGATCGTCATGGTGGCATTTTGGTATAAGTACCTCAACACCTCGATATACCTATAGTCCACTTGGCACCTTTGGAGAGACTGCAGCACCGCCCAGGTTTCAATCGAATCAAAGGCTTTCTCATAGTCCACAAACGCCAAGCAAAGTGGCTCATTATACTCCTCGGTCTTCTGTATAACCTGCCGAAGCGTATGGATGTGGTCTATGGTGCTAAAGCCTTTTCGGAACCCGGCTTGTTCGGGAGGTTGGAAGTCGTCGAACTTGCGAGCGAGACGATTCGTAAGGACTCTCGAAAACAACTTATAGACATGACTCAGAAGCGAGATGGGTCTATAGTTCTTTAAGAGGGACTTGTCACCCTTTTTAAAGAACAAGATCACCTCACTTATGTTCCATGTCTTTGGCGTTCTGCCCTGGACGATGACGGAATTAAAGAGCTTCTGGAGGACTTTGAGTATCGGCTTACCGCCCGCTCTCAGAAGTTCTGTAGTGATTCCATCGTCACCCGCCGCCTTGTTGTTTTTCAGCTGTTTGAGAGCCATACTAATCTCGTACAGGCTGACGTCCGGGATATCTTGGGTATAGTGTCGGGTAAGCTTGGCTCTGGGGTCTTTAGCCTTGCTTTCAACAGGTGTCTGCGTGGAATATAACTGCCCATAGAAGCTCTCGATCTCCCTCAGGATTTCAGGCTTTGATGAAATGATGCGTCCGTCGTCAGTTTTCAGCTTCGTCATCTGGCTTTGCCCAATAGACAGATCTCTCGCGAACACTTTGGAGCCTTTATTCCGCTCGATAGCCTCTTTAATACGATTCGTATTAAATTGGCGAAGGTCGCTCGTCAAAGACTTAGATATCTGTCTATTAAGCTGCCGATAACGATTAGCATCTACTGAACTCTGGAGCCTCATTTCACGTCTCTGATCCATGAGTAGGAGTGTGTGGTCGGAGAGTTTCTTTATCTTGGGACGGCGGGTCTTAAAGAGCTTGGACCCTACCGTACGGACAGTATCCACCACCATGTTGTTTAGATCGTCCACATCTATGCTGTTCTCAAGGGCTTCGAAGCGGTTTTGGAGTTCGAGTTGAAAGCTCTCGGGGTTTTGAATATGGGCCGGCAATGGTCGAATTGTTGATTTTATCAGTCGAGATCTTTCCAGCTTTGGGTTGATATTCAATGTGCCACGTACCACGTACCAATGTTACTTACCTTACCAATTTAAATTTAATTGAAAATTAGAACAGTTTGTGAAATTTAAAGTTAAATTCTTGCTTGGAATATTTACAGTTTGGTATATTATGATGACAGATTTGGCTTTGTTGGATGCCTGTAAAAGTTGTAGATATTCTTTGGTCTTTGATAGACGGTAAGTCCATGGCAGAGACTCTCCTGAAGTAGTTGTTTGAGACGAATTAGAGCGTAGTTTTATCGTTTCTTTTATTTTGTTTGAACTTTTTTGTTTTAGTATAAACTCATGTTTAGTAAAAACACAAACAAAACTTTAATACGGCCCACACAGCTCAAAGTCACAGAGTTAGGTATCCCACCAATATTTTATAGTTTTTCTTATTTTAAATTAGGAACACGCCGCGTCTGCCGGCCGCTCCGCCCAATGTTTTTAATTTTGCACTGGCTGTTTATACCATGTTTTGTTGTTGTTCGTGAATGCGCCCTAAAGGTCAAACCGCACTACAGCGGAGCGGCGCGGTGCGGCGCGGCGCGGCGCGGCGCGGCCAAATATTATTTCTATTGATTGCAATGATGCAAACCGCACTATAGCGAAAGGCGCGGCGCGGCGCGGCGCGTACCGGCGCGACACTGCAGATTTGGGTGCAAAAGAATATTTTGCCGCGCCGCGCCGCGCCGCGCCGCTCCGCGCCGCTCCGCTGCCGCTAGTGCGGTATAGCTGGCGGCGCGGCGCGGCCGAATATTCTTCATAATCGAGCTTCAGTCTATAGAGGGTATTTGGAAATATCTATTTCTACTGATATTTCAGTGTACAAATTTTGATTAAATTACAAAGTGGTATTTTACGTGATCATTTCATAAATCATCATAATCATAACTCATCACAAATAAATAAATAAAAAATATGAGGATGTGTTGCTAAATCGTTCCTTGGAAATTCGTTCTAGGGAACGCGTGACCGAGCCTTCCCTTTTCGTTCGTGCGTCAAACTTCAATGAAATCTTGCCACGTCTGGCAATTTGAGCCGCGCCGCGCCGCTCCGCTGCCGCGATAGTGCGTTAAAGGTCAAACCGCACTACAGCGGAGCGGCGCGGCGCGGCGCGGCGCGGCCAAATATTCTTTCTATTGATTGCAATGATGCAAACCGCACTATAGCGGAGAGGCGCGGCGCGGCGCGGCGCGTACCGGCGCGGCGCTGCAGATTTGGGTGCAAAAGAATATTTTGCCGCGCCGCGCCGCGCCGCGCCGCTCCGCTGCCGCTAGTGCGGTATAGCTCGCGGCGCGGCGCGGCCGAATATTCTTCATAATCGAGCTTCAGTCTATATAGGGTATTTGGAAATATCTATTTCTACTGATATTTCCGTGTACAAATTTTGATTAAATTACAAAGTGGTATTTTACGTGATCATTTCATAAATCATCATAATCATAACTCAACACAAATAAATAAATAAAAAATATGAGGATGTGTTGCTAAATCGTTGCTTCGAAATTCGTTCTAGGGAACGCGTGACCGAGCGTTCCCTTTTCGTTCGTGCGTCCAACTTCAATGAAATCTTGCTACGTCTGGCAATTTGAGCCGCGCCGCGCCGCTCCGCTGCCGCGATAGTGCGTTTAGTAGAGGCCGCGCCGCTCCGCTGCAGTGCTGCGCCGCGCAGCGCCGCTCCGCTGTAGTGCGGTTTGACCTTTAGGAGAGGCCGCGCCGCTCCGCTGCAGTGCTGCGCCGCGCAGCGCCGCTCCGCTGTAAAGCGGTTTGACCTTAATACAAGGCTGCAACTTTTTTAAACTATTTTTTTTTAAATTATGTATTGTAAACTTTTTCATTGCCGATGAGGTAACTCTATGGTTGACTATGTAACCAAATTGAGTTCTATTTTTAAGTTACTTTTACACCCTAGGTAGATTCATTTTCAGTGCCCTTTCAAGTCGTGTAGAGCACGAGATCTGTGATTTTTTTATTTTTTTAATGCAACTAACAATTCTAAACCTTTTTCCGAATAATAAGGGAGCTTATTCTATTTATAGAAAAAAATAATCAATTAGATTTTTTCAAACATTCCCCATTAAGTAGTAAAATAGGTATGTATTTATTTGAAATATATTTTTTTTACTTTGTGTCTGTTTTTATTTAATAAACCCTTTCATTTAAAAGTACAAAACTTTAAATTGCATAATTTTTATTCGGTTTGGTTGTTTGGATTTTTTTATTTAAAAGAAGCCTGACGGTTCGCCAGAATGTTAGAAAGAAACAAATAATACTTAAGTAAATTCTTGAATTAATAAATGAGATGAACTTTTTATAATAAATCTCCATGATCGTATATATATATATATATATATATATATATAGGTATTTCGACTAAATTAAACAGAAACTGTTCACTCATTCTAACAAAGCTACTAAAAATCATCGCAATCAACTGCCCACGTATCAAAGCTCGAATAAGTTGATTTGACTCTCGCATTCCGTCGCGTCCAAGCAAAAAAACCTCAAAGTATTTTCAAGGAGCTGAGCCATAACAATGAGCCCAGCTTTACCACAGCTCTGGAGCCCTCGATCCTGCTTATTTATTTGGAGATCTGGACGATTATACGGAGGGTAAGGGGTCTAGTTTGGTTGGTGGCGATCATTACTTTGGAGGGCCTCTTTGTCAACCCTTCAGTCTGGCCTGCCACCATCCGCGTGGTTGGTACTTCAAAAGAAATCGTTAATTAGACTATATGATTTTCAGATTTTACATAACGCAATATTGTGTCATCATGCTGGGTACATTTTTGAAATTGATTTAAAGTCTTTTTTCTTAAAAGATAGCTTTAGTACCTACTTATACTTTAAGTAAGTAAGTAGGTATTTCCTTATAATCTTAGCTTTACAACTAAAAATAGTTCTTAATATGTTTTGAATAACTTTTCAACTGTTTTCAAATTTTCTGTAAGTTTTAGAATCCAATCTAGCCAAAAGTAGCCTCTTTAAGATAAAATGGATTTTAAAATTTACAGAAAGAATGAAAACTGTTGGTGAGTTATTAAAAAAATATAAGAGGCAATTTAAGAAGGCATGATAATAGCTTTTTTAAATATTGACTTAATTTGACGAGTGATAAAAATAAATGTATTGCAGGCGCTAGTATAGTGGGTAGTAAGGCGCCTTTGCTGCTGATTGCTTGACATTGTAAAAGAACAACACTTAAGTATGTCTAATATCCGTAGTTTTACAATTTCATAAAAAACTGCTCGGAAACAACTTTTTTGGATCGATTAGTTAGTAGTAGGTTCATCACATCACACGTTTCTATAAGTTCAACTAAACTAACCTGACAGTTAAATAGAAATTGTTTACCACTTTACACCAGATTATAGTGTGAAACAGAGGAGCTCGGTGGCGCAGTCGCTTAGCGCCTGGCCCAGCGATTGCGGAAGTTAAGCAACGTTCGCAGGGGTCGGTCATGGGATGGGTGACCAAAAAATTATTATCTCGAGCTCCTCCGTGCTTCGGAAGGCACGTTAAGCCGTTGGTCCCGGCTGCATTTGCAGTCGTTAACACCCACCAATCCGCACTGGGCCCGCGTGGTGGTCCCATCCTCCTTACCTCCCATAAGGAAGGCCTGTGCCCCAGCAGTGGGGACATCAAAAATGGCTGATGGATATAGTGTGAAACAGGGCCTTAGATTTTCAACCTAAGAATGTCCGACGAATTTATAGAAATCATTAAAATAAAATTGCCGAAAGATTCATCAAATCCACGTAGCGTACCTGACGAATCTTTCAGAAATTTTCTTGATTTTCTTTTGAACTCTTCGAACATTGCAATACAAATTACAATGTTATATCTCAGAAGCTCTAAACTCATTTATTACAATCCATTGTGGAAGGTAAGGGGTGCTTATTTTGGCAGAGAACCCGGTCAACGAACCGGTGTCGTGTTTATTGTTTTAATCACAACACTAGTGTTGGTATTGGCACAAATTCTATTTGTTTAAATGGTAAAGTCTTGTGCAAACAGGTAACGTTACATAATCGAGGCCTTGCAATAACAACAGCATGCCAGATACCATTTAATCTACATCGAAAAATTAAATACAGAATAGTGCATGTTTGGATCTTGAGCATAGCGAAAATTTTTCTAAGTCTATGGTTTGGATATAACTTAATAAAGATTTGATATTCTAAATAAAGATTGGCATAATACTGAAGTTATGTTCTCATTACAAAAGAGATATAGGTTACACGATACAATATCATCAGCTTAAAAATTCGGGAATGATACTAGCCTGATCTATATTGTCCTCCTCCTAAAATACTTCTACAGTAATAGTACTGCTGTAACCCCTAATGCTGAATGTGGTAGACTATCTAACTGAACAACTTTATATTAAGTTTCTTGCGCCCGTCGTTGTCAGTTAAAAAAGTCTGGAACGGGCGGTAGGAAAATATGGATAGACGATTATAAAGTGCTTAATTATTAAGTTTATTTGAATAAAGACACTTTGACTATTAGATGGGACCAACTCTGAAATCGCGAAAAAAAATCAGTTTTGATATTTTCGTTATTATTTTTGTATGAAACAGTTGATTTTTATTTCGTGATTTCAGAGTTGGTCCCATAGTAAAAGTTGTTCAGTTTGATGTTCTCTATCTACCATATTCGGCATCAGGGGTTATTTTCTTGTTTTAGTCCCGCCTTTGACCCACATTTTTAATCTAATGTTTTCAACCGGAGTCTTTCCAAACCCATTGAAATTAGCTGAAGTAATTCCTATTTATAAGAGTGGTGACAGGGGCTGTGTTAATAATTACAGACCGATATCCGTACTTCCAACACTGTCAAAAATAGCAGAAAAGCTTTTAAACAAACGTCTAATTGAATATTTTGAAACTAAAAACCTTTTATCCACATCACAGTTTGGTTTTAGAGCTCACACCTCGACAAGCGATGCTGTTCATGAGTTGACTGATCATATTGTTTCTAATCTTGATAACAAAAAAAAAGTAGTCGCAATATTTTTGGATTTAACCAAAGCTTTCGACACAGTCTCTGCACCACTCTTGTTGGAAAAACTTGAAAGAATGGGTATCCGTGATAAACAGTTACTATTATTTCAGGACTATTTAACAAATAGACTACAAAGAGTGAAGGTTGGTGAACACACAAGTACTGATACACCCATAACCTACGGAGTACCGCAAGGTAGTGTACTGGGTCCCACGCTTTTTCTTGCATTCATTAATGACTTGTGTAATCTCCAGTTGACAAATGGCAAGATTGTAGCCTACGCCGATGATACCGCACTAATTTTTCACGGCGACACCTGGCAAGAGGCTTACGACTTTGCACAAACTGGCTTTAATAAGGTCTACTCCTGGCTTGCTGATAATGCCCTGACACTTAATGTTGAAAAAACAAAATACATACCATTTTCTATCAATAATACCCAGATATCTGTTCACGATCACTATTCTATAGTAGCACACTCCTGTACAGTCCAACCTTGTTTCTGTAATAAAATTACTCGGGCTTTCAACATTAAGTACCTAGGCATCGTAATTGACAATAATCTAAGCTTTGACAACCATCTTGACCTCCTGTCATCCAGGACCCGTAAATTATTATTTATTTTTAAGAACTTGCGTCATGTTGCCGACAAGAGTGTCATTAGAATGGTGTATCTAGCCTTATGCCAATCCATTATAAGTTATTGCATTACAGTGTGGGGTGGTACGACTAAAACTAAACTTTTGAAACTCGAAAGAGCCCAAAGAGCTGTCCTCAAAGTTAGCAACTTCTTACCCTTTCGTTTTCCATCAAATGAACTTTATTGTTTGTCTGATGTTTTGACCGTTAGGCAGCTTTTTGTTTTAAACACTATTCTAAAACAACATTCCCTGACTAAATTTGACCCATCGCTAAACTCTGCTAAGCGATTGAAACATAAAGTTTGCCATTATAGTGATTCCTGGTCTACATCATTTTCTCGAAGATTTTTTGGCTTCCTTGGAAAATATCTGTATAATAAATTAAATGCTAAGGTTACTGTTTACCCGCTGACTAAATACAAATGTAAAAGGGTTATTACTACCTTTTTAAAAAGTTTAAGTTATGATGACACAGAAAATCTACTTATTGTCCCATCATAATTATTTATTTCTCGTAATTGTCCAAACATACATAAAAACAAAAACACACTCACACACACACACACACACACACACACACACACACAAACACACACACACACACACACACACACACACACACATTCTCTCTCTCACTGTTTGTGTTAATTTTGCTCTGTAAGAGGTACTTCATGGTACTTAACGCACCCGTTGCCGTTGGTCCACAGTTGGAGAGGCTGGTTATCTGTCATACAGGTTTTTTCCTAGCATAGAAACCAGTCTCTCACATAGATTGTTTGTTAAATTATAATTTTGTACAACTTACTTTAAGTCTCAGTGCTGTACTTATAGATCTGTGTGAGAGAACAAATAAAGATTTATTTTATTTTTTTTTATTTTATTTTGTAACACGTTGCATATCTAACTATAAGTATTATAAACGAGCGACTTCTTCATACTATCATCTTCATGCTATCTATAAAGGCCCCGCTGCCGCCCGCCCGCCCGCCGCCGGCTTCAAATGACGCCATCTTCAATGGTCTATCGATGGATCCAATTTTGTATGTGTTTTGATGTTGCTTTCATGGGCGTACCCAGGTTCTGGGCCAAGGGGGCGCAAATCAGATTTTTCATAAGCATCCTTGTCAAATAAATAAACATAAATTAAAATTGTTTTTTTTATATGCTTTATTTCCCATACATTCTCGACAATTATTAGCACTTGGTCGGATTCGCAAAAAGTCGGATTCTCATTTTGCTGGAAGATAGTCACAAAGAAAAGTTTACTTGATTAGCACTTGGTCGGATTCACAAAAGGTCGAAAACTCAGTTTGCTTTAAAAATTTATATTTATTTAATTAAATTGTTAAAATGAATAAATAATGAAAAAATATTAGAAAAAATCGACTCACCCGTAGCAACTCAGACGGTGAGTCGATTTATGGCTTAATTTTAATTTTTAAGTTAGCGAACGAATAGTATTATCCCCGTCAATTAGTAATGCGCTGGAACCTTGTCACATTAACATCCACGTCAACGTGATCCGCACCTTAAAATGTCATGAAACAAGAAAATTCTAATAGGTAATGTAATATTTTAATTATTAAATTATTATTTTCAATAAGATAGGGTTTAGGTATACATATACAATTTTTACAATTGCTTTTCGCTCTTGAGGTTAAAATTATGGCCGCCAGGCGCATTACCAATTGACGGGGATAGTAAAGTGGCCATTTGAGTAGCCCCCCAGAACTACCCTCGTAACTTTGTTGCAATCATAGAAATAGCTTGAGCGCAGCGAAAAATTTTCTATGTCTATGGTTGCAATCATAGAATATGAATATAAGATTCTTGGTTGCAATCAACTCTGACAGAAATCGCAGTTACATTGCTGCTTCAGTAAGATCCAATGTGACAACTATCTTACTTAAATTATGTAACTACGGTTTCAATCGATTTCAATCGAGAGCAACAGAGTTACGTAATCAGGGGGCTGGAGTGTAGATTTTCATACAAACGAGGTGACTTTAAAACCTTGGTTCTCCGCCAAGGATTGATCTAGCTGTGATCTGATGATGGCTATCTAAGTAGTGAATGGAGGAGATTCAGATCGCTTTACACACCCCACTGATCTGATCATAAGGATATGTTTAACAAAACCGTGTAAATAGCATAAAAATGTATGGAAATTCTGAAACTGAAAACTCTTTCCTTATAATATCTTTTATGGCCGAATACTCAAACGCTAATTAACTTTGAGGGGCTCTCAAACGTCGTCCTGTCGCATTAAATGGCAAAGATATGACAAAGACAGCATGCTGTTTGAGAGCCGCTCAAAGTTAAGTAGCGTTTGAGTATTCAGCCAAAGATATTATAAGGAAAGAGTTTTCAGTTTCAGAAGTTCCATACATTTTTATGCTATTTACACGGTTTTGTTAAACATATCCTTATGATCAGATCAGTGGGGTGTGTAAAGCGATCTGAATCTCCTCCATTCACTCCTTAGATAGCCATCATCAGATCACAGCTAAGTCAGTCCTTGGCGGAGAACCAAGGCTTCAAAGTTTCCTCGCTTGTATGAAAATCAACTGGTGTCTTTAATTATGTGACCGCCTTTACCGATCGACTTTTATTATGTCTAAAAGGAGAACCAAAAGAATCATAATGAGCTGAATGTATCCGATGCTTAGGTGATTTTCACATTTAATGTAATTTGAGCTAAATTGTAAGTCCGTAGCCTTTACTCATTTATCGGCGTAGCATTGGTCATCAGAATATCGAAAGCTTACTGGACCTATATTAATTTCAATAGAGCGTTACATGGTACGCCGCGCCGTGCTGTCGCGCCGATTTGCTGCGCCGATAAACGCTCTATTGAATAAAGTTGTAACGGAAGCCATTTTAACGGAGGCGGATGTGGAGGCGGAGGTACACAGCTGGACCTCCGCGGAAGCGGAGTTTAACGGAGGCGGAGGTGAAAAAAAGATAAACTTCTTGAAACATTTATTAAAAAAAAACTTCTTATGATTAGTAATTTACTTTAAAAATCAAATCTATTTATCCGTATTTAATCAAAATTAACAACAGGCAAATTATATTTAACAATTAACAGTTTTGCGGCTTTTCACAAACTAAACCGGCTCCACTGAACGATTGGTACCTACTTTACATGCCCCTGGTAATGTTTTATCGACAGTCAACTGTCAAATTCCATTGTCTTTTGACAGTTAAACGGGATAAATCGCTATTTCATATCGCTTTCGGTAGTCAATGTGGTCACGCATGGCTCATGCTAGGGGCTGGTAGCGCAGCGATAAATAAGTGCACAAGATAGGAGAAAAACATGAAATTTCGTGTAAGTAGAAGTAAGAAGAAGTAAGAAATCGACTACAAATAAACGAAGACGCCTTGTCATTGTTTATTTGTTATCGATTTCTTTATTATATTCATATAATCAAAAACACGCGTCGCATGAAAAAACGAAAACAAACCTCCGTTAAAACTCCGTTAAAAACTTGCGGAGGCGGATGCGGAGACGGAGGTAAGACTACTTGCGGAAGTTCCGCGGAGCCGGAGGCGAGGTTCCCTTACAACTCTATATTGAAATATCGACGCTCAGTAAGTATGCTTTCAGTACCGTGTATACCGAGCATGCTGATGTCGTACCGAAGCTGCGCTGACAAATGAGTAAAGGGCCTTACAAAGCTGTCGCCTTCCGATCATTCTTCATTCCAATTCAAAGAATTCACAACTAAAAAGAGCGAGTCAAAAACGGAAATGATTCTACAAAAAAGAAGGATACATGTCTCTCCATACTTTTAAAATTATCAATGTGAATCACGGCACCACTTTCCTCAGATCGAAGGTCAACAACCACCTCATCTGTATGGATTATCTCTGTCTTAACGCGATAATTTAATCTTTTGTTTATCCAACGCCTCTAATAGTCTCGCTGCAGGAACGGCCACCGCCTGAACCCAGTCATGTATCATCAATATAAGAAAATAATCCGGCTCCTGAATTATGGCCGTACTTACGTATATTTTCGATATTGGTGTGTCAGTGATTTAATAAAACAACAGTTTTTAAAGTAGGTAAGCCCTTGTTATATTTATTTAAGTATTTTACTTACACTTATACCACAGAATATCTAAAATGCTTATACTGAGTATACCTACATGAAAAAGCTTAATAATGTTGTTTCTTTAATTTATATTCCAAAAGAAACGCAAAAGTCAGAAGATTAGTACCTATATGTAGAGAGTATATATATGTAGAGAAAGAGACTTTTAATTTTGCCATTCTTTAATTTGTTTGTCTGTAATAAGTATGTTTATTTTGAGTACGTTTGTTTTATAGATACACTTTCCATTTTTTTTTCTAATTCTTAAAGCCGCATCCGACTTCAAAAGTCGTTTTTTTAATATCAGATACTTATGCGTACAATTATTTTTTGAGCTGTTTATTGTTAGTTTTTTGAAGGAGGTTTTACGTGCGTGTGATTGGTTGGATGTTTGTGAATGGGTGTTAGATTCTTACTTTTTTCCATCTAGACATTACCAAAAGGCGGAATAAGTACAATTTAGATTTAGACATAGGTCAAGTATAGTTAAAATGTTTTACAAAACCGTATTATTAAAGGACATTCGGTCTACCTTTATTAACATCAGAGTGAAATGGCGTGGCTTTTCGTTCTGCCATCACATCACGTTACGGTGTTAACAAAATTAATAACCGGCTGACAAAGTACGTACCTACATTATATGGGGGAAGGGAAGTGGATCGCAAAATGGCTTCCAGGCCGCCCTTCCGACGCGCCCTCGGCGACGCCCCTCGCACAACTGTTATTTAGTTTATTGACGGGGCCGAACGCTCACTTAACTCCACGTCACAAATTCTAAAGTAAACTGAAAAAAGGGATAGATGAGATGGTTTGTAAGGCGACGAGTTTCAGCATATTGCGATCTCAAGAATGAGGTCAAAGGAGGTAAAAGGAAATAGTTATTTGTTAAACGAGTGACCAAAATCAATTTGAGCTGCGAGTGCCTAGCGAAGTAGTCTAGAAATTGATTCTAATAAAGATAGATTACTGAGCACATAGTGAGTGATTTAAAGTCACGAGGCAGAACAAAATTTTGGTCTCGTGTAAAACATACCTACAACTTTTCACCTCGACCAGCGAGAAAATTTTTACGTGAGTTTCCGGTAAAAAGCTTTTTTTATTTTATATTTATTTCATACATGTGACCTAATTTCGTCCCACAGACCATACAACAAGTACTTTTCGTACTCTTTCGCGTGAAAGCACTAAACTTAAGAATCGCCTAAGTCTTTTCTTATCTACAACTCGACCAAGTTAACTAAGCGAATGACAGCTACATGACGGCTAAGTTTATGACACCGTTTTAATTTGGCCATGTTGTAGTTAGGAAAAGACTTAGGCGATTCTTAAGTTTAGTGCAATCGGCCATTAATTTCGAATTATCAACCTTCTTTTTTAACAATCCTTATTTAATTAAGTTTAGTGCAATCGGGCGTTTGTCTCACAGTTTTTACGCGTCAAAAGCGCCCTTTTCGTGCTGGAGAGATAAACAATGCATGTTTGTCATCTATGCGTTCCTAAACCATTCCTCCGATTGTGATGATTTTGGAGAGTAAGAAGTATAATAATCATAGATATATAATAATAAATAAAAAATAAAAATCATCTATTTTAGGCTTGCAACCTTACCTTATTATGCCAAGTTTGATGCCACTTCGTCGTAGGGGTACCGGGTAAATTGTTTAGTATCAGTTATTTTAGTTCATTTTTATTCCAATTTGAATATAAATAAGTATGGATTTCAATTTAAATTTGATACTTAAATGTTTTTAAAAATTGTTCGATGAAATTTTTTTTCTTCCTAAATTGGTGTAATTTAATTATTTAGGTATTTTACTTATTTATTATGATTGTTGTTGTTTTTTGGTTACAACACAACGGTAAAAAAAATCATTGGACAATTTTTACAAACATTTCATCATATCAGCCGCACGACTCCCACTGCTGGGTATAGGCTTGAAATTGAAATTCATACTTAATTATATTCTAATTGGGAAAAAAATACTAAAATAACTGATACTAAACAATTTACCCCTACGACGACGTGGTGACTTCATACGTGGCATGCATACGCTTATAAATAAATCAGTAACATTATTATCTATATAAAATTCAATAAAATAAGAAACGAAAGTTCTTAACAAGAAACTGAAACTTGACCTCTTTCTTAACTACAAGTAGGTAGGTATGTATGGATTACAAAATTGAAAGTATTAACACTTCCAAGCAGACGTAAGTAGGTTCTAGATAGTTGAAAGCTGCAACGCCGTAAATTCCATAAGTTTCTGATAGAACAGTGCTCTCGTCTGGAGAAGGAAACGTTTCTTAATAAAACTGATTAAAAGCTAGCCGTCCGAAATCCGAGAAACGCGGCACCGAAGCCACCCGCAGTCCGGCGGAAAGCAATTTGATTTGACGGCTATCTCACCTCCTACGTTTATATTGAAACTTAGATAAATATTTGGTTTATCGAGTCTAATTTGGCACGCCGGCCACCGTGCACACCGATCTTTAATAGAAATACAACGTTACATCAAAAACACGGTAAAACGGTGAACGTGATTTCAAACAGGTGATTTTAATATTCAGTTCAAGAGTGTGACATGTCCAACTTCCTTCAAGTTTGTTTTATGGAGCTCTTTTAAAGTAAGTTTGAATGCTAAATATTATAATTTCATTGCAATATTTTGTAGATCGATTCTTCTTTCCCAAACCAGTCTGCACGCATGGAAAACACAAGCCATTGTATAGTCAAAAAGAAAAGGATTTCTATTTTGTTAAAATTTGATAAAAGGTGTATTTAAGTATTCGAGCCACAATTCCCAACGCATCATGTCTAAAAGATAAATATTTTACAAATGGTTACGGTTGATCTCTACTAATGATAAAAAAAAATTACACATGTCGGAAATGAACGCCCGCCGCCGTCGTCGGCCGCCGCCGTCGGGTTCGAATCTCAGCTCGGGTAACGAAGTTAGAGACGTTTTGGTTTACGTTTATATTGCTAAGCACTTGTTGAGTAAATAAATAGAGACGCTTTAAAATAAACTCTGCCACTAATCCTTGACTTAGTATCTAACGTTTACGTAATCGTGAGATCGACGTGCGCGGTCCGATGTGATTTTTAAATGTAAGTAGTACAGTCAGGTCTAAAGATCTGTGTTAAGAACTTTGTCTCTTTATTGTAGTTGGGATTTGTCATTGATTTCTGTTCAAAAAAGTAATAGTATTTGAGTGGCAAAGTTCTAAATTGTACCTATTCATATTTATACACGGTTACTTTTCTACATGTGAAACGCAATAGATTTCAGCATTGATTCAAGTAATTACTTTTTTTAAAACAAGATAGCAATTTTTTCAATTTAATTATTTTTAGGTTTTAGATTTAGGTGTGTGTTTTCAAATTTTGAAGACTTTAGTAACACGTAAGTAATACTTAGGTACCTCAATGTCATTTCACAAAGTACCTAATGCTTTCCTCCAGACAAAGTCCAAATGATATCGAGCTAATTTCCCAGTATTCTTTCGTAATAATTGTTCATTCACAATTAGGTGTTTCCCTGAAGTGAGTGCGGCCGACCGCCTGCGAACTGTCATTACAAAAATAGGCCCAGAAAGGATCGCCGGGCGGGACACGGCCCATATGGACGGTGCCGTGGTTATTTTAATTTCTTTCTCTCTACAACTGTTCCATTTAGTTATTTTCATTGTGTATTGGATTAACACATTAGATTATAGCCGGTAAGTGAGATTGTCTTAAAATTAATACTTATTCAATCCATAGATTTTGGGAGTGGGTTTGAAGATGATATTAGTTTTCACTTGCACTTTTCATTTGAAAATTGCAACTACCCCTCATTATTTAAGTAGTACCTAGTCAAAAGACCAAAAGTGCTTTTATAAGTTGGTTGGTACCTGCACGTTAAAAGATTTTGAACTCTAATTTTAGGAAAACATCTTTAGAACACAGACAAACACATTAAAGGATACGAACTCCAATTATTTAACCCGAACAATGCATCTTAAACTGGCATAATAAATCTTTACCTTCACCCGGGTATAAATTAGACAAGAAGTGTGACAAATAGACGTCCTAAAATAGAAACGCTGACAGTGGAACACACGTCGATCTGTTCGCATGTCTAAATGTGGACTCAGATTCCATTTTTCATTTCTACCAAAATAGTTTTTCCGTATATGTGTGCGTTAAGGCAATTACCGGGAAAATCAATCGTTGGGCATATCGGACGTGTTATTTTCTTGTAATTGTTAGAATACCAAATGAATCGTAAAATTCAAGTCGGTATTGCTTCTTTTGTTTTTTGTTACTAATTTAATTTACTGTCTTTTAAGCGTAGGGCTTTTTTTATTGAAAAGTGAAACCCAAAAAAGTATTCTCATGGTCAGCGTTTTTTAGATCGCCCTATGTAGAGAGCGGGTGACAAAATATTTACCAATGATGATCTGATGTTTGTACTCGGGTAACCTATATCCAAATTCTACGTGGACCAGTACATACCATCTATGTTTACAAAAACGAGAAAAAGCAGGGAGTTAGCTCCAGTAAATTGATTTGAAAAATGTTTGCCGAAGGGTAGGTCCGAGGTATTTAAAGAACAATTAGTCGGTTGCTTGCCAGCCCTCAGGGCAAATATTTGCCTATTCCCGCCAACCCTCGTTTGGGCCTGTGCCGCCCTGGGCAAATTGGAAACGGTTTATAGGTTTTGATGTTTGCTCCCGCTCCCCTATGTACTCCTATAAGTAAATTTCCCCTTCTGTCGGACGAAATGTTGTGCTTTTACTGGGTCACTTATTAAATACACGGTTAGTATAATTTGGTTTGGAATTAATAATATACCATACTGACAGGTTTTACAGATCAATTTGATGTTTGATATTCTAAATACTTAGGTAATACAAAATTTTATTGAAATAATTTTGTCAAATAAAGTTAATTGTGTGAAGTCTTTTATACTTTGAAAAAAAAAAATTATGAAATTTTCATGCGTTTTTGTTTTCTAGGAACAGTTGAAGAACATTTTTAAATTGTATCAACACGGTCAAATGTGAAGTAGAGTCACAATAAAGACCATATTATGACAAATACTAGGAAGTGTAAATTTATACACAAGTCGTAGGGGAAACACTATAGTTATTGGCCACTTAAGAGACCTCAAGATCGAAAATTTCAATTTAAAATAAATATATCAGTTAAAAACAAATAAAAGTTATGTCGTATTGTTTTATATTAATGTATTTACTAATAAAGCCATCTTACATACACTAGCATTAAATATTTTCGGAATAAAATTAGCTTAAATTTACAGTTATTGGCCATGAGATCATACAGTTATTGGCCACATCATAAATTAAATTAAAAATTAAATTTGAATAAAATATAAATATTTTACAACATCCTAATCATATATTCATGATGATTTTGATACTCAGAAGGTTTAGATCATCATTTTAACAAAAATCTATTATGGCATATAAAGTCAGAAAGCTAATCATCTTCTGGAATATGCTCTTGGTGCTTAATAGGAACACAATGATGATGTTTAAACTTTCTACAAGGACCTAGACAAGAAAATAATTTTAACCTTATTCACAATATAAATAAAAATATTGGTATAGTAATTGGCCTACTTTTTCTATGGGTTAGATTTAACAATTACACAGTTATTGGCCTAGGCTATTAACTGTTCATAATGGTTTAAAATTTCCAATAATTGAATAACAGGCTTAATGACATAACAGAAGACGTTTTATTTATTAACAACACCATTTTTTTGTTTTTATTAAACACAGTAATTAGCATAGGGGCCAATAACTATAAATTATTCAAATAAATGTGACAACTATTGGCCACAACAAAATTTGAGGTTTTAATGAAGAAAACAGGTTATATTATACTTTAAATATTATGTTTGTAACGCATTGCTAAGTAATTTATAACATTTCAATGACAGTACTAGAATAAATATTTTTCAAAATATCATATCAAAAAAATTTGCAGTCTTAACATTTTTTTTACAAAATTACCTACTTTTGTTTCTTCAGCAAAAAAATCACGCTCTGGTAAAAAGGAAATCAACCCAGCGGTTTGTTTTTGTAACTTTTGACAGATAATGAAAGTGTTGCTATTAATGTTGTTTTAAATCCACCATATGTCTACGCTGTTGCTAGTTTTTTACCATAAAAGCTGAAATGGTCAATAACTGTAGTGTTTCCCCTACTTATATTAATTTGTTAAAGTTTGCTCTACCCACTGCAAAAAAGTGATACAATCTCAGTTGAGATATTTATATAAATATTTTTCCGTGACACACAAAATCGAAAAGGCATGAGATTTCCCGAGTGTTGGCCACCGCGTAGCTCGTCGCCGGCGGTCGACGGCACTCTAACAAAAATACCGGAATGTAATTAAATCAGGATAACTTGTGCTTTATAGACGCGTGCGCACGCCTGTTTGTTTTCTAGTTCGTTATGGACGTGTTTTTACGCAATCTGGAAGTCGTAAATCGTGTGCACCAAATTATGTCGTTCGCAAGAGTGAAGATGTAGTTACCTTTCACGTTTCCTCGAAAACGACTTTTAAATGTGTTCGGAATAGGTCGGGAATCGTCTGATTGAGTCGTTCTTTCGTTTCAGCTTTCTTAAGAAATTCTTTAAGTTTTACACGACATTACGTTAAAAATCCATACCTTACAAACGTCTTTTTTATGGGTTTTAAGATGAATGACTCCACATTGAGATGCCGTTATCGCGTAAGTAGTTGCATCAGGTGACAGCTCTATAATGGTACAATAGCAACCGCTGTCAGCGCACAATGGTTCACGGCTGATCTAAATGCGCAACAATTTTCAGGTCGGGATGATGCCCGCATCGGGATCCGAACTGGCACCCGGAGTTAATGCGGCGAGTAATCCACCTCGCGCCTGCCGAGCCCCCGGGCCCGGCACAATACAAGGATCACTTTAATCTGCAAAAACTATCTATAGTTATCAAACACAAATAAAAATTGGTGTTGCCCCTCTTACAAATTGAACTTAACAAACTTGACGATAAAAACTAAAATGCTAGCTTTTACTTTGCAAACTTTTTTATGGGAAACTTTTGCTTAGCCATCAATAATGTAACGTTTTACGCATCCGATTTAATTCAATTTACTAACAATGAAACCACTATTTTACTTTATTGTCGGCGGTCTATTCTTTACAGGTAAATATTGAGTCTGTTGTACCGGAATCCCTACGTGTGATGGTAGTCTTACGTGTGGGAGGTCTATCGAAATTGGTCAAGTTACGATTTCAAAACGCACTGGTTTTTTTTCGCGAAAAAAGTATTATGGTGTTTTTATCGCTGATCTTGTTTGTGGAAATCGTAAAACGGCCAATCAAAACAAGACAGCTCTCCGACGTGTGTATTAAACGCTCGTAAATTATTTTTTGCCTATTTTTTCATGACAGTGTTTAGATCGGTCTGAATGTGTATTCAAATATATTGAAATAATAATATGCTCGTATATCGTAGGTTTTTATGAAGCTACATTACATACGTGCTTTATTTATATTTCACTTTAGTATATCCTATTTTATTTCATTGAGTTCGACTTTTTCAAGCAACGTTGAATTTCAGTATAATCTGTGTCTGTTTGGAAATAAGTGACTGACTACTCTTATGTAATCTAGCTAGGCTCAGTTTTCTCAATTTTTGACCGAGCGAGCACTAAGTGCGAGCAAAGCGTCTCTGCTTCAGCTTGGGCAAAAATTCTTTCGTATGTCTGGCTGTCTGTTCCCACCTACAGGTCGCATTTCTCAACCGATTCTCGTGAAATTTTGTGAACAGGTTCGAAAATTATACAGAATTTTTTTGTCGAGCCAGTTTTTCGAAATTTTTCAAATTGGCGGAGATATGATAAAAATAATATTTCAGTCTGACATTCCAGCTCTGCCTGTTCTCCTCTACAGGTCGTATTTCTCAACCGATTCTCATGAAACTTTTGTAAGCAGATTTGAAAATGATGTACTTACCTACCTAGATTTTTTTGTGAAACCAGTTTTTTTTAAATTTTTCTAAATGGCAGAGATATGTTATAAAAACATATTTCAGTCCAGCCCCCCTACTCAAATGGCCAATTTTCTAGTCGTTTGAACGATACGCTTACTCTTAAAGCTTAAATATCAGCAATAGATGGTAAAATCACATGTCGCAAACTTATGTAAATCACAGATTTCGATGTATTGTATGGAATTGTCAAGCTTACGGCACGTAATTTTATAGTTTACTGCTTATTTTAAAGTTTTAATAGTAAGCGTATATAGCGTTCATACAAATATAATGTTAGCCATTTGAGTAGGGGGGTAGGTTTCCAGCGCTGTCTGTTCTCCTCTACAGGTCGCATTTCTCATCCGATTCTCGTGAAATTTTGTGAGCAGGTTTCAAAATAATATTAGATTTTTTTGTCACGCCAGTTTGTTAAAATTTTTCAAAATGACGGAGAAATGTTAAAAAAAACATATTTCAGTTCGGCTTTCCAGCGCTGTCAGTTCTCCTCTACAGGCCATTGGTGAGACAGTTTTTCGAAATTTATTAAAATGACGGAGATATATATGGAAAGAGACATATTTCAGTCCGGCTTTCCGGCTGTATATTCTTCTCTACAGGTCGCATTTCTCAACCGATTTTGGCGAAATTTTGTGAGCAGGTTCAATGATTATATATAACTGTTTAGTTTTTCTAAATTTATCTAAAAAGAAAATATTTAACCATTTCGAAAAATGATCAAAAATTAGAAGCACCGCCTACTTAGCTGCGAATAGGCTCACGTACTGTAATGCTTTGAAAACTTCATGGCGACATTTTATTTTTGTACAATTTGAGCCACTTTTTATCGCGAGGTTTACAGCTCACGGAGTCACTAGTTTTACGTTTGTCGGCCGTTTTCTTGTTGGTTTGTTAATTGTTTATTCAGATTTAAATACGTTCAGAGAAATACAAAAAACTTAAAAAAAAAGGAATGATTGATTGGAATATAAATCATTATGATTATGAATCTGTAAATCTGTTATGAAATCCTCACTTAATAATATTTACTAAACCATACTTCCTAAATAAATTAATGTATTCAATATCAAGGGATTCTCATTAGGATGTCGGGATCAGGAAGGACATAAAACTGTTTTCAATAAAACAAGGCAGAGAACTGTGGAAAAAACTTGCAAAACATCAAAACTGATATGTCATTTTGACACCATTCATCCCATCCGTCCGAAGCCGCGTTTTTTGTTCAGCTTATTTCTCCTTTAGACGATTGGTAACTTATCTCCAAGTTATAAGATTGTTATTCCCTTGTCAATGATACGAGGTAGATTATTTTTATGTCGTGGCCGTTTTTCTCAGCAATATTTCTTAATGAAACCCTCCGGCATCCATTCATGTCATTTGTAGAGTAAATAAAGACCTTCGTCAAAATTTTGTAATTTAATTTTGAAAGATAACATGTGCTGCAATTTGGAAATAAAGGATTACGAGAACCGGCCATTGGAATGGAAGTGGTCGAATTTTGATATTTCAGTATCTTACTTACTTACGGTTTTGAAATATTATTTTTCGCCGACTGTTTCGTTCCAGATGGCGAGGAACCCTTTCTTCGCCATCATGTTGGCGGGCTTATTATTATAGAATAGGATTTGAAAAATAAAAACCGTAAGCATATCTACGTAGATGTAACTGATTGTTGCTTGGGAGTTTCTGCAAATAAGATTTGTAAATATTTGAAACATAGGTACGCAAGGGTGTTGCAAGGGTGAATAGGGAGGGGCAGCTCCCCCCCCCCCCCTAGAGGTTAAAAAAATTTAAGTACAGCAAAGTACCTAATCAAAGTTCTAAGGCCGTGCAATTGAATAGGTGCTCTTGACTGTACCTACCTACAATTCCTTATTTTTATAAAAACTTGCCCCCCCCCCCCCCCCCTGTGCCATGGGCTGGTGATGCCCTTGTAGTACGTACCTACTTTTACACACAGCAATGAGATTGGTTGTTAAAAGCTGAGATATCTTCCCATTTGGGAATACCATTAAGTAGAATTGACTTACACCTTTACTTTTAAACTTTATTAGGCCAAAAGGCAGGTAAGTAGAAAAAAACGTACTAGTAGCAAGTGTAGCTCGCGGTAGGTCTGCCACAATGCGGGGATTATAGGCGCGCTACGCTCGCTTTGTTCGCTTGTCCAATTGTTGGCGGTCTGCTCGCGGGCGGATCAGCGCTTACGCATCGCTGGCGCCCCGTTATCGCGACGTTGCACGCTGCGCGACCCCTTTCTGTTAGTCCTAGAGACAGAGGATTAATAGTAGGTACTCATTGCCGCTCAAGCCAGCTCTTCACTGCAGCATCTTTTGGAGCTGGGGCCTACATGGTCATGCTTAAGATAAGATAAATATTTAGTTACCCCATACTATTAATGTTTAAAATATATTTATTTAACCAATATGATGCAATAAAGGACCAATATATGCCCTATGACTACGAGTACGGGGGCTGGAAATAAAAGAAAATATTTTACCGGTAACATGGCTACTAACCAATTAAAAACCCGTAAAAGTCTTCAGATACACAGAGCGATGTCTGTCTCCTTGACTGTATTATGCAAGCGCAATTTCAATTTGAAACATTCTCCGGATCACCATACTTTACACTGGTCCCATCCATTGTGTGATGCCTCAATTGAATCGCTATCAATTGATGAGTTGGGGATCAATCCTGCAATCGTTATTATTACGTATACTTTATAATTAACTTGTAAAGTAACTCTTAAAACCACAACGTATCTATTTACCTAAATAATTATAAATATTAGAATTGTTAAAAGGAAATAATTAGTTAATTATAATGATTTCGACTTACCCGCGACGCGATACCCTACATGCCCTAGTCCCATTTCCAATTTTTAAGACCCCCTTTCAAACCCCGTTGCAAAAAAACTTTCTTATTTGCAAAATATTTGGTCAAATGTCATCTAGAACTATTCAAAATTTCAAGTCGATAGCATTAATCACCTTAAGATATCTAACTTTGGCAGACAGACAGACTGGCAGAGTCTATAAGGATTTCTTTTTTACCATTTTGGGTACTGTAGGGGCTGCTCCGATAAATTATACGACTTGGTGATGGTAAAAATGGTATGTTGGAACAACCCTTAAAAATAACTATTAAGGGAGTAGATGCGCATCAAGTTCCATTTTTTAAATTTTAGAGGGCGACCTTTGAAAATTCTTATCAAGTTATTAAATAGATATAATTATATACAAAACACGCAATACAATAGATCATTATTCCTAAGGAAAATAAAAAATGACTTTAGAATCTGTAAATACCAATAAAAAAACATGTCAAAGTGTACCGATTTGAGCATTTCTTAATATTTTATTTCTCTGTGTTTTTTTTTTATTTCTCTCTATAGGGAACTCCTTGACAATACAAACAATAAGTGAAAAAATAAATATGAGTCGTATTCTTATTTGTGTTTACAGCTGAAACGTTTGTGAAAAATACCTCTGACGAGCAAATTTGAAATTCCACTTGAACAGATTGTCTTCAGATATTTATAATATTTTTAATATATAATTTATTGTTTTTATCTCTATACGGCACTAATTTAAGAATCAATAGTAAAGCATTCATTTTTTAGATAATTTAATATTATACACTCTTAACTAATGATTTATGGCAGTGAGTAGGCGCGACTTGGTAGCTTGGTAATTGGGAACTGGTTTGCTTGCTGCTTTATAATAATAAGTACATATTTGTTAGTAAAATATACGTAATAATAAACAAACAAACCTTTCAAGTTCATAGGTTGATGGGAAGCTAAAAAATACCTCGGATCAAAATTTTGGACAAAAGCTGACTTTGGTGGCTTCTCTGGACTTTGTTTTCTAATAAGTAGTTTTTAATACTAAAATACAGTCTTTTTCAAAACAAGCTCTCAATAATGATACCCCACTCGTTCGGGTAAAAAATATTGTTTTTTTTCACGCCTCCCTTCACTTCTATGCAAGCCTTTGGTGCCAATATGAAGAATGGAGAAGAAATATGAAGAACTGGCCGGATGAAAATAGGCGACAGAAACAGGGCTCCGTTTGGCCTTCGGGTACGGAACCCTAAAAGCAGTAAAATCAATACCCTTATACAATAGGTATGAAAGTTTAAAAATCTCACTTTTCTAATGTTTAAGAAAAAGCAATAGGTACTGTATAAAAAAAGCTGTTGTATTCGATGGAAAGTTTTGCATCCTAAAGTACTTAAAAAATAAAAAAAATAAGCGGATGCAGCATCAGCCAAACTTAACGTATAAATAATATTAATTATAAACGGAAGCAGGATTCAGTTTCTTTGGAGAACTATCAATCTGTCGTCGCACGCGCCGATCAAAGATCGCAAATCTATTTATTCAGTATGATGACACACTACTCTATATCCTACCAAAGAGTTCAGTCGAAATCGACTGTCAAACGATATGACCGGATATTGTGTTCGCCAAAGTAAAGTAGGTTTGTCTATCATCAGTTCATTTAAATATTCGTCAAATACCTACCTATAATATGGTTAGATTTAGAACATTTATTATGTTATATAGATTGGAGATAGGGTTGCCAAGTGAGTCGCGAAAAAATACCGGACAACCCCAAACTGCACCCCAGTTTGGGGTTGTCCGGTATTTTTTCGCGCTAGGTCGCAAAAAATACGGGTTTTTTACTAATATTTTTTATTTATTAATCAACGTCACATAAATCAACTAAATTTGTAACAAAATATAATGCAGTCATAAAATTGTGGTCGCCAACATATGCCTACTTCTGTAGGCGCTTGTGACCAGTAGTACCGACTTTCCTCAAAATATCGGACTTTGTTCTGTCCGGTATGACTATTTATTTTTTACCTCGAAAATACCGGACTGTACGCTAAAATACCGGACATCTGGCAACCCTAATTGGAGAACACCTATTGTCAAGGTAAAGGATTACGCTATTTTATATATACAGGATGTTTGCCTTATAAAGCTGAATAATAGTAGATGAGGTACCTACGTCTTACCATACATTCCATACAACCCCGAAAAAATATTATAAAGCCTGAAAACCGCCACATGGCTGAGAAATTTTGTTTTCACCTCTCCAGCACGAAAAGGGTGCTTTTGGCGCGTAAAAACTCGCAGCAAAATCGATTTTTGCTGCGAGCGTGAGACAAAGTGCTTTTTTAATTTCTAACACCAACTTTTAAAATAATAAAGAAAAAACAAATAAAGTGACAAGGATGACACTTGTAAAATTGATATGTTAGAAAAGGATAGATAGAGTGCTTTATGGTGTCATACACGGATTAAAAAGTAAAAAAATAAAATGCACGGTATGCAATATACCAAGGAGTTTTAAATAAGGATTGTTAAAAAAGAAGGTTGATAATTCGACATAAAGAGTATGGAGGTAATGAGGTCACATGTATAAAACAAATATGAAATAAGAAAAATTAATGAAATATATTAACAAATTATATGTTTTATGATTATAAATAAATAAATAAGACGGAATATTAATGAATAAGAGAAAAACACAACGTAATGTAATCAAAACGAGGGGAATCTACTTTACTGACTCTATGAATAAAATTTTTCAGCATAGGTTGGATTGAATTATTTTTGTGATAAATTACAAAAATGAATGTGTCCAACGATGAAGATAGTTTCCTAACTCCAAAAGAGTTAAGTGAACAAGTTTTTAATGCTGAAATAAGCTTTTTTACCAGGAAAGTCACGTTAAAATTTTCTCGCTGGTCGAGGTGAAAAGTTGTATGTTTTACACGAGACCAAAATGTTGTTCTGCCTCGTGCCTTTAAATCACTCACTGTGCTCAGCAGTCTATATTAGAATCACTCGCTACGCTCGTGATTCAATTCTAAACTACTTCGCTAGTTCGTGATTTAAAGTCGCCACTCGCAGCACAAATTGATTTTGGTCACTTGTATAACAAATAACTATTTCACCTCTCCAGCACGAAAAGGGCGCTTTTGGCACGTTAAAACTCGCAGCAAAATCGTTTTTTGCTGCGACCGTGAGGCAAAGTGCTTTTTTAATTTCTAACACCAACTTTTAAAATAATAAAGAAATAAAGTGACAAGGATGACACTTGTAAAATTGATATGTGAGAAAAGGATAGATAGAGTGCTTTATGGTATCATACATGGGCTAAAAAGTAAAAAAATAAATTCCACGGATATACCAAGGAGTTTTAAATAAGGATTGTTATTAAATAAGGTTGATAATTCGAAATAAAGAGTATGGACGTAATGAGGTCGCATGTATGAAACAAATATGAAATAAGAAACATTCATGAAATTTATTAACTAATTATATGTTTTATGATTCCAAATAAATAAATAAATAAGATGGGATATTAATGAATAAGAGAAAAACACAACGTAATGTAATCAAAACAACGGGAATCTACTTTACTGACTCTTCTCTATGAATAAAAATTTTCAGCATAGGTTTGATCGAATTATTTTTCTGATAAATTACAAAAATGAAGATAGTAATCTAACTCCAAAAGAGTGAAGTGAACAAGTTTCTAATGCTGGATTAAGCTTTTTACCAGTAAATTCACGTGAACCAAAATTTTGCTCTGTCTTATGTCTGTGGTCTAGTGCCTTTAAATTACTCACTGTGCTCAGTAGTCTATATAAGAATCACTCGCTACGCTCGTGATTCAATTCTAGACTACTTCGCCAGCTCGTGATTTAAAGTCGGCACTCGCAGCACAAATTGATTTTGGTCACTTGTAAAACAAATAATTATTTATTATTTGTTTGGAAAAATGCAAAATGGCAACCCTAGACACAAATAGACTTTGTATCCTTTATGCATTGAATCCTTTACGTAACTAACTACGACACCATTATTTAATAACACGACTATAACACTGTTAAAAGAAAGAAAAGAAAAAAAAGAAACGATAAGACTATCTAGAATTGAATCCCGGTTCAATTGTTTTTTCTTGCTGCCATTTTCCAGCACGTTTCCGAGGAATTCGTATGCGATGCGAGTGTCACTCGTCTCGCTATCATTCGTAATAGACATCAAAGGTGCGATTAATCGAGCAGTGCTCGGTAAAAAGTCGACGAGCGCGATATGGTCGAGTTGGTGACGTCACACGCGATTTGGTGCGACACTTGCGATGCGCTTTTGTCGCCCTGCACGGCGGAAGTTTTGTTTTTTATGACCTAACAGGTAAGAAAAAGAAAAAAATATATGAAAATTGTAAGTAAGTAATAAGTTTTTCAAACGAAAAAAAATCAGATTTGCAGCAGTGAAGAAGTGAAAAAGTTTCAAAAGAACAGAACAATAATTTAAAATTGTGATGATATATGGAGTCTCTTCCTTTTCAGAATTTTACTATCGAAGATTATTTTGTTTGTAATTTTTCCAATATACTTTAACTTTTTCTAATAGTTATAAAACATTAACGCCCCTACTCACGGTATAATTTATATCAATTATTACTTTGTTACAAAGACTTGCATTAAATGTTAGAACATAAGTAGTGTAATACATACGATGTCTCTATCAAGCCCACGGTACATTAGCTCATCCTCGTCTGTCCCTGGGCTCCAAGCATGCTCTCCTCAAACCAAACAGCTGCAATTTGGATTTAACCTCCACGCCTAATTTCGGTTAGACTTATTTTAACATTAAATACACACACATTCACAAATATCCCTTGTATAAACACATCACCCTTAATATAGACGCCAATGAACTAATGGCCTATCTTTCTTCGCACCCGTCGAACCGATTCTCGACTTTATTTCATAGTACTAAAGCATACACCATCACCCCATTTTTGTTAAAGGATTTGTATTATTTTGCTTGAACACAGTTTGTTTTAGAATTTATACAAGAGTACTAACCGTATTTGTGGCAAAGGGATAATTAAGTAGGCAAAAGGAGTTAATTCCGTTAGTAATTTTATAGAATTTTTGAAACTAACCTTTCGAATTTTGTCTTTCCAACTGTGGTAAATATGGTAATTTAAGAATCATAATAATTTATGATGCTTCTTTATACCTTACCTATGAATAAAAAATGAATGCGACGAAAAAAGGAAAATGGTTTTCACCACTGCTTTTCACTTTGTGTACTTAATGTATTTTTTTTAAGTAAATCCTTTTACTGAAACATTATTTATTCTTCAATTAAATCAGAACTATTCTTAGGCTGCCGGATCCATAAAAAGTAGTGCGGCTTACCATTGTTGGTTTAAAATGGATCGATAACAAGTCCATCATACGGCGAGGATTACGAGACCACTAACTACCTCCAATCTGTGTAACGTTTAATGCGGGCAGCCGATGGGTTGACTTCAGATATTCAACGTCATTATTATAAGTAAGTATAGTATTAGAATTAGCTCAGTGGCGCATTGGTTTAGGGAACGTACCCATACTACGTGACCCATTTTTAACACTTTTTGACCCCCCTCCCCCCCCTTGGTGACCGCCCGTAGTATATGGCGAGACCCCCCCCCTCCCTGACAGAAATTAAAAAAAAATTCCCAGATTTGTCTTTTTATTAGTACGGCGCTTGCCACGTAACGCCAAGAGTGTGTGCCATAATTTTACATACAATTACAAGCGAAAAAAATGTATCAAAAAGAAAAAAAGCTCGAAAAGAACCAGATTTCCATAGAGGATATTGACTACGTGACAAAACCTAGACCCCTCTCCCCCGCCCCAGTGACCAAGCGTGGTATTTTAAGGACCCCCTCCCCCCCCTTAACGGGTCACGTAGTATGGGTACGTTCCCTTAGCGCCTAGCCCAGCGAGCGAGGTTAAGCAACGTTCGCAAAGGTCGGTCATGGGATGGGTGACCAAAAATTTATTATCTCGAGCTCCTTCATGATTCGGAAGGCACGTTAAGCCATTGGTTCCGGCTGCATTTGTAGTCGTTAACACCCACCAATCCGCATTGGGCCCGCGTGGTGGGTTATGGCCCATCCTCCTTACCACCCATAAAGAAGGCCTATGACCCAGCAGTGGAGACATTAAAAATGGCTGAAGAACATAGTATTAGTTATTATTTTAACGCCTTGTACCTGACTAAGTACCGTCATTTAACTAATGTTATGGTTAGCTAGTCTTTCTAAATAGTAGTTTATGAAACTGACACATAAAGAGGGGTATTAAAACACGAGTGTGTGTTTAAAAACCGAGCCGTAGGCGAGGTTTTTAATAGTATCACACGAGTGTTTTAATACCTAGTTATGTGCAGTTTCATACACTACTTTATCTACACTCATACATTTGGGATTGAACCTACTAAATAAAAGATCAACGTTAGAAAAGAGAGAGAGAGAGAGACTTTGTTTGTATTAGCTAGGTACCTACCTTGTAATAAGTCATTTCCTTAGCTGCATCTAAAATATCGGGCAGAGTATTTTTTTCATATTTTAAAGCAAGAATAAAAAAACCTACAAAATTCAGTAAGTATAACAAAATGTAAAAATTGAAATTAGAACTTTATTTGAAAGGCTTTAGAAATGGCGCGCATTCCATTAGAAATAAATGAGATGAGTGCATTCCAATAAACTAATCGCACTTAGTCATCGATTACCATAGAGTGCATTTTAATCATGGAAAATATGTGGGAAAATATCGTTGTTTTTTTTTAATGTTACGGCACTGCCTTCTTTTTGGATTTGCCCTGTATCGTAATGAGAAAAAAAGTTATTTTATGATGCAGTTGACTGCATCGTAATGAGTTTATTTTTTAATTTTACCTATCCACGAAAATAAAGTACGTATTTATATTATCTTGTTTGAATTCATATTTGGAACATTACGTTGTGAGTGTAGATAAACTATATTAAATTGTACTTATTAATTTTCTTCATTAGGTACCGTTTTCATTTCAGCTCCAATAACTCACGGAAAATGTCGTTTGTAATAATTGTAACCCATTTATAAACGATGATTATGAAATTAATCACAAAAATAATTATTTAAATCGGTTCTTAGTTATGCCTGAAAAACTCAGGATTATGAAAAAATCTATTTGCCAAATCTTCGATTTTTTTTATGGGATCGCACATGAACGTTGATAACAAAAAAATATTTGAATCGGAGTTATGGTAAAACATAGTACTTACATAAAAAAATTAACATACCGTATCGACTTGAAAATATGATAGCTGATGGATATTAATTTATTCTCGTTTTAAGTACTAAACTTTTCAATGAATTCATTTAAAACTCCACTAAAACCCCATCTTGAGTGTTACTTTGGCTGCGATACGGTTAAAATACAAAATAAACAGGTCGGTGTCAGGTCACTCCCAATAGCTTACCATATCTCAGGATTTGCCCTGAGATCTCAGGATTTTTGGACTTTTCTCAGGATTGCGCCCGGATTTTGAAAATCTCAGGAAATCTCAGGATTTTTAGAATTTTCAGTAAAATACAAAAGGTAGGAAGGTACCTACATTTTAAATATCTTTTTAATAAAAAAGTTCAACAAACTAAAAGTTATACTTCTAACTTTTGTAATAAATTGCAAATTAATTATTAAAATCAACAAAGAACTGATTAAGTACTAATAGAAGGATAAATAAGCTTCTATTAGTACTTAATCAGTACTATCATATTTGGGATTTGGGAACCCCCCCCCCCCCCGTACACGTTTTTCGTTTTTCTCAAACTGCTACAAATCTCAGGATTTTTCAATGGAAATCGGGCCATTTCTCCGGACTTTTGATTTTTTCATCTGGTAACCCTACAACTCTACCCTGTTTGATTGTTGCTCTATCTTTCTCAATTTAATAGGTACTCGAAATTTAATAAATCGCTCAAGCAGCGTCGACTTAAGAAGTTGTTGATCTTGTGCAGTTTATGTCCTTGAAAATAAAATCTTAGAAAATAGGTCGTTATTTTTATTGCATAGTAGCTATAAGAGTGCAAGACCGCATACGACACTACCGACTTTTTGTAGAACCAATTTAGGAAATCCTGGAAAATTCTGTTTTGTATTAGGTATAGGAATTTCTGTTTCTGATAACAGCTCGCTGCCTATTTGTGTTTCAGTGTTATGTTATTACGATCATACCTACCTTGATTGATGTAATAGACTAAGATTTGAGATTTGATTTTGATTCTATATCTATTCTATATACCTACTACTTACGAGTTGGTATTATCATAACCTAGTAATAATATTTCGATGATCATGTAAAACAGCTACCAACCTTGATTTGATCTACCAGGAGCTTGAATTTACAGTTTGAAGATTCAAACGACATTTCTTGGATTAAAATATGATTTGCTGAGTGCAAATCTGCACGACAGCCCAGGAGAAAGTTTCTTTCGACTTGATCGATGTTCTCCGGGTGTGAATAAATTTTCGTGTGCGATGAGATTTAATAAAATTTGTCACCGCGAGCGAAGCGGGCTAAGCCGCAGTTATACTTAGTGCGGTTTGTTTGCTTTAGGCGGAAGTGTGTGGCGCGAGTGCTTGCCTCGGGCGGCAGCGTTCAAGAGACAGGCGGCAGCGGTTCAACCAGCTAGAGCACGAACAGTTAAAATCTACAAACATTGGTCTGATACCTAGCTGATGAATAAAAGGTTCAATCGTATCAACTCACGATTATTTTCAAGATTCGCTCTTACAGATTTACTGTAGATAATGCAGCAGTATTACGAGACAATAGGGAAAATGCATCAATTTTTTTATCAAAATCTAAAGTAGAATGCGTGAGAAAATCAACAGTAATATTAAAACTTTTTTCTTGCGTTTTTTCTCGTGATAGAGTAACTTGAAGTTAGCACGCAGCAGCAAAAACGCTCCATACAAAACGGACATGATAATAATATATTATGACGTCACATGTCACGTTTCAAGCGCGCGTTTACTATGGAGTTAGCCAAGAATTTTCAATTATTTTCAATTATCTCCCTAAAATTTGCGTTTAAGTACATATGTGTCATACAAAAAATTATTTCATATTCGATATTCTATCTGACTGTTAAGTTCGTTATATTCCAAAGTGAAAAAAAAAACGTTATTTATCCCTGATTTCATCGTGTGATAAAACTAAAATACCTAATACATTTTTTTTATTTTCCTGTTCCATCATGTTTTTATACGTGTCCGAAGCGATCAAGCTCAAATTTATCAAAATCAGTGACTTATGCATATTCCCTATTATGCTTCCATTTTGGGTGTTTATTAATTGAAATAATTATTGTCAAGGATCAAGGTTCATTCCGCATTTAAGATTGTTCACCAATCTGCATTACGTCTCTTCTCTTAGCTTACGCCTCGTCTCGGGCGTCGGGTGGATTGCCATAAATTAGCTGACGTGAAGACACTGCAACAACACCACCACGTGCGCAGGCGCCGCAACCCTTACGCCCAGATTACTGACTCTTGTAGTTTTGAGATCCTTATTTTTATAGAACGTCATAACGATACGAAAATAGATAGTTTTAACTGTCAAGAAGTCAAAGTGAAAATGGTTATCGACTTTATTTATTTCAATCTTTACCATATTAGAAAAGATATCTAGAACAAAAATGACTAGGTACTGTAAAATAGAAGATATCCTCCATCTCCTGTAAAAGAGAGATTAACTTCCACAACAAAGCACATTCATTGACCGCTGATAATGTATGAATTCACAAAAATGTCTTCAATAATATTCTGGCTGATTAAAAACGTGACTTTACCGGAGTCATTATTACGTTCCTATTGCGGGTCTTCCTGAATGGGGGTCGTGCTCAATTTTTGTCCAGCCCGATTATCTGGGAACAATCCGATGCGCAAACACCGTTTAGCACCGTCATCGCCACGTCGTGTCCTCGCCACAAAAGAAGTCCCATGGACGAGGCGCTGCTATCGCTTAAGTCATTGGAAAAAAAGCTTTATTCTAAAAGCAATTAGACATCGTATATTTTTGTTATATTAAAATTCCGTGGGACTACTTTGGTGGCGTGGACTTTAGGTGTGAGAGGCCCACACGGATTTCTAAAGGCGGCAGACAATGCACCTCACTTGTCGCCTACCAAGCCCGGTCAGTTTTGACATGTTGTCATGTTTTTATTAACGCCCGCTGTCAATGGTTCTATGACGATTTCACGGATGAGGGACTGCCCAATTTGCTACAATGGGACACACTTCTGATTCCTATTGTGGCGGCTACGAATTTGCGGTTCTGTTATTGCGACGAACCACACAATGTGGATTAAGATTTATTTGTTCAAATGACTTGGTCGGCCGTCCCGGTGATGGGAAACGGCTAGCTTCCTCTCGTTGTATAACTGGATTAGCTTCTTCGAAAAAAAAACAAAGTTTATTATAATATCAGGTTTATTGGCTTTACGCTTCCTATGAAGATACCTTTTTTGCATACAGGTTATTTGTAAAACACCAATAACCTCATCATAAACAACAAACAGACAAAAAAACGACGTTCCGTACTAAACTAACGCCTGAATAGCTGATCAAGTTTTGTATAAAAAGTAGGATTTTTGGCCTATTTTCGGAAAAGTCGTAGAACAGTTGTTGTTTATGTAATTATGTTAGTAATCTACTCTTGCAGAGTTTTTGGTGTTTTATAAATAACCCTGTATATGAATACAGGGATAATAAAACCAACTCGAACCATTCAACCTGAAATCAATTCATCATACGTTTTACCACTTCATACATACAACGTGTTAATGAATTAACGCAAAATGAGAAAACCGTTTCTTCGGACCATCAAACTGAACAACTTTTACTATGGGACCAACTCTGAAATCGCGAAAAAAAAACAGCTGCTTCATACATTTTTATATTTTCGTTATTAATTTTTGAAACAGCAGATTTTTTATACGCGATTTCAGAGTTGGTCCTATAGTAAGAGTTGTTTAGTTTGATGGTCCAAAAAAACGGTTTTGCGTTAATTCATTAACACGTTGTATAGCTGAAGAATTTTAGTTCTCATCACATTTACATTCTTACGCCAAATTTTTATGTTAAGTTCAAATTAAATTTCGGGGTGTTTACACAGCCGATGGGCCGATGGATAAGAGTTTTGTGACAGTTTCTGAACTACAAAACGGCCAATAAAGGTTTCTATTGTTGTCTTATAAAAATAACAACAGACTGTTTATTCAAGTACCGCCACCCTTGTGATTGTCAATTATAAAATGGTATGTATTTCGTTGAATTAAAGTTGATTTTGAGTAAGCAACTAATTGTGCTAGGGTCATCATCCCTTCGTATGAATTGATCTTGGGTGAGGTGGGGAAATATTTTAACTTTATGTAGGCAGACCTCCCCGAGAGCGTGAATGATTGAGATATCAGCAAGTGCCATTGATGTCACAAAATCGACAGTCTGATTATCTATTTTACTTATGTATTCACTCGCTCACGATTCAATGCTAGACTACTTCGCTATTTTGGGTCAAATTCAGTGGTCATTTTGTTCGAAAGCTATAAAATTAAAGGAGTTATTACATTTAGAAGAGAAGACTTTACCAAACAATACCAACTGAACTAAAAAATGTGTTCTGAGAGGGTAATAAAATCCTAAAATCATATTTTTTCTAAAAATCCTATTTTTGTCTCAAAAAGTCCTCTTTGGTGGTATGTTCGGAACCCAACTCAGCTTTAATTATATTAAAACAACCCCAATTAATAAATTTCGTTACCATTCAAAAATCTAAGACTGTAATTTATCCATAATTCCATATACCTACACGTTATCCAGCAATATATCATTATTAATTATTTTTTTATCATAGCCTCAATTTTGTTCCGAAGATTTAGATCTTTTGGGTTACCCTATTTTATTACTTGAAAAATCAAAATATTATATTTTCTTGAACGCATCCTAATCTAAATTGAATAGTAGAACTGTGAACGTAGTGAGAGTGAGAGCACTGCTGCAAAGATAATCATGTCGAAAAGGAACAAAACAAAAAAAAATGTCAAAGATGACTTTACTTTTCGGTGACAGCTGTAAAAAGTTAACAACTTAGGTACTAAACTACAAGGTAGGGGCCTACTTGATTATTAAGCCATTTTACTAATTTCAAAGTGCTTTTGTCATTTTCCTCAAAAAGTTTGGTTTAATGATTTTTCACCTCTCCAGCACGAAAAGGGCGCTTTTGGCGCGTAAAAACTCACAGCAAAATCGATTTTTGCTGCGAGCGTGAGGCAAAGTGATTTTTTTTATTTCTAACACCAACTTTTAAAATAATAAAGAAAAAAGAAATAAAGTGACAAGGACGAGACTAGTAAAATTGATATGTGAGAAAAGGATAGACAGAGTGCTTTATGATGTCATACATGGATTAAAAAGTAAAAAAATAAAATGCACGGATATACCAAGGAGTTTTAAAAAGGGTTTTTAAAAAAGAAGGTTGATAATTCGAAATAAAGAGTATGGACGAAATGAGGTCGCATGTATGAAATAAATATGAAATAAGAAAAATTTATGAAATTTATAAACAAATTAGAGTTTTATGATTATAAATAAATAAACAAAATTACCTTTTTATCCCCTTTGCGGTAGAGACCTCGGGCGTGTGGAGCTCAGAGGCGATAACCTTTATTAGAGAACTAGGAAATAGGTTAATTCAACGTGGACACGATCGCCGCAGCGGGTCATACCTGGTTCAAAGACTTTCCCTGGCAATACAGCGCGGCAACGCAGCCGGTATCATGGGAACCTTTGAACCAGAGATGACGCGCGGCGGCCTTTTAGGCTAAGTTTTATTTTTATTATTGTATTATTGTTATTTCTAAAATTTGTGACAAAATATTAAAAAATACAATACAATAAATAAATAAGATGGGATATTAATGAATAAGAGAAAAATACAACGGAATGTAACCAAAACGACAGAAATCTACTAAAGTAGATTAGACTAGACTAAACTCTATGAATAAAATTTTAGCATAGGTTTGATCAAACTATTTTTGTGATAAATAATTACAAAAAATAGTGCGTCCAACGATGAAGATAGTTGTCTAACTCCAAAAGATTGGAGTGAACAAGTTTCTAATGCTGAATTAAGTTTTTTACCGGGAAAGTCACGTGAAAATTTTCTCGCTGGTAGAGGTGAAAAGTTGTATGTTTTACACGAGACCAAAATTTTGCTCTGTCTCGTGCCTTTAAAACACTCACTGTGCTCAGTAGTCTATATTAGAATCACTCGCTACGCTCGTGATTCAATTCTAGACTACTTCGCTAGTTCGTGATTTAAAAGTCGGCACTTGCAGCACAAATTAATTTTGGTCACTTGTATAACAAATAACTATTTTTTTAGTGAGGAAAATCCATTCGGTGGTCCTCTTTTCGGTGGTAATTTTTCCTTAGTTTTTTTATTTTACTGTATCGCCCCCTATTTATGTTGATTTAGATTGCTAATGTTCCAATGGATATAAATAAAAACAAATTTTCTTTAATTTTTGACTTTTATTTTTTACAATTTTTTGATCCCTGTTTTGACAATGACCCTTTTGTGATTCATTTGTGAGTCAGCACTCGCATCACGACTTGACTTTCTCTAGAATAACAAATAAACTTTTGTCTTATAACTCAATAATATTTCGATTTTCTTTCAAATTTCAAACGCAAGGTCGTGCATGTGGTGGTGATCCGGCTTCGTTACAGGTCGCCGCCTGGGGCGCTACGCATGCGTCCTGGAGCCCCAAATATTGAGCGGAGCCTTCACCCGGTGTATCTTGAGTCACATAGGTATCATACACGAATACAATCACACAATAGCATTATATATAAGACATTTCAGTACATAGGTAACTTATGGTTTGCACGCAGTATGTTTTGGTTGTCGATACGCGTTGTAGCCACACTAGTGATAGGTAACTACTTAACTTAAACAATCTCAATAGAATGCTTTGTAATTTTTTTGGCAATGAGCAGTTGGTAGGTGTTACTGCGTTGATATAGTTCGTATCAAGAATGATGAGCACAAATGGCGCCCATCTTCGCATCATAACTCATGAAGAAAAGACTTAAGACAATGTAATATTTCATATTCTTATAGATACTTACATTATATTTAAATATAGGAAATACTATTTTGTCTTAAGTTTTTTCTTCATAAGTTATGATGCGAAAAAGGGCGCCATTTGTGTTCATATTTCGTGATTCGAACTGTACCTGACTTATTGCTGAATATCAACGCCGATTTAACGACAATTAAAAAGAAATAAGTTTAGTTAGATTAGATAGCTATTTCTTATAATGCGAAACGACTTTCATTAGTTAGTAGGTAATACGCGCTTCCCGAAATTACGCGCACATTATCTTGAAACCCGTCGATTTCAATTTTCAGTAAAAATGCGTCATTTTTCGGTCGCAAATAAAAAAATATCAAAACCAACTTTTCCAACATATTTTGGAAAAGTTGGTTCCTCGGTAAATCTTAAGATTTTGCAGTAAAACCTAAGATTTTGCAGTAGACCCCGCACGGAACGCGCGGCGATTCCGTGCTCTGTGGATTTACAGTAACATGTACACTGAGACTAAATTAATAATTACTTGAATAAAATTAAGAATTAACTAAAAAATACTTTCGTCCTCGAGATGACAACGAGATGGTAGAATAAAGTTTTAGTACTTACTTACAATCCCAATGGCTGAATCATCGTGCAATCGATAGTCAGTTATTTCGGACCCAAGTCCCATGTTCAGTTCTCAGGAAATTAAATTCTTTTTACCATTGAAAATGGTTATCAGATGCAAATCGCCTGAGACGTATTTTTGACCATATTTCCGAAGATTTTGGGAGGATCGAGATGAAAATAGTACTAAAAGTTGAGGAATTTATCGAGACACGTGCGAACGTTTGAATTTTGAAAATCTACTGGTAACTTTTTTTGGAATTTTGTAATATTCCAAAAATTCCGTTTTTAGGGGGGTGTTTGTTTACTAAATTGTAAATATTTCGAAACAAAAACCGACTTAAGAAAAAATGAAAAAAGGGTCCTAGGGTATTAGTTTAGCTACCAAATAGTAAAATAATTTTTAAAATCGGTTAATAATTGCGACCTGTAGGTGGTCCCTTTAGATTTGGAATTGTTGAAAAACGGGTGTTTCCGTACATAAAAAGTGAAGTAGCTTTTATGATTATTGGCCGATCGTCATGGTAATAGTGTTAAAAGATGTAGAAGCAGACGAGAAGTGCATTCGTTGGAATTTTGAAAATAGTTTAATAATAATTCGGCTGCGTCGAGGCAGTCAGCGGGCGCATTTGTGACACGAGGCGGAGCCGAGTGTCACAATCGTAAAAATAAATAGGTACTACCTAGGTATCTTTAAAAATATGTATAATAGGACTTTTCATTTGATTTGATTTTGGTTTTTCGTAAATTTTGGTGTTCATTTTCAATGCTCCGATTCTTGCGGGGACTGTAAAATCTGTGAATTTTTTATTAGATAGTTAAATGAAAATCTTTTTTATTAATAAAAAGGGAAATACAATGCCTTTATTAATATGTGCTCCATTTTATTGTCCGCAGAGAAAATTCTAAAAATATTAAGTGTAAAGTTCAATTATAGCAAAACTGTTCGTGTATTATTTATCTGAAATTAAAATTATTAACGACCAGTGAAGATAAAACAAACGAATACCTCGTTGTGAAACAAGAAATAGCTAAACTTTGTTTTTAATAAGGGCGTCCGCTGCGTTATGTGGCACACGCGGACGTATTGATATAGATTGCTGGTTTTCTGACGGACAGATGTTTGCAGTGCATGAGTAAGCTCTAAGCTATGTCGACCAGCGCGCATGTCTCGTTAAAGCAGCGGATGCCTTCAAACGGCAAGATTTTGAGAGGAAAATTGACCAAGTACAAAAACTACCTATGTAAGCTAATGTCAGTGTAGTAAACACAAATACGTTCGATTTTCCTTGCCTTTATTAATGACGTTACATTTCTTTGGGAGGCCTAATGTCACACATCCCTTTCAAATCCATAAAAAATAACATTATCAACCTTATAAACGTGCATTGTCATCGACGGAATTCGAGCGAACTCGCCTCCATTATGGCTCACAATTAAAGCGTAAATGTAAAGTAAATACTTGACATTTATTGTCAGTTTGATCCGTGACATTCGTGGAGTACCCCAGTGACTGCATAGAAACACTAAAACAGACCTAACTACATTGTAATAGAGGCTGGTTTAGGGCGAAAGTCTACAGGCTTTGTCACTTGAAGCTGCCCACGCTGCGCCGCCTTCGAATTTTTGTAGTGGCTGGGTAACCGTGGAATAAGATTTCACGTAGTGGTAGGAGCCTCCAGACTTTGCGAGGAATGCCATCAAATACTAAAGAAACTCTAAGAGCCGATTTCACCGCTTAAATTGAACGCGCTCAATTCGAGTTAACCTCAGCTCACGCGCTTAAACTTTTGAATTTGGTTTCAGTTTCTGAACGGCCGATTTACGACGGTTAGCGTATTTGAACTTATCTATGGTTTGAACACGTTCAAGAACTGTCTGTCATCTGTCTGCCATGATGTTTTCTTCTTCTTCTTTTTTGTTTTGGCAATCTACTTTCCTCTTGGAAGTAATTTTTGCCAGTGTCAAATGTTGAATAGTTCAGTGGTAGATAATATTGTTTCATTGCCATGATTGTGGAGTAGGTATGTACGTTGAACATGGGAGAATTGATTATTGCATAGAAAGAAATAAGTAGTGGAAAGAAATATTCTTTTCGTATTTGAATAAAAAAAAAGATGAATAGAGCCTTAGCTAGTGCCAATGCTCTATTCAGCTTTTTTCTATTCACCTTTTTTCCTCAACCACCTTTCTTAATTTGCCATCATCAGATCAGAGCCCGTTTAATCCTGGGCGGAGAACCAGATCTTCAAATTTACCTCGTTTGTATGAAAATAGGCCTGTGTGGTGCGATTTTTCTGCTCTCGAGTTTATTATGTTTTGAATTACGAGCGGCGCCTTTAAAAACAGTAATTAAACACCCATTATAATAATAAGCGTTCAAAACATTATGAATCCAATGCCTAATAATGTTTTATAGGCACCGTAAATCAAAACATAATAGAATATTGTAAAGTACACTTACTTACCTATGACCTACCTAACTTTTACTATTATGCTAGTAGATATCCCGTTAACTACGTACCTAGTTCTTCTACATACAACTAATAATAATAAAGAAAAAACGGACAACAATTTATTTCACTGATTTATTACCTACCATGTAAAAAATTTACAAGTTTCACGACACTTACTTAAATAACATGTATTCAGTACCTAGGTACTTAAATTATTATATCCACAATCCGTTCGAAATAAACAATTGAGCAAAATATCACTGCGGAAAATAAAAATACTGCATAAAACTCAAAAATATCAGATAAACATTGTTTTAAAATTGACAAACTGACAAAAACAAATTCCATAGAGAAATTTGACAAAAATCAAAGAGATTATAAGTCAGTGTTTCCACTACCAAGTTTTAGTTTTACCCTAAATAATTTCGATCATTTCAAAATTAAAAATTATACTTGGGCCAGAAAGAATTTTAATGGAACTAATATTTTTAAGTACAAAAGATAGTCAATGTGATTTTGAAGTGTTGACCTATGCAAAAGAAAGTTGTTATAAATTATTGGAAAATAATAAAAAATGTAAGTTATTGAAAAATAAAGTGGCGACCTTTTTTTGTCAACTCTTTACATGCTGTTTATTGTTCTAAATTTAAAAAGGCCGCCGTAAACTTGACATCAAATTTTTCATTACTTACTTTTGTTTTTGACGTTCTTGACAACTGACCCTGAAATTTATTTTTTGCGTGAATAAGTGCGTAGCCTATTTCTTTAAATTCACTGAGTAGGTATGTTTCACAGGGTTCACACCACGAGTGAATGTGGTTTGCGCCACGAAGAATATCATGATCTGTATTTTTTTCCCATTTATGTAGGGAAAATTTCTTTAATTGCAATACTTTGAACGCAACTTCATTCTTTGTCAAAGCTGAACTACGGTTATCAAAATGAAGACGGTGAAACCGGTGCAACGTAGACCGCGATCAAAACGAATTTCTGAACTCGCTTAAGTAAAACCAAGTTCAATTTAACTCGGTTAACGGTGAAATCGGCACTAACTCTGTTCTATAGTATTTGATGCCATTTGCGGTAAAATAAATAAATTGGGAAATATAAAAACGATGCAAATCGCCTGAGACGTATTTTTGACCATATCTCCGAGGATTTTAAGAGGATCGTGATGGAAATAGTACCAAAAGTTGAGGAATTTATCGAGACACGTGTGAACGTTTGAATTTTGAAAATCTACTGGTAACTTTTTATGAAATTTTGCAAAATTCCAAAAGTTCCGGGTTTTTTGAGGGGTGTTTGTTTACTAAATTGTAAATATTTCGGAAAAAAAACTGACTTAAGAAAAAATGAAAAAAATTGTTCTAGGGTAATAGTTTAGCTACCAAATGCTGAAATAATTTTGAAAATCGGTAAATAATTGTGACCTGTAGGTGGTCCCTTTAGATTTGGAATTCTAGAAAAACGGGTGTTTCCGTATATAAAAAGTTATGTAGCTTCTATGATTATTGACCGATCGTCATGATGATAGTGTTAAAAGATGCAGAAGCAGACGAGAAGTGCATTCGTTGGAATTTTGAAAATCGGTTAATAATATTTCGGCTGCGTCGAGGCAGTCAGCGGGCGCTTTTGTGACACTCGGCTCCGCCTCGTGTCACAATCGTAAAAATAAATAGGTACTACCTAGGTAACTTTAAAAATATAATAGGATTTTGCATTTGATTTGAATTTGATTTTTCGTAAATTTTTGTATTCATTTTCAATGCTCCGATACTTGCGGGGACTGCAAAATCTGTGATTTTTTTTCATTTTTTCACATAATTACGGCAATATAACGTAAATTTCAAAGTAAAGTTTTCAATCCCAGGATTATTGACATTCGCATAGGTATCTAAAGTTAAAAAAAAAAATATTTTTACGAGGGTGGATCCAAAGGTTCTAAGCCCGACCGCGACCGGACCATGAAAATGAAAGGAAAGTGGGTCCGAATAAATTTTGAATTTTCGAGATAGTCCCCATTTCTTCCACCTGACCTTCGAAAAAAAAAGATTCCTGAAGGTTGTCAAAATAATAATTTACTGTCGTTCCTGCGGCTATCACCTTTTCTCTGTCCTAATCCTAACTAACACCTAAGTGGTTTTTTTTTCAAATTTGGAAATAAGTGGTAGTCCGAGTGGACTTGAGGCAATAATTTGTAGCCACAAATGGGGAATGTGTGAAATGAATGGTATTAAAAAAAGTTTCGCCATTTTTTTATATAACGAATTGTGGTTGTGTCTGGTGGTGGCTAAGGTATAATCTCCATTCTGCTGTTAATCTAAGAGACTGTTTTTTTTTCACGCAATCGAAAATAAGCTTATTCCTACATGTAAACTAGTGGCTCCGTGAGCTGTAGACCTCGCGATAAAAAGTGGCTCAAATTGTACAAAAATAAAATGTTACCATGAGGTTTTTAAAGCACTGCTGCTATTTGGTATATTATTTGGAGTATTCGTAGCTAAGCTAGATGGTTTTTAATTTAGATATTTTTTCGAAATGGGTAAAATTTTTTAGATAAATTTGGAAAAACTGCTTGAACTTTAATTAATAATTATTGAATTGAATAAATATAATTCTAGATAATTATCGAACCTGCTCACAAATTTTCACCAAAATCGGTCGAGAAATGCGACCTGAAGAGGAGAACAAACCGCTGGAAAAACGGACTGAAATATTTTTTCAGACATATCTCCGTCATTTAAATAAATTTCGAAAAACTGTCTCGACATTCGTCATTAAAAAAAAAAAAAATTCAGTCTGGCTTTCCGGCGCTGTCTGTTCTCCTCTACAGGCAGGCCTCCTTTACTCGCTCAAGGTCGCGCGATAAGCACCTACCGCTAGCCGTTCGTGCGAACGAACAAGTGAGCTATAAAAATATATAAAAATATTCTATATAATTTTCAAACCTGCTCACAAAATTTCACAAAAATCGGTTGAGAAATGCAACCGCTGCTGGAACAGACATCCGGACATTATTAAAGATTTTTTGCCCAAGCTGAAGCAGAGACGCTTCGCTCGCACTTCGTGCGATCAAAAATATTCAGCCAATTTGATTTTTTTCAGACATTCAATTATAGCACACTCAGCTGAGTTACGCCCTCGCCTACGGCTCGGGCTGCAACCCACAGCCTCGTGTGCAATGAGCAACCTAAGCTAACTTGTCTCATAATGTACTATTTGCTTATAATCACAAACTTTTCATTCTCTCTCTTACGAAGCACTAAATTTAATTATTGGATTAAAAAAAAATTGTCAAGTTCCTACTTAACGGATTTAATGTTGAAATAAAAAAGATCACCTACCTATATCTTTATTAATGTTCTTACATTTTATCTGAGACTATAGTCATCCTAGTTACCGCCGATAAAGTTTTCTACGATGACCCCGCCGCTAAGTCCCGACTTGCCTCTGAATATTAATATCTGGAATTACCCGACCAACTTCAAGATAGGTATTACAGAACACTGTAAGGATTATACTCCGCTCGTTGCTGGCGGATTAATCGACACGAAGTAAAAGACAGCTATCTATAGAAAGATGAGAGATTCAAATAATTTACATGGAAAATGAAAGATGATTGGTGTAAGTAGGTACTTTTGAAATTTTATTGACCGAGTGAGCGGAGTGCGAAGCGCGAGCGAAGGGTCTCTGCAAGGTCTCTGCTTCAGCTTGGGCAAAAATATATAATAACAAATTAGTGTTTTATGATTGAAATTATATAAATAAGATGAGATATTAATAAAACTTAAAACAAAATGACGGGAATCTACTCTTTACTCTATAAATATAATTTTGTCAGCATAGGTTTGTACAACAGTGTTTGGTTGGTTTGAAAATTTGTGCGTCCACCGATGAAATAGTTGAGAGAACAAGTTTTTAATGCTTAAGTTAGATTTTTACCAGGAAAGTTACGTGAAAATATTTTTTTTACCTATAACACTTTTGGTAGAGGTAAAAAGTTCTATGTTATAGCATGAGACCAAAGTTTTGTAATGTTTTGTTCTGCCTCGTGCCTTTATCAGTCACTGTGCTCAGCTCAGTAGTCTAGAATTGTCAAAAAAAAACAGTCAATTGTCACAAATTGACTTTGGTCACTTGTATAACAATAGTAACTATTAAACGCGGAAATGCGCTATTAGAATTTTTAACCGACTTCAAAAAAAGGAGGAGGTGCTCAATTCGCACATATCTTCGACATTTATGGACCGATTTTGATGATTATTTTATTTTTTGATTGAGTTTTTTTTGCGAGACGGGAAATCTGTTGAGTAGTTTTCGAGTAATCCTGAAAATACTATGATTTTGCGTCAATTACCTTGACGACTTAGTTAATTTATGAACCGATTAAGATGATTTTTTTTGAAAAGGACCATATATTATACCTTCAGTGTAGTCCTTTTAATTTCTTAATTCAAACTCAAATAGGATATTTATAGTGATTTAAATATTGGTAGGTTTATGACAATAAACTTTAAAAAAAACCTCCTCCAAAAAACCTAACAATAAAAACAGCTTCAAAATCAAATAGCTCTAAAAAGCAAGAAATAATATTAAAATCACCAATACGCAATTCAATTTTAGTAAAAGACGTCTAATGATTTTAGAATAAAAAAAAGTTGTCCTCCATCCATCCAGCCCCACCCGACAATAGACGTTTTTTATTAAAATTGAAATGCGGATTGGTGTTTTTAATATTATTTCTTGCTTTTTATTACAGATTTCACAAAGCATATGATTAGAATCACGACTTTAGATAGAGGATCGTTTAAACATGTTCTTAGAACCGAGCTGCCTATCGTATAACTCTTTCTGTGAACGTTACAGATGTGAGCCTAGCTAAGCACATGTCCCATTGTTTAACAATAGCTTGTTCTTAGGTAGAAAAAACCCCGCACCCTGCGTCCATATGGCTAACAAAAACAAATTCTTAACCAAAAGTAAACCAATGTATGGTTGCGTTCCGCATTTAGTGCTGTCTGTGCGCAGGCTAAAATGGCATAAACTTTTAGTGCTTTTTGTTTCCTCCGCCTACGAGTACTTGGTTCGAGTTTTAATAAACAAACAAACAAACTGAAACAATAAGAATCCCACCAAAAAACATTTTCATGTAAAATGTTGCCAAGACATTTTATGAATGACTCATGCCCGATTTCACCAACGTCCCCTAAATTTAACAGGACCCGCAAAGCTGTTAGGGGAGCACATAACCGCGTTCATGCGTTTCACCAACGCACATGGGACCCCTATGGTGCTAAAAGGTCTGCTAAGTTTAGGGGGTGCAATATTCAGTCCATAACGTTATGTGGCAGTTTAAAAATCTATTTTCGAGAGTAATATTTGTTAATTACTAAAGAAAATGGATAGGTCCTTCTTTAAATTGTAGAAAGCTTTAAAAAATTTGAGTTAATTCTGGGAAATACATTCTTTAGACGACATCGAATAATTCGACAATGACTGGACTATTTTAAAAAAGTGATGATGTGGACTTTTAAAAATATATAGTTCTATAAAATATAATATACAGTATAATGAGTCGAAAAAGCTGAATGATGATGAACAGCGTGACCGCCGATTGATAAGACTTGATGATGTACTAACAGTGGGTTATTATGTGCCGGTGATTATAAACCCACGAGACGAACCCAGCGAGGTTCCCCGAGCGAGGAAGCCAATCTTGGTGTCGTCATAATGTGTGGTGACCGAGAAAGTTCCAAAATACTTGGAAGCAACCTCAGTGCTACCTGATCGCTGATCCGATGATCTGATTCGATACAGTACCAAATATGTGAACAGTCCTTATACTATTGGGAAAACGAAACGCTACCGCGAGTCAAGAGACTGTTAGCGCCATCTATGATTATTCAGTGGAACTGTGTTTATTAATAGGTCTGTTACAGTCTCCCCCTCTGGCTCCGATAGACGTCCCGACGAGGAGCCAGGATCAAGATAGGGTCATGGGGTGGTCTTCTTAGGTCAGCCGCGCTCGCGCTTAGGTTTGACGTCCAGGTTTTCACGTTTTGTCTTCTGAGACGTCACCTTTTCTTGAGAGGCTGAGCTGGCTTAAACGGGCGCATTCCACAGGTTGCCGATTTTCCATCTCCCCCTGGACTAAAACTGCTTGAAGAACAGTGCTTAGCATTGTTCGCGGTCTCAAAACAGTGCTAATGCGTCAACGTCATCGTCATCTCTGCTGCAAACTTCCTGACTATAATTTTCGGTTTCGATGGTGTGGGATACACGCTGGTTTGGGCCGGCATCTTGTTCGGAATGTGTGGCGCAGTTGGGTAAACCCCTTGGACACGAAGATTGGCTTCCAGGTCTTCCAGCTGTAGGTTCAAATTCTCCAGGTCATGTTAGAAGATTTTGCAGGACTTGCAGGATTTCCTAGAAAACCGTCCGGATCCACCAGGTATGCGTCCAGATCTTCCAGGTGTGCGCGTTAGCCCTCCAGGTGGCCGCTAGTTGGGCGCCAATATAATGAGTCGAAAAAGCTGAATGATGATGAACAGCGTGACCGCCGATTGATAAGACTTGATGATGTACTAACAGTGGGTTATTATGTGCCGGTGATTATAAACCCACGAGACGAACCCAGCGAGGTTCCCCGAGCGAGGAAGCCAATCTTGGTGTCGTCATAATGTGTGGTGACCGAGAAAGTTCCAAAATACTTGGAAGCAACCTCAGTGCTACCTGATCGCTGATCCGATGATCTGATTCGATACAGTACCAAATATGTGAACAGTCCTTATACTATTGGGAAAACGAAACGCTACCGCGAGTCAAGAGACTGTTAGCGCCATCTATGATTATTCAGTGGAACTGTGTTTATTAATAGGTCTGTTACAACAGTATAAAAAATAAAAAAATATAAAAAATACAATAAAAAAATATAAGAATTATTATTTTAATATAAGTCCCCACATTAAATTAAAGTTACGATAGGGCTGACATGTAACTTAATAAAAAAGCTTCTTTAAAAAATAAAAGGTTATCAAATATTTATTTATAAAAGAGAAGGTTGGAAAAAAATGATTTTTATGACCGTAGGTGAAAAAGCTTTTTTATATTGAGTTGTAATTTTATTATTATTTGAATACCTACTTACTTAATATTTTATTCAAAATATTTTTTAACAATTTATTTCTTATTTGGATAATAGTGAAATACGGCTGAATAAAATTCAACATAGTGATTTCTTACATTTAATTGTGATTATTATTTAAATACTTACTATAAATTTTATTCAAATATTTTTAATATTTTAGTTATTTGAAAAATATAGTGGAATACGGCTTAATAAATAAGAAAGTGATTTCAGACTTTCTAAAGGAATATCTGAACACATATTGTTCTACGGTAGTCCAAATGCTTTAAACAGTTTTAGAATTAAGTGTTTTTATATTTTTATTTTTATCTAGGGTCAAACATTTGCTTTAATAAATCAATAGAATTAAATTAACGTAATAATTACTAAGTTTAAGGTCAAAAGTTACGGTTAACACATCCAAAATGATAAAAAAACTGTCCCGTAGCTATGGTCTCATAGTCAAAGGGCTGTTTAGTTGGTGAAACGTATTCTAAACAAGGGGTTCGTTTGGGGGCTCTTTTATTTAAAGGGGCACATAGTTAGGTAACGGCTTAGGGGATGTTGGTGAAATCGGCCATCACACTGTCAAAAAGTTATCAGACCTTGGGGCCTACTCAAATGGCCACTTACTACAATGTAGAGCTAAGCTTTTAACTCTTCACGCATTAACTCTAAATACAAAACCTAACTTCAGAAACTCTAAACCTTAGTCAAAATAAGTTTGTAGCTTTAGTTGGTATGAACCTCCATACAAAAAAATCTTGGGAGTTACATGCCGTCGCATGATGTAAACTGATCTGTATTTATGTAGGTAGGCTGTTCTTAACTAATATTGAGCTGGGCCAAACTTCCCTTACAAACAATCAAAATGGCGGCGGGTTAAAGTAGCGCCCTGTCCGGCTTCATTCCAAAATTTATAACTTAGAACGGAAAAAAAATAGAACAATGTGTGGCGACATCTACCTACGGGCTACGCCGTACTTACCACAACCACAGTTTACAAGATTATTTTTTAGTTAATACAAAACTTCTCGTGGGGTTGATCAGACCATCAAACTGAACAACTTTCATTATGGGACCAACCTTGAAATCGCAAAAAAAAATCTGCTGTTTCATACATTTCGATAAAGTAGGATTGTACTTTTGTATGGAACAGCTGATTATTTTTTCGTGATTTTGAGGTTGGTCCCATAATGAAAGTTGTTCAGTTTGATGGTCTGATCAACCCCACGAGAAGTTTTGTATTAACTAAAAGATACGTTTAGGTTACGTATGAAGGATATAAATCTGAGAACTGAGCCATTTTGGCTCAGTATAATTTGCCTCACTTTGCATAGAAGGACACGGCTTCCAGGTGTAATTATTCTAAGCTTGTATATGTTACCGGCAATGTGTATTCTCCGGCATTGTATACAATGCCTAGGCATTGTATACAATGCCTGAAACGATCAGGCAATGTATGAAATGAAATTCATTTTATACATTGCCTAGGCATTGTATAAAATGCCTGGTGGTCCACCGGCAATGTGTAAAATAAGTTTATTTCTGTTGTCTGTTATAAAAAAATAACCTTTGAAATTTAAGGCTCACGCTACGCGCTCGCCTTAAATTTCTAACCTAACCCGGGACCTACAGGAGTAAAGCAGGTTCGGTTCCAAACTCAATAAGCCGCCTTCGAGCCCCCCCCCCCCCCCCCCCCGAGCCCCCCTTGAGCCCCCCTGAGCCCACCTGCGTTTCATACATTGCCGGTGACTACATATTAGTTTATCAAACAGTAAAGAAGCTCCATGGAAACGTTCGAATTTGACGGCTAACGGAGCTCTAAGCAAAGTTCGCAGTACTTTGGTCGGGGTTGTGATGTGACATCGCGTCGCAGTTGTTTCCATAGCGTTGTTCGTGCGTAGGCGTAGCATTCGACGAGATGGCCGGAAAATGCCAACCCTAGCGATCCGACGGAGTGCAATGTCAAAAGGGTCTATTAAGTGACGTTAGCTCCTCTACTGTTTTGAAAAAACTTAATATCTACTGTGCCACAACACACGATAGGTACAACAACGAGTCATCACATCACCGTGTTTCACTAGACGGCGCTGACATTAACAATGTATGGAAACGACGAAATTGTATGGAAACCGACATCTCGCTAACAGTGTTCTCTCAACGACTCAGCTGTACATCTTCCAACCATCATCGGTTGGACACGACCGATTGAGTAGGCCGCGAGCACCGATTGAGTAGGCTAATATAAAAGTTTAAGTGCGGAGTAATACCCCCCTGACGATACCACGTATTATGTAATCTGTTGATACCACAGACAGATACACAGACACCTTAAACTTATAAGGTACTGTGACCGAAGATGGCCCGGCTCTTATCATTTATGGCCCACCTTTAAAAAATAACAGTTATGGCTGTCCAATCTAATTAAAAATTCGTGGGTGTATGCGACTGCAGCCATAAACAATATTGCAAATTTGCAACTTCATCCGACTATCAGCAAGCTACCATTTTTAGGATGGCAAACAGTTTGCTGTGTTGCGTCTAACTAGTACACGTTTTCTAATTTTAGAAGAGTAAATCTTTATTAAAAATTCGCAAAAATAAGTAGATTTTCTTTGTTTTAACAAGTTAAACTACATCCTTAATCTGTTTGCCATTAAATTACCGGTAATTTTTATTAATTAATTATTCTTCTTGCTTTTTATTACAATTTATATTGAACTGGGGTAAAGTTTCCTATGAAAGCCCACCCCATTGGTCCAAAAGATAGCCCACTTTTTATTTCCAATTAAAAGTGTTTTAAGTATTATAGAAACAATTTATATAAAGAACTAGCTGATGCCCGCGACTTCGTACGCGTGGACTTTATGACTTCGGCGAATGCATATAAATGACCTAATGTAGTCACGTAAGAAAATACTTGTAGGAGTGTTATGGTTCTGCATCAGGTGTTCCAGATTTTCAGTCTGAACAACTTTTGCAAAAATATCATTTTCATATTTTGTAAAGTTTATCTGGACCATTATGGTTCTGCATCAGGTGTTCCAGATCTTCGATTTTTATACCTCAACAAAAAATGCTTCTCAGGCTGAACAACTTTTGCTAAGGGGTCATTTTTATATTTTGTATAGTTTAGCTGGATCATTATGGTTCTGCATCGGGTGTTCCAGATCTTAAATTTTTATACCTTAGCAAAAAATGCTCATCAGGCTAAACAACTTTTGCAAAAATGTCATTTTTTATTTTGTTCAGTTCAGCTGGACCATTATGGTTCTGCATCGAGTGTTCCAGATCTTCGATTTTCATACCTCAAAAAAAAGGCTCATCAGGCTTAACAACTTTTGCAAAGATGTCATTTTTATATTTTGTTTAGTTTAGCTGGACCATTATGGTTATGCATCAGGTGTTCCAGATCTTCGATTTTTGTACCTCAACAAAAAATGCTCCTCAGGCTGAACAACTTTTGCTAAGGTGTCATTTTTATATTTTGTTTAGTTTACCTGGATTATTATGGTTCTGCATCGGGTGTTCCAGATCTTCGATTTTTATACCTCAACAAAAAATGCTCATCAGGCTGAACAACTTTTGCTAGGGTGTCATTTTTATATTTTGTTTTTGTATAGTTTAGCTGGACCATTATGGTTCTGCATCGGGTGTTCCAGATCTTTGATTTTTATACCTCAGCAAAAAATGCTCATCAGGCTGAACAACTTTTGCTAGGGTGTCATTTTATTTATATTTTGTATAGTTTAGCTGGACCATTATGGTTCTGCATCAGGTATTCCATTTTTCAAAACCAATTATACCTAAAGTTATGCCCAAGCTTTAAAGCTATATAACATAAGAAGTTTCATTCGAATCCGTTCAGTATTTCCGGAGATTAGCGTGTTCAAACAGACAAACAAACAAACAAACAGACATACTTTTTTTTAAATTCTTACTCTATTACTATGTCTCCATCGCCCCAGATATGTATTTTTTAAATATATGTTATGTACAGACACACTTTTTCTACTGTTTTATTATATTATATGTAAGGATAACATAAATATAAAATCAGTTGGTTAAGAATTTGGTGTTGAATAGTTTGATTTTTTTGATTGTTAATAAATTATGATTTTATAATGCTTATTTTTTTTGCATTAAATGCAATTATCAAATATATTATAAGTCATTATAATCAAAATAATCCATTAAATTACTTTTTTGGTGGATTCATGCGTTTGTCTTCGGTTTTTTAAAGTAAATGTAAGTCGATTTTTCAATACCCCTAACTTGGTCCACGTACCAAGGGCATTGAAAATTAATCACCAAATAAAGAACTTTTTGATAATTTTTTTTGTTCGGATGAATTTCTGTTTGTGTGATATATTCAATTTTATAAAACTAATGGTGGTTTTTTAATAACTTTAATTTTTAATAGATTTAAGATGGCCCATAGCCAAAATATGGGAAATATTTTAGACTTTTGTTATTAGTTTTATATGAAAACTGTATTTCTCGATCAGTATTAAAAGAAAAAAATATTTAGATATTGGTAAAGCATAGATTTAAATTTAATTAATATATTACGGGCCTTGTTAGGTAACCACCTTCCTAAGATGGCCCAACATCAACTTTTAAAAAATGGTGCTTTTTTCTATTAACATCGAAATAATATCGCATTTTTTATAAATTTTATTTTTCAATTAAAAACCCTAGTTTTATATTTATGTTTTTTCTTTGTAATATCCAAATTGACGATTTCACAAGGTTTTGAAATTAGGTGGGCCTTACAGGGTGCCAGTACCTTAACACCCCTCTCTTTTTGGCGTCGGGGGTTAAAAAACCTTAAACTGCTCTACTGTAAAGTACGTGATTTGCAGTTTTGATACTGTTCGTTGCGCCAGTTGAAATATTTGCTGCTATTTCCACAATATGTAGAAAAATAAAAAAATAAAATGCATTTAAGGATTGATTTTTTTATAACACCTGTACTTACTTACTTTTTGACAATTTTATTCATTACTAGCTGATGCCCGCGACTTCGTACGCGTGGACTCTATGACTTCGGCGTATGCATATAAATGAACTAAAGTAGTTACATAAGAAAATACTTGTAGCAGTATTATGGTTCTGCATCAGGTGTTCCAGATCTTCAATTTTCATACCTAAAAAAAATGCTCATCAGGCTGAACAACTTTTGCTAAGGTGTCATTTTTATATTTTGTATAGTTTAGCTGGATCATTATGGTTCTGCATCGGGTGTTCCAGATCTTCGATTTTCATACCTGAACAAAAATACTCATCAGGCCAAACAACTTTTGCAAAGACGTCATTTTAATATTTTGTATTGTTTATCTAGACTCTGGACCATTACAGTTCTACATCAGGTGTTCCAGATCTTCGATTTTTGTACCTCAACAAAAAATGCTCATCAGGGTGAACAACTTTTGCTAAGGTGTCATTTTTATATTTTGTATAGTTTAGCTTAGCCATTATGGTTCTGCATCAGGTGTTCCATATCTTCGATTTTTGTACCTTAACAAAAAATGCTCATCAGGCTGAACAACTTTTGCATAGGTGTGATTTTTATATTTTGTATAGTTTGCTGGATCATTATGGTTCTGCATCGGGCATTTTTCTTACATATTTCTTACATATCTCCGCCATTACGAAAAATTTAGAAAAACTGTCTCAACTTAAAAAAATCTTTATGATTTTCAAACCTGCCCACAAAATTTCACGAAATTCGGTTAAGAAATGCGACCTGTAGAGGAGAAAAGACAGAGCCGGAAAGCTGGACTGCAATATGTTTTTTTTACATATCTCCGCCATTCTGAAAAAAATCGAAAAAGTGGCGTGACAAAAAAAATCTATATCATTTTCAAACCTGCTCACAAAATTTCACGAGAATTGGTTGAGAAATGCGACCTGTAGAGGAGAACAGACAGCGCTGGAAAGCCGAAAAACCTGTTTTTTTAACATATCTCCGCCATTTTGAAAAAATAAAAAAATCTGGCTCGACAAAAAAAATCCATATAATTTTCGAACCTGCTCACAATGTTTCACGAGAATCGGTTGAGAAATGCGACCTGTAGAAGAGAACATACAGACATACGAAAGAATTTTTGCCCAAGCTGAAGCAGAGACGCTTCGCTCGCACTTCGTGCTCGCTCGGTCAATTAAAATATTTGCATTTTATCACTTAAAATTGTAATTTTGAAGTTGGCTGTATGCTCGCTCACTCACCCCTCTGTTAACAAAATGTTCTTGCATTGGGCGTGTGAAAGAAAACATAAGCGTGCCCTTTTCCATTGTTTTCATATTTTGTTACTGTCGTATTTGTTGCTGTGTGGTAAATTACTTTCACATTTTCGTATAATATAATGACGAGCAGGAGGAGGAAATTTAAAGTCAAAGACAAAGTCAAAGTCAAAACCCTTTATAGAGGATACATATCATGTGTGTAAGTAGATAAATATCATGGGTGTTTTTAATCCATAATGTATTAAAATATTGTTTGTGTCCGAAATTTAAAAAAGGACGTAGATAAAGTCTTGTATACAACTGTACATAATTAGGTATTAAAACACCCATGCGACACCAACCCAACCCACATTCGTGTTTTAATGCCACTCATTATAATACAGTTGCATAAATAACTATTGGATAATATAGGTACAAATGATTTTAAAGGATTTATTCCTCGTTCGCCTCACTGAGTTTCGACCGACACAAAAAAATCACGATTTGTCCAAAAAATATGCCTCCTTTGCCCTAAAATAGAAATTATTAAAAATGTTTTTTTTATTCCTGATTCGCCCCATTTCATATTAGGTAATTCTACGCTCCACAGTTTATTGATTAATATTCTTATTTTTCGATGTTAAGTTTAGAGGGCTATTGGGCAACATTGGGGCGATTTACCCCTGCGTACCTATTTATTATTTTTATGAATAAGACGGTTACTTTTTAATAACTTTATTTGAAGCATGAATTTTACCAAAAATAATTGCTTCCATTTGATTCGATAGTCTTTACGAAATACGCAAAGCACTTTTTTTTGTAATAGAAAAGACTTAAAATTTCCCTAAAAATTATAAACCTAATAACGTTAGATTTTTTTCTTTTAATAAAATGTTATTTAAATCTTTGTCTTCTACCCATTTGTTTTTAGTTTTAAATATCTCATTTTCTAGGTGGTCTTTCGGAATGCCGCCGAGGGCCAAATCCACTAAAAATTTGTGCATTTTCTTGGCGTCATTCAACATTCGTCTTGCATTCTGTTTTGTGTGGGCGGCGGTGCGCAGGCGCATGCGTACTCTACTGTCTTTGCGTGCGTTTTCTCCGCCTCCGCCAGACCGGGGGATTCTCTTCTGTCGCGTATTCCGGTCGTCCCATTCTTCTAACATAGTTACCATGTTGTCAATAAGAGCCTTTAAATGTTGGACTTCCCTTAAAAACGTCATTATCTGGAAAATTTTATCAGTATTAGTTAGTACGAGTATGTATGTGGTAAATGAGTGGCTGTAGTGTGTGCCTATAGTAAAAGTTGTTCAGTTTGATGGTCCCTATCTATGAACCATCAAATATCGGTATCCTCTACCCGTGGCGGCAACGATATCCCAATAGGTAGGTATGAGCATTACGCTCTTTTCAAACCATAGCGACGCGGGTGTGTCAGCGGGGGTAGTTAAAGTATAGTTAGTTTCGCCGAACACGCGGTACCTACGTATCGCGTATCCATCCGATATCCGTATGGTTTTGCGTTTGCTGCGAAAATGCCATACAAATTACCGCGAGGGATATTGCTTGGGTATTATAGTGTGGGAAAGGAAGGTAGTGGACCCCCACAGTTAATCCTCAGTAGACGAAACTTTACAGTAGGTATGATAAAGTACCATATAAATGAAACATATTTTTAAATCATCCAAATCGTTCTTTTTTTGTTTTTCAAAAAAAGAACGATTTGATTCATCCCTGCAAAGTTTCACCGATTAAGGATTCAATGTAGGGCTTGGGGTCTCCATGCAAAAGATCGCTTCATTTCCTACACAATTAGCGCTACCCACGCGCCCACGGCGGCGGTAGCGGATACCTACCGCTCAGTTTGAGTAGGCCTTTATTTTGTTACACGTTGTATTAGCCCCTGTCGTAGGAGGCAAAAAAACTAAGAATACGGCTATCCATGAACCAAAGATTTCCTTCGGTAGGATTGATCCTTGGGTTCCTAAAATGGGTTTACGAAGTAGAGCCACCTGGATTTTTCAAGCAGGTGGGGGGAGGGGGGAATTCTGCCTTAACGAAGTCCGAGGTTAATAACTGCCTAAGTTTAGATACTAAGCCAAGTTTGGTATCATTTTCGGATAAATTAATGACTTAATATTCATTTCTGGTATAAAAAATGCAATTTATTAAGAAGTTTCCTAAACATTACACAATAACCAATATTTTCAACTATTTTTTTTTTACTTTAAGTCACCGTAAATATTAAACTGATGTTCATATTTGCAAACAAAAAATATTATAACAAATCTAATAGAATGAAGACTTGAAAAAATATAACGTACAAATTTATTTATTAACAATAAGTAGCGAAAAAAATATTTCACTGTCGCGTGCCGTCAATTTTTCTTACACCTATCGAAATATATTATTTTTTATTATAACAATATGGGTATCAAATCAAAGGTAAAAAATAGCCAATTCCAAATATATATACATTATAACACTTTTATTGTACTGTTTTGAAATAAACTTAAAAAGTATAACGCAGCATTAAAAAATATCAGTAAATTATTAGAAAAACAAAAAATGGCAGTCAATATCGACAAAAAAAGGCAAATATCACAAGCACAAGCGCATGTTAGTACGATTTTTTTCAGATATTTGTTAGGTACCTTGAGAATAGTTTTACCCAAGTTTCAAACCCTGTAATGCTGGAAAAACTTGGCACTTGTTTCAGTATTTTCGAAAAAACTACCTTTAGGAAGCGTTTTTCAGGTATCTCTATTATTTACTTTTATAAAGCTAACTAAATTTGCTACAATTTGAGTCTATCACAAACAAGTTTCGAATTGATATTTAAAATTTTAATATTTTATAAAAATAATAACTTCTTTACAACGGTAACGAAGTTATTTTTTTTAATTCGCCGAAACAAGAATATTTTCTTTTATTATTATTTTAAAAATAAAAGGATAATAGAGCTCCTACGAGGTATTTTTCTTTTTCAAATATTCCAATTTACGTATTTAATGGCAATATTTTTCTATAATCAAGCGAGTATTTTATTTTTGTTTTTTTTTTTTTTTTATAGTTTAACAATTGAATCATACAAATATGAATCCAAAAATTAATTCGACACTAAATTCATACGAATTTGATATCAAACTGGGGATAGCAGCTTAACTAATACATCTATCGAGATTGGGCTGAAAGCCAAAACTTCAAAAAATTTACTACAAAAATCGTGGTGGTTCCACTTCTTATATGCATCCTAGGGTCCTAAGGACCAATCCTACCAAAGGAAATCTCTGGTTCACAAAACGCCGTATTTTTCACCCTACTGACGCCACTATATATTGTTTGTAACCAACATCCAATCAATAAACATTTATAATTTACGGTAAAAGTTCTTACATACTAAAAATTTTTTAGTAAAGCAGTCAACAATATTATTAATAATTTATTATTATAAATGTGAAAGTTGTTTTTTACTCAATTACGCAAATACGGCTGATAGTGGCGTCAGTAGGGTGAAAAATACGGCGTTTTGTGAACCAGCGATTTCCTTTGGTGGGATTGGTCCTTAGGACCCTAGGATGGATAAAAGAAGTGGAGCCACCACGATTTTTATAGTAAATTCTTTGAAGTTTTGGCTTTCAGCCCAATCTCGATAGATGTATTAGTTAAGCTGCTATGCCCAGTTTGATATCATATTCGTATGAATTGAGGGTGTCGAATTCATTTTTGGATTCATATTTGTACGATTCAATTGTTAAACTATTTAAAAAAATAAAAACAAAACTAAAATACTCGCTTGATTAAAGAAAAAAAATGCCATTAAATACACAAATTGGAATATTGAAAAAAGAAAAATACCTCGTAGGAGCCCTATTAACCTTTTATTTTTAAAATAATAATAAAAGAAAATATTCTTGGCTAGGCTAATTAAAAAAAATAACTTCGTTACCGTTGTAAGGAAGTTATTATTTTTATTAAATATTAAAATTTTAAATATCAATTTGAAACTTGCTTGTGATAGGCTCAAATTGTAGCAAATTTAGTTAGCTTTATAAAAGTATAGAATAGAGTAGAGATACCTGAAAAACGCTTTCTTAAGGTAGTTTTTTCGAAAATACTGAAACAAGTGCCAAGTTTTTCCAGCAGTACAGGGTTTCCAAGGGTTAAAACTTGGGTAAAACTACTCTCAAGGTACCTAACAATATCTGAAAAATATCGTACTTATATTATGCGCGCTTGTGATATTTGCCTTTTTTTGTCGGTATTGACTGGCATTTTTGGTTTTTCTAATAATTTAATGATATTTTTTAATTCTGCGTTATACTTTAAGTTTAATTCAAAACAGTTTCATAAAAGTATTATAATGTATATATATTTGGAATTGGCTATTTATTACCTTTCATTTGATACCCATATTGTTATGATAAAAAATATTAATATTTCCATAGGTGTAAAAGAAATTGACGGCACGCGACAGTGAAATTTTTTTTCGCTATTAATTGTTAATAAAAAAAAATTGTAAGTTTCATTTTTTCAAATCTTCATTCTATAAGCTTTGTTAACGTATTTTTTGTTTGCAAATAAGATCATCAGTTTAATATTTACGGTGACTTAAAGTAAAAAAAATTTAGTTGAAAATATTGATTATTGTGTAATGTTTAGTAAACTTCTTAATAAATTGCAATTTGTATACCAGAAATGAATTCTACGTCATTGATTTATCCGAAAATGATACCAAACTTGGCTTAGTATCTAAACTTAGGCAGTTATTAACCTCGGACTTCGTTAAGGCAGAATTCCCCCCTCCCCCCACCTGCTTGAAAAATCCAGGTGGCTCTACTTCGTAAACCCATTTTAGGAACCCAAGGATCAATCCTACCGAAGGAAATCTTTGGTTCATGGATAGCCGTATTCTTCGTTTTTTTGCTTCCTACGACTGGGGGCTATGAATACAAGTGCGTCAAGAAGCTATTTATACTGGACTAAAGCTAGGGTTTCCTAGGTTAGCGGTGCCGTCATATTAGGGCCGTAATATAGCGGCGTTGAATGTTGTCTACAGTGCCGGATTTGTCAATAGGCCGAGTTGGCCGCGGCCTAGGGGCGGCAAGGAACTAGGTGGGCAGACCAGTTACGCCATTCACCCGCCCGCCTGAGGGGCGGCTGGTACTACTCGCCTACGGCCTAGGGCGGGCAAAACGGTAAATCCGGCACTGTTTGTCTATGTAAACAATACGGCGACACCGTAACGTCATTAACGCTCCGAATTGTTTATATAGTCAACGTTCTACGTCGCTAAATTACAGCCGTAATATGAGGGCATCGTCATCCTGGGAAACCCTAGCTTTTTATTATTAGTATTATTATCATAAGATATTGTATATTTAAAATGTCCACCCATGCGGTCAAATTTCAATGGTTAATTATTAAAAGTGTATTTACCAATGACACAGAATTCATAATATAATAGTTTAGGTACAAGTCCAACGAGGAGAAAATACTAGACGTGGTAGGGGAGAGGTGGGTATTACCGAGCCCCTAAGGAAATTTAAATATAACTAACCTCAGGTTGGGTTAAAATAAAAACTAAATATGACTATAGGAATTTATATAGCTACGCTAACGAATCTTCAAAATCATCAAAATAAAACACAAAACAAAAATATGAACCAAAAAAATAATAATGGGGAAACGCGATATTATCATCGGTCGGTAAATTCGCGCTGGGTCTGATAAAACCGTGAATCTCTATAGCTTAGCTTGTCGTATGTTTTTTGTGGCTACAACAACGATCTCAGATCGTTGGGCTACAACATTACGTTTTCTATATGAAAAATATGACCCCCGCAAACCATGTTTTCCTGTCATGGAACCTTAAGGCCTACAACTTCTGTATAGGGGTATAAATCTTTACTACGGGAGAAATTACCGAAGCCGACAACCATGGACTCGGACATATCAGTTTTATAAGTTAATAATAATAATAATTTGTATATAGGTACATAAATAATTCCATAGAATAAGAATACATTTTGTCAAGTTTGTATGGAAGTTTTAAGTTGTATAAAGAGCTATCGATAGTTGCGTCGACATAAGCACATCACTAGATTTAGTACCATGTCCCTCACGCTACGTCCTACAGCGCTAAAATGGCGGTAATCAAATAGGCACAAGAACAGTTTGACAGCAGCCAGTCCAGTGGAATACAGGTCAATGTGTGCGGGCGAACGAGGTTAAGCCTTGTCCACACTTGTATCATTTTGGCGTATCAGATCACCGTATCTTTGACATACATCGTCTCTTTGATACAGTATTACTCCAACGTACCACCAACCAAACTAGCGATGTATGCTAAAGATACGGTGATCTGATACGCCAAAATGATACAAGTGTGGATCCAGCTTTAGAGGTGCTTAGAGCTAAGATTTCACTGTTATTGCAAGTGCATAGAGTTGATAGTGTTCGAGAAACCGCGCGGTAATACCCATCTCTCCCCTAATAGGAATATATATACGTACTAAATCAAAGGAAAACGTATCCAAGTGTTGGTGTCTATAGACTTTAATGTAAACGAAAATAATTCTTTTATATTTTTGCTTGATCTTATAGGCATGCTCGGCTATCTGGAAAGATGTATGGCTAAAAACAAAGGTTTAGTATTTACTATTACATTAATATTGTTTTTTGTTCAAATACCTACTTTAGAGATAGAATCAATAATATCGATTTTATTCCTTTCAATGATGTTGTTCAGTTATTAATTACCTCATAGATAAAGAATCATAATAAATAAACAGTAAGTACCAGTGGCGAGGGGTAAAATTATGGCCAAGGTAAGCCGTTTTACAAAAATTTTTGAATCTGCATAGTGGATCAATGGGGTAAGATTTCTAAAAGGTAAGCCGATGGGAATCGGCTTGTATGGACCCTTCACCACTGGTAAGTACCTAGGTATATACAGGGTGTCCCAAAACTTTGCCACGTGGAGGGAAAGTACCTTAAATATTGAAGATGGGAAATTTTACTGAAAAAAGACTTCATTTTGTTTTTAAAAATAATTGGAACTGCATTCAAAGATTTTTGAAAAATCGCCTAACTTAACCAGGAATCGAACCTATCAAATCCGAAAACATTTTTTTTATTAATTTTTATGATACCAATCAAAAGGGTAACTTATAAGGATATTTTTTTTTAAGTAACACAGCATCTTAAACAAAAGGAAGACCACGAAATTTTATATTTAAATTTCAATTTTTACGGATCGTATCAATTTGAATGGAATCTTATGCGGTTTAAAAAAAAACTTTGAATGCAGTTCCGTTTATTTTTAAAAACAAAATGAAGTCTTCTTTCAGTAAAATTTTCTATCTTCAATATTTAAGGTACTTTCCCTCCATGTGGCAAAGTTTTGGGACACCCTGTATAGTGTCCCACCGAAACTGGAATTCCAGCCGAACCGAACATTCAGCCCTGAGCCTGAGGGCCTAGCCAAAGTAAGTCTTCGTTTTCGCTTCGCTTTCGAAACATGTATGGGATTGACATGAGGTTTAGTTAACAACCGAATTTTAAAACGTCAAATCCATACATGTTTCGAAGCGAAGCGATACCGAAAATTTGCAAATGTTACTTTGGCTAGGGGGGCTGGTTCCAGTTTCGGCCGAAACCACAGCCTTCTCTATTGTCCTGAGACAAGCCATGCTATTAGGTTTGGCAACGTTGCGCGTGAACCTATAGGTTGTTGATTTAAGATGGTCAAAAAAGCACCATGACTTCTAGTAAACGGCGTCTTTTTAATTTGTCGTAGTTGCTATTTGTGTCATGTGATTTGTGTCAAATCGGTTCACGCATAGTACCGAAATACAACGTTGCCAAACCTAATAGCATGGCTTGTCTCAGGACAATAGAGAAGGCTGTGCCGAAACCGAAACCGAAACTTTTTTCACTCATAAATTGATGTTGTTTTCCCAAAGACTTTTATGTTGTAAACTACACTAGACAAGCTGGTTGGCACCGAAAAATTGGTCATTGGGTTACGGTGCCTGATCAACAACTCATTTAGTCTATTGTGAGCCACCGAGAGGAATAGTTGAAGCGCCGCGAAGGTTGTAGTCGACAAACTAACACTTAAATCAATTGGGTCGGTAAACTTTATCAAAACTGTTGTGAATTATATATTTTCTGGTAGCTTTTGGCTTTGGAGTCAGGAATAACCAATTGCGGATTTTTTATAATACTTCATTTTAATTTAAATTATATTTCGTCGCTTCATACTTAGATATAAATAAATATATAAATATTTATGGTTTACTTGTAGTACCTTCCAGGTACTCGACAGGTTCGCACTATTTTAAAGAGTATGAAAACTACTTGTTTTAGAAAGTGTCTCACCACTTCCGGCAATTACGTCACCAACACCCCACCCCAGCTTACTTGGTTACCGGTCTTGTGATTGTACCTCATTCTTTTTTGGTGCGCGGCAGTGTTCGCACGTCTCACTCACCACGCCAAAGTGATGTATATCTATAGTCTACTTTAATTTCAAAAAACTATTTTTTTTATGTATTTAAAATACAACGAAAAGAAAAATTATTATCATGAAGAAAGTTCGGTAATATGAGAATTTACAAGGTAAGTGAAACTTTACTTTATAATGAGTGTCTATGCTAGGGGTTAACCGTGAGTTAACACAAATAGCATAATTTAGCCGAAAGGTTATCCGTGAGCTAATACAATAGCTAAAATACAATATTAATATTGAATATCATATATATCTATCTAAAATACAGCCTAGGGGTTAACTGCGGGTTAACACAATATGGCGTTTAATCAAACACCCCGACACATGCGCGGTAGGGCCTCTGTCTTGCTTTATAAGTATCCATGCTCGGGGTTAACCGTGAGTAGACAAGTAGCAAATTTTGCCTAGGGGTTAAGTAGCTGCGGGCTAAGACAATGGCTAAAAAATCGCCTAGGGGTTGACTGCGGGTCAACGCGTGGCGTTTAAACACTGATCTGTTTGACAGATTTTGATTAGGCACTTGTGCCTTCGTGTACGACAGATGGCTATTTTGAGTACTCCGATTTAGAGGAGCTTGTCTTACTCATTTCCAACCAAATTAGTTACGATAACATTTTAGCTGTATCTTAAACCCCGACACTCGAACAACTTGCAAAAGGCTTCATCGCCCCAGGTAAATAGAGCTACATCCATAGCTACAAAGAACTATTAATGATGCACCTGCATTGGTAGAGGTTATCGTAGCTAACCTCGCTAATCTTTAAATCATAATTAAGATATCTGTTGTCATGCCAGGATCTGACCTAGCCAACAACAACTTTGCATTGATATTCCTGTGATAAGCCAGGCGATAACCGCCCTAATACACAGCAAGCTAAGTAACTGCCATTAAATGTCGCCTCGTGAGCGACCTCTATTGCAAAACATGTAATGCCTAACCTGGATAAATTAGTTTCGTAAGTTATCCAAGATTTGTAGAAAAGTCAAACTTATCGGTAGCAGGTTGTACGATAAAACTAAATCTAAAGCCAGCAAAAGACGGGGTTATAATTCAAAGCCACTAAAATGTGAACGCCTCGACTCAGTTCAGGCCGTGCCATGAATGGCAACCAGGTCAACTGGCCCAGCCACTGCCTGATTCCCGTTCGTCGAAAAAAGGGGAGGGGGGGGGGGCGAGGAGGAGTCCAGAGACCAGAGCAGGCCGCTACAACAACCGGAGCAGCCAGAGGGTTACTCGAGCAACTCTACAGCCTCCGCCATCGCATCGTCGATCGAATGCACCCAAGGGTGCCCCTTAGACACATCATCCTAAATAAGGTACATGCTGGCTGCATTCAATACTTTAATACTTATTGACTTATTAAAATAGACAATAATAATAGTAAAGATTGAATTATAATGGGGTTTTGCAGTTTGCTGATAAAGTTAATAAATGTCTATAAAGTGTTCTATAGACAGAACATGATTATAACTACATATTATATAAAATCTTATGACTAGACTAGAATTCTAAAGATCAGTGTTTTATGTAGCTTTCTTTTATTTAAAGCGTTTCCTCTCTTTTATTACCCTTTTGCGTGCCCGCAGGGTTCCTAATGCTCTTTTATATATTAAAAAAATTACCATCCTCTGTACCCACATTATGGTTGCAAATAAAATATTGAGTATTGAGTATTGGTTGTGTAGATAGAGTAAGCTATAAGTATCGACATTTTAACTTTCGGGGTTTTAAACTTTCGGGATTTCGAACTTTCGGTCATTTCATAATCGGTCTTTCAAGTTTCGCTCTATCGGATTTCGACATTTAGTATATTCGGTATTTTGAAAATAGGTGTTTTATGTGTCGATATTTCGGTCGTATGTATTGTGAATTTTCGACATTGCAATGCATACCCATGTACTTATATAAATTTATTCTTGTGATCTCGGAAACGGCTCCAACGATTTCGCTGAAATTTGGTATATGGGGGTTTTCGGTTTTTTCGAGTTTTCATGCGTTTTCTTTTGACGCAGAATATGGTCGCTAATTTCGTCCTGCCGGCCACTGTCCGTCTAGTCCAGCGTGTTAAGATGCGGACGGCAAGAAACGAGTCTTACGAGTTCGAAACCCGCTCGCTGACTTACTTTTGCTTTTTTTATATGTTCAAGTTAGACAAGTTTAAAAAATGTAGTTAACGTTAGAGATAACATTGTAGATTACACCACCATTTACAATAAATAGTAATAACCGCTAATAAACAAATACCAATGGTATTAGTTTTTTTCTTCGAGCAACAAAAGGCTTCGTTTGTCACGAAGGGAGAAGCCTTAGTGATATTACTATATTCAAATTATTCTGGCATTTTTTGCGGGGGGGGAAAATGCACACAAGTGCAGTTCCGCATACCCACATACAAAAACTACACTGTAATGACGACACTCACACATAAAAAATAAAACAAAACAGCAAAAATTTGTGTACGGATGAGTCACACACATAGATATAGTATCAAAATATGACACGTTTTTGACATAAAGGGCTGGGCTCAACTGTCGATGCAGCAATATCGATACGGAAAAAGGAGTAAAGGTTACAAACTCAATCATTTTACGATGGGGTGAATAACAACAAAGAGGTCATTTTTATACGCTCGAGCTTTATACAAAAAGCTCGAGAGTGTAGGTGATTGGGTTGGGACTAATGTGTACCCAGGGAAGTTGGGCTCAGGCTGCTGACACTGAACATCGCTCCATGACAGTACTGCCATCTGCACACCCAACAATTTGAATTTACAACAATCGGTGATCGTTCCCCGTCTTAACGTTGATCACAGTTACATCATTGAATAATTGCTTTTTTACCATCGCCACTCTAAAAAGTGCGTTTAATTCAACCATAAGAGTGAATAATCGGCTGAATCTTCGGCTACTATTCAGCTCTTAGCAGTGTTATTTGCTTTAATTTGAATATGGTTTATTTAACAGTACTACTTACGGTCAGTATTCAGCTTGGATAAGAATCGCATAAGTCTTTCCTAACTACAACTCGACCAAATTAAAACGGTGTCATGAACTTAGCTGTCATGCAGCTATCATGCGCCTAATTTCTTGCTCGAGAGACGGCCGTTAGTCCCTCGAACTAAATTCCCTTTTAATTCACTTGTTGTATAATCTACTATTTCGACATTTATTTCGCGATATCTGTCGCGCTCACATCAGTGCAGAGCAAATCATGCAAAAACCTCGCAAATGAATTTGGCGCAGAATCAGGGCCAGATTGACCAACACTTTATCGACAAACATTATTTAACGGTAACATCACTAAGTTGCCCATCGGCGAGAACTCGGATTTATCTAGCGACAGATCTGAAATTTGTACCGGACGAGCCATGGACTAGCAGACCCGATGTCACTGAACAAATTTGACAACTAATCAAGAATAAAATATACGAATTTAATGTTTAAATGTAAACAAATAGCATTAATACGACAAAAAATTACTTTTATGTGAAATGTAAAACCGTCTTTTTGTATACTTGATGTTCAAGATCTCTTTTAACAGCAAAAAACTCATCAATTCGTCATTTTAAACAGAGCAGCGTTCACATGCGCGACTGGACACGGTCTAGAAAGAAATCCGGGCGCAACTGGTTTTACTAACGCGTATGCCCATTTGGGCTTGTACTTCGGCAGAGGGGAAACGCTTCGTATGGCTTCTCTTTCTGTAGAAGCCCGTCTTACTCTAAGGTTTTTTTATATTAGAAAAGAATAGATCATTCCGCTGCGACAATGGGGAGGAAAAGCGAAATTTTATCCCGATAGGTGGCGTCTTGTCTTTGGTACCCGGTCGCCTCAAAGAAAGTGTCAAAACATATGGGAATCTCTTGAAGTATTGCACTTTTTAATTTTATACTGAGAAAATGCCGCATTGTTGTGCATGTAACAGTTAAAATATTGGAGTTCATCGATTTCCCAGTAACAAAAAAAAATATTAGGCAAAAAAATATTTAAAAAAAGATGCTATTCCCTTGATTTTCTCCTTTACTGAGCCTGAGAAACATTGTAAATCAAAAGAAATGTTTCATGAATTTAATGAAGCTTCGCCAAAATAAAACAATATTTGAATTAAGTACAGCTTTCTTCTTTAATATTTCAACCTCAGCAGTTTCTAACATATTTATAACTTGGATGAATTTGATAGGTATATCAAATATGGAATAAACCCAATATTGGGGCCAAACAGAGAATTAATAGAGTTTTATATGCCAGAGTCATTCAAGAAACTTAGAATAATAAAATAAATATGATAAAACGGTTTTCACACACGAAATTCACACTCAGTTTCTATGTTTAAATTTAAATCATATGCTTCTAATCTGAAATAAAAAGATTACTTGTAAATCTTACACGAAATTTAAAGAAATGTAATGCTTGTTAGCAATTTTTTGTAAGTTGATATAAACTTTATTGCCTGATGTTTTGGCTTTTCTTTCCGTAATTCTTCTTTTATCTGAGCTAAAGTTAGCATGGAATACATTGTTTGTCCGCAAAACCGAAAAAAATATAATCTAAGAAAGTAAAATCACGTAATACACAGTCAAGACAATATAAGCTCAAACTGACAAAGGGTCCAAAGACTGAAGCGCCATCTGTAATTCACTTTTCCTTCGCCTCCCCATTGTCAACTTATGAACTTACTTACTTGCCTGCCGAATGTGCTGCCGAATGAAGATTACATTTAGAGGTACAAAAAAAATTGTTATATAACAGTTGCTAAACTCAGAATTAAAATGTATAAAAATAATTATTTGTTGTTTACTGTTATTATTTTCTCATACTCTTATTACACATTTTAACACTTTCTTTCATTTATGTACCTAATTAATAAGGTTCCATAATGGGGTGTATCATGCAAAGCTAATCGCAGATGGCGCCAGCGGCGACCTGGCCGCCATCAATGGTTTTGATGGGTTAAAATACGTCAGAAATGACATTAGACATTTGAAACAACCAATCAAATTATTTTGGGACTGTCGCTTGTGGCGCCATTAGTTCCTCAGTATCACACCCCATTGCGTGTTAACCTCTGTGCCTCCGCCGCACATCACCATAGCCGCGCCGCTCCCTGATTTGGTAGCCGGTGCCACAGTCACTGATTCAGTAGCCGGCGAACAAAATCCACCAAACGAGTTTGAAATAGATTTCTTTCTGGCGCTTCGCCGGCCGCTACCGCGGCACGCTCGCTTCGCTAATTCGGCTCGCGCACTGGGTTCATGTCAACCTAAAATTCTCGTCGCTGCGCTCCTCGCACCTATCTCGTGACCTACGGTCTACTGTTTCTAAGTCCTAGTAGACTAGTTTAGATTCATTTCTGGCAGCTAAATTTGATATTAAGCATTTCAGACGAAGCCCAAAGACACCTCCATGCACAGACTCCATTAACCTCAAAGAAGGCGATTCGTTTTAAGATTCAACCCAATTCAAATAAATCATTGTGAACTTAGACTTAATGACCATTGATATTTTAACTCGTCAAGTATTTGATACGTTTGATATTTTGAATTTTGCTATTTTGAAGTTATACATAATGATTTTCGACATTTTAAACCTTAGAGTAAGACGGGCTTCTACAGAAAGAGAAGCCATACGAAGCGTTTCCCCTCTGCCGAAGTACAAGCCCAAATGGGCATACGCGTTAGTAAAACCAGTTGCGCCCGGATTTCTTTCTAGACCGAGTCCAGTCGCGCATGTGAACGCTGCTCTGTTTAAAATGTCGAATTGATGAGTTTTTTTGCTGTTAAAAGAGATCTTGAACATCAAGTATACAAAAAGACGGTTTTACATTTCACATCATGACTGACATGTGTGACTCATCCGTACACAAGTTTTTGCTGTTTTGTTTTATTTTTTATGTGTGAGTGTCGTCATTACAGAGTAGTTTTTGTATGTGGGTATGCGGAACTGCACTTGTGTGCATTTTCCCCCCCGCAAAAAATGCCAGAATAATTTGAATAGAGTAATATCGCTAAGGCTTCTCCCTTCGTTACAAACGAAGCCTTTTGTTGCTCGAAGTTTTAAACCATTTGAATTTGAATTTTTGACATTTCGAACTTTGCCATTTTAAGTTTAGACATTCTGATACGTACCTAATTAGTCGCATAAATAGTGTTTTAATAGAGTTGTTTTCACAACACTAGCACTGTCGCCGAGCCGACCTCTTTTTGATACAAACTTTATGGTTTTTTAACTTATTTTTTATTACTTTTGATTTCTGTTCCTTTTTACATTGTGTCATGTTTTTGCTGTTGTCAGTGCTGTTTCTTGTGATATAAATATATTTTAAACGTTACAAATCTTCGTTTACTCATTTTCATTAGCTCGCTCAGTATCATTGGTCCTTCCACCGTAGAAATTCAGCGACGTATTTCACATTTTCTTCCATTCGTAGTTGACATTTAGTTTTCATACAGTTCATCGCTTTTAGATCCCATAAAACATGCTCACCCGTTCACAGTCACGTAAAACACCATCAGAAGGTAACATTCACACCACCGCCGAACCCCAACCACGTCAATCACGCTCCATGACATCCTCATCAGCCTCCACAATCAGGGCCCGTAAGGCCGCCGCAGAGGCCATTGCACGTCGCCGGCAGCTCGAACGCGAGTTGCAGCTCGCGGAGGAGGAGATACAGCGCAAGCGGCAGCTCGCGGAGGAGGAGATACAGCGCAAGCGGCAGCTCGCGGAGGAGGAGATGCAGCGCAAACGGCAGCTCGCGGATGAAGAGAGGCAGCGCAAACGGCAGCTCGCGGATGAAGAGAGGCAGCATAAGCAACAACTCCTCGCGATGAAAAACAAGATGGAGGAGCGCGAATTGCAAGCGGAGCTGGCCGCGATTGAAGCTGAAGGAAGCCGTAGCAGTCGACGCAGTCATTGCAATGGTTCTGTAAGCTCGTTGCGATCTAATAGGACGGAAGCATGGGTTCAAAACGCGGTACGTAATTCACAATGTTCCCTTCAACATCATCCAACAATTACAAAATTGTCCGAAACGGGGGCCCAACTTCAGCCTCCACTAACTCACGTGGGCAATGATCATCCTCATTCTTATCCTTTCACCACTAACCAACCCATACAGGCAACGAACGCGTCTGAGGGCGCGGCACGCATACCGCCGCACATCCCCACGGTAGACGACAACGTCCTGTGTGTGTCGGATTCCAACAAACTTTTGCAAGCAGTGGCAGACACAGCGGCAGCTGCGAAAGCTCTCGCAACCACCCGACACCAACCAACAAAGCATATTGAATTAACACCATTTGCCGGAGAAACATCTAAATGGCTACAGTTTAAAAGATTGTTCGACACTACAAAAGCTTTCTTTTCTCCTTTAGAAAATGTAGCGCGCCTGCAACAATCTCTACGAGGTGCAGCGCGTGAAGCTGTTGGCGCTCTCTTGATCTCAGCCAGCGAACCCGAAGAAATTCTCTCCGTGCTGGAACAAAACTTCGCCCGCCCGGAGATGATTATCTTCAAAGAAGTCGCTGCTCTGAAAAGCTTACCTCGCCTGGGTAATGATTTGCGTGAGTTATGCACTTTCGCAACAAAGGTACGAAATAGTGTACACACTATACGTATGCTAGACCACAACGAATACTTATTTTCACCCGAACTCTTCCACACCATTTTGGGAAAGCTGAACCCTACAGTAAAAATGAGGTGGACAGATTTCGCAGCTGACAACTGCTCGCGAGACCAGCCAAAGCTTGAGCTCTTGTCCGCATTTCTCATGCGCGAGTTAGACAGACACGTTAGATTCGGTTTAACACCAGAGCACGCAGCCGGGTCGCCTGTAGCTAGCTCGTCGCATGATAAACAAAGACGTGAGTACGTTCATACTGTTTCGCCACAACAAAAGCATGTAAATAGTTCCATAAATAAAACCTCGACCGAGGTCAATAAAACAAATTGTCTATTCTGTAAAAAAGAACACAGTATAAAAACGTGTCCCAATTTTAAGGCACTTTCTATAGAGAAACGATGGCTGTGGCAACGCGAAGCAAAGGTTTGTTATAGGTGTCTACGAAGTAGCCCACACACTTGGCGAACGTGCAAAGTCAACCCGTGCGGCGTCGACGGTTGTACTTTACACCATCACCCGTTGCTTCACGGTGCTCAGTGGCCTACGCCGGTGAACCATACGTCTGACGTCGCCCTTCAAGAGCCCTCAACGGCCAGCGCGGAGTGCGAAGCAGTTGTTGTGTCTACCACGTCCACAAAGGCATGGGATGATAATTCAAGTGGGCGGATTACGCTGCCTTCACGTCCCAGTACGTTACTCAAAATCATACCCGTAACCGTATTCGGTCCATTAGGTAGTCACGACACTTATGCCTTGCTCGACGACGGCAGCACTGCCACACTCATGGATGCCAGTGTTGCCGCGCGTATCGGAGCAGTGGGCCCTCGCCAAAAAATTTGTGTGAACGGTGTCGGTGGCCTCACAAAAAATGTTGACGTCACGTATATTGATTTTAAAATTAAGGGTAAGTTCACACAAGACGTGTTTGAGGTAAAACGCGCTAAGTCCTTACCGTCACTGTCACTCCACACTCAAACGGTAACTAAGCAGAACGTTGCGGTATATAAACATTTACACGACCTAACAGAACTTTTAGTTTATGAAAAGGCGACTCCCATGGTTCTTATTGGTGCCGAACATTGGCATTTGTCCATAAACCGCGCTGTGCGCAAAGGTACCCGTAACCAACCAGTAGCCTGTCTCACACTTTTAGGCTGGACACTATATGGGTTGTCATCTAAAAATAGTACAAACTGTATTCAGTTTGTCAATCACACCACATTTATAGACCAGGAGTTAGCGACCAAAAACGAAAACTTGGAAACTTTAATTAAGGAACATTATAAGTTGGACTCGTTAGGAATATCAAAACACGAAACAATACTAAACAAGCAAGATAAACGCGCCGTTGAAATTTTAGAGAGTACTACTTCACGTTTGCCGACCGGACGGTTTCAAGTTGGTTTGCCATGGCGCGACGATATTACGCGAATACCGGATAGTTATCCACAGGCTTTGTCACGCCTCCTGAGTCTCGAGAGACGCATGCGGCGTGAACCGGTTTTTGCAGAGGCATATATCAAATTTATGAACAGTATGTTTGAAAAGGGTTACGCAGAAGAATGCTCTTCTGAAACATATTATTCCCAGAATCTTCAAAATTCTAAAACTTACCGATTATATTTACCTCATTTTGGCATATTTCATCCGCAGAAACGCAAGCTTCGTGTTGTTCACGATGCCGCTGCCATGAACCAAGGAGTCAGTCTGAATTCTTTATTACTACAGGGCCCTGATCTTCTCCAAAACTTGCTGCACATTATTTTTAGATTTAGAGAAGGCCGTGTTGCCTTAACTGCTGACGTTAAAGAAATGTTCCCTCAAATACGTATCAGGCCCGAGGATAGAGATGCTTTACGGTTTCTTTGGAGAGGTGGAGACCAAAAGCAACCTATCAAAGAATACAGAATGACATCCGTCATTTTCGGCGCCTCCTCAAGCCCCTTTACTGCGTTATACATAAAAAATAAAAATGCTATGGAACATGAACATAACTTCCCTAACGCAGCAAAGGCGATTGTCGAGGACCATTATATGGACGATTATCTTGGATCTCATGACTCCACTACTACAGCGGCACAAATTGCGAAGGACATAGTTACGGTACACAGCTTTGCACATTTCGAAATGCGAGGATGGGTTTCAAATGACGACGCTGCATTGAAGCTCATCCCCAGCGAACTGTGTGCTGAAAAACCATCACAAGTAGACATTGGGAACTCTCCTACGACAATCAGAGCATTAGGCATCATATGGGATCCTCTTTCGGACACATTGGGGTTCCGAACAGGTCTGGGCGAAACTATTCCCCAACAATTAACTAAGCGCATAGCGATCTCACACATTATGCGCGTATATGACCCTTTAGGTCTCCTCAATCCTGTTGTGGTTAAGGGCCGCATACTTTTTCAGGACATTTGGAGATCTAATATTGGTTGGGATTCTAATTTATCTCCCACAGAAACTTTGAAGTGGATGGAATGGTTTCAAGAACTTTCGGCCATTTCAACAATCAAAATCCCACGCTGGTACGCCAAAGCCAGCGACGAGGAACCTCTTCACCGCGAACTCCATGTTTTTGCTGACGCGAGTGAAGCGGCATATGCCTGCGTAGCGTTTTGGAGACTCGTATACGCTAACGGGTCGGTGAAGATGGCTCTCGTCGGTAGCAAGGCTAGGGTTACCCCCTTGAAACCAATTTCAATCCCACGGTTAGAGCTAATGGCAGCTCTGATTGCAACGCGCCTCGCTGTAACCATCAAGGAGAGTCACGTAAAAAAACCTTCCAACACATTTTTTTGGACTGACTCCCTTACTGTCCTCGGTTGGTTACGTAGCGACGCGTGCACGTTCAAGCCTTTCGTGGCCCATCGTATTGGCGAAATAACAGAAAATTCGAACATATCCGATTGGAGATGGGTACCGACAGGCATGAACGTGGCTGACGACGCCACTCGAGCGCGTTCAGTCCAGTTGGATCAGCACAGCAGATGGTTCAATGGACCTTCGTTTCTTTTTCTTTCTCCCGAGGACTGGCCTAAAGAACCAGTTTCAGAACTCCCGTCACTTCAAACTCAAGTCGAATTAAAACGTGCACCTTGCGAAATGGTGGGAGTTCTGACGGAACGTATTAGTCCGCCTTCAGCGGTAACAGTAGACAGCTCACGTTGCAGCAGCTGGCTGCGCTTGGTGCGCGCTACTGCGCGCGTACACCAAGCCGCGTTTATGTTTAGACAACTAATTCAAAATTCTTCGTCTTCTTATCGCGATCGATCACAACCATCACAACGTACGTCCGCTACCGCCACTTTAGTTAAAATAACACCCAATTTTATGAAAGCCGCAGAAAGGCACCTTCTACTCAACACACAGCTTGAAAGCTTTGGCATAGAATTCAAAAATATCCTCAACTCCAAGCCATTGCCCAGAACCAGTCGCCTCACTAAGCTGTCTCCTTTCGTTGGAGAAGATAAGCTACTTCGCCTAGGAGGGCGGATCAGAGCAGCAGAGGATGTGAGCCAAAGTGTCAAAACACCAGTACTTCTTGACGGTTGCCACCCCATAGTCCGTTTACTGGTGCATCACTACCACGTCAAGATGGGCCACGCAAACCACGAAACAGTAATCAACGAGCTACGCCAACGCTATTGGCTACTGCGGTTGCGAAATACAGTGCGGTCAGTAGCGCACCGATGTTTAATGTGTCGCATTCGCAAGACCTTGCCGCAAACACCCCCGACCGGTGATCTCCCACCACAACGAATGGCTCACCATCAGCGTTGCTTCACCTTTACTGGCCTGGACTACTTCGGCCCTATCGACGTGTCAATTGGTCGCAGGCGTGAGAAGCGATACGTAGCGCTATTTACGTGCATGACATCAAGAGCGGTCCACTTAGAGTTAGTACACTCCCTGTCTGCAGACTCAGCCATATCGAGCATTCGCCGATTTATTGCCAGAAGAGGAGCCCCAACCACTATATTCTCCGATAATGGCACTGCTTTCGTTGGCGCCAACCGAATTTTGAGAGAGTTTTACCAATCTAGCGTCGAAGACTTCACGACGAACCATGGAATTGGTTGGGCTTTTATACCGCCTGCTGCTCCGAATTTTGGTGGATGTTGGGAGAGATTAGTCCGGTCCGTTAAGGTGGCTCTCAGCGCTACACTGAGAGAACGTGCGCCGAAAGAAGAGACACTACTGACGCTGTTACTAGAAGCAGAAGCTGTGGTGAATTCGCGACCGCTAACCCACATTTCTCAGGACCCCGAAGACCCAGAAACCTTGACACCTTTTCACTTCTTAATTGGCTCATCCTCCACAACCAGTTTGCCCGCACGATTCGATAACAGTGTGCTGTTTGGGCGAGCAGAATGGAAAAAGGCGCTACGGCTGTCAGAGCTTTTTTGGTCCCGATGGGTAAAAGAGGTACTTCCGACGATGCAACCGCGTGATAGACCACACCGCCACACGACCGACCAAATCTCTGTTGGTGACGTCGTACTAGTAGTCGATGGCAACCTCCCTCGCGGAGTATGGCCCCGAGGCGTAATAGCTGCGACGTATCCAGGTCACGATGGGGTAGTGAGGGTGGTGGACGTATCAACCATGGCCGGTACGCTGCGCCGTCCCCTCACCAAGCTGGTGAAGCTCGATACATCGAGTGATTGATTAGTCTTTCGCCAGTTTGGTTTGGCTGTGCACGTTCTTGCACGAGGGGCGGGAATGTCGCCGAGCCGACCTCTTTTTGATACAAACTTTATGGTTTTTTAACTTATTTTTTATTACTTTTGATTTCTGTTCCTTTTTACATTGTGTCATGTTTTTGCTGTTGTCAGTGCTGTTTCTTGTGATATAAATATATTTTAAACGTTACAAATCTTCGTTTACTCATTTTCATTAGCTCGCTCAGTATCAAGCACGTTACTATTTTACCACGTCAACTGTCGCGACTAGCACGTTGCGTATATGCATGCATTAAAACTCCCCGTCAGGATCACGTTCCGTCCGGGATTTATCCTGTTACGTATAAGATCAGCAAAAAAAAAAAAACAACAGAAGGAATTATCAAGCAACTAAAAAACTTACATTTTGTAATGCTCTTTGAAATGGTTGACTGTTGCTCTCTTCGTTATGGCGTCTAAGATAAGTTCTTTCCCCATACAGACTATTTTAAATTTCATTCGATAGCTAGTGCCACTCAAGTAATAAGCTTCACCCGTCTGCCATAGGTCTGAAAAGAAGGACAAAAAAGGGGCAAATGTTAGTCGGACTCGCCCACCGAGGGTTCCGTACAAACTCCATCCTGCCTAGCCTGACCGATTTATATCGCCGATGTAGTATTTTATCTACACTCAACTGTCAAATTCCTTTGTCTTTTGACAGTTAAACGTGATAAAACGCTATATATCACGCGATATAAATCGGTCAGGTTAGGCAGGCAGGATTGATTACGTACTTTAAAGGTACGAGTAATAGGGTATTTTCCAAATTTTTGAAAACTGCTTATATTTAAAGATTGGGACGAACAATTTAACAGAAAAATAAAAATAAATTAATAAACGTCTTTTTTTCTCCATTAAACCAATTAAAGTCAAATTTATTTTTAATTGTTTTGAATTTACCGCCAAAACGCTCGGTTCAATGACATCTACTGAGTGACGTCAACTTTGTGTAAACTATAGAGTAAATTGTAACACAGACTACAAAGATATTGAAATTGTTTACACAAAGTTGACGTCACACAGCAGACGTCATTGAACCGAGCGTTTTGGCGGTAAATTCAAAAGCATTAAAAATATATTTGATTTTAATTGGTTTAATGGAGAAAAAAGCCATTATTTAATTTATTATTATTTTTCTGTTAAATCGTTCGTCCTATTATTTAAATATAAGCAGTTTTCATAAATATGGAAAATACCCTATTATGAATAATTTTCAGACTTTTCCATATACTTGTAGTAAGGTATAAGACGATCTTATTTGCCAAAATAGTTCTAAGTCAATTGATTCCCTTGAGAGTGTCGAAATATACGTTTTTTGCGGCATAAACGGCCGTATCTTTTTTATGTTTACTTAGAAGTTCATTTTTTTCACATCTTCAAGGGTAGGTACATATACCTGAGTAGGTATATGGTTTTAATTTCAACTCGATACTTCCACGCGTTCTCGAGATAAAGGCATTTCGCTACATGGAAAAAAGTATTCACTGTTCAACAATAGTTCTTATTTTTGGGGGTTAAGGTAAATACCTTTTATGGTGTAGGTAAGCACTAAAAAAGGGTTTTTTGAAATTTTCGGTACTTATACAGGGTGCTACAGGTTGTTCAAGTTTGTATGAGAATTTGTACAGGACTGAAGGTAGAAACACCATTTTTGGAGGGTAGATTCCTATTATAATGTTTGTGAGCACTACGAAAAGGGTTTTGGAAAATTCCCGTTATACATGGTGCTACAGAGTGTTCCATTTTGTACGTTAATTTTTATGAGGAAATTTAAATGTGTGAAATAAGGTCTACATATAAATACCTAACCTAGGTATATTGGCAATCCGCGTCTTTCAAAATAAATGCAAAACTATCTTAATCACGCGAACGAAGTCGCGGGCAAAAGCTAGTTACCTACCTATATAAAAACGGTTATACTCACATATAAAGGATACCGATAAAAGCATAAGCGCACTCAAAAACTGCATGCTGGATCACAATAATTACTTATTATGCATTAAACGGAATTCGATACCTAAGAAATAAAATTGAATTGCTTTATTGCGCATTAAAAATCTAATAAACTTAAAATAAGTATTTAAATCGTAAAATTTTATAAAGACTGAAGATAAGGTAATCAACCGGCCAAGTGTGAGTCGGACTCACGCACGAAGAGTTCCGTACCAAAAAAAGCCAAAAAACCACGTTTGTTGTATGGAAGCCCCCCTTAAAAATTTATTTTATTTTGTTTTGGGATGAAATTTAATGACCACCAAAAAAACAATCGTTACTCTTAAACAGCCTCATCCAAAAAAATATAATATGTACAAATAAATGAAACATGTACCAAAATCTTTCGGGCTATTTAAGTCATGCCTGCACTACAAAAACTTTTCATAACCCAAAAAGGCCACGCGAGCACCAAATTTTAACTAGCAAAGTTTTGTATCACTCTACCCAAATATATCACTACGTTTGCCATAAAATGTATGCATATAACCAAGTATATTATATTGATGGCAAATTGGTTGAGTCTCGCGGCTTCATTCCCACCCCTTCCACCCGTCGCTACATAAGTGATGTTATGTTATTTGAAGACTGATTCTTCATTAATATTTTTAAATAATTATGACCATTCAAATGACTGTTTTAATGTTGGTTGTTTGAAGACTCATTTATCATTTATTGAAGATCCACTCTTCATTAAAAATTTAAAGTTACACTAAGAATTGCCTTATTGAGTTTTAAGTTTATTTGTATGTAAACTGCCGCTTTAAATCGTAGCCATTAATAAATGAATGCAAACTAACGTTTTTTTTGGGGGCCGTTAAGGCTGGCCCCAGACCTACCGGTTTCATTTCTTTGCTTTGCTGTTCTACCATGGACCGCCGGCCAAGAGGCTCATTTTCAATCTATCGCATATTTTGACCTGACCACATTGGCAAGATAGCCATTAGTTTGGTGTTATCAAATATCGTCGTCTGGGGTGCGATGAGAAGTTTTAGTTTTCGTTTTAAAAAAAAACTGCTGTTTTATACAAAAATTAATAACGAAATTATCAAAATGTATGAAACAGTTCATTTTTTTTCGCGATTTCAGATTTGGTCCCATAGTAAAAGTTGTTCAGTTTTATTATGGTCCCTATCTACCATATTCAGTTTTATAAGGCTTTACCAAACATCTTGTATAAATAAGCGATCGAGTTATTTTTAACAATCGGAGTCCATGTTCAGGGTGGCATATCTCCTAAAAGCTTCCTACTTCGCAATCCAGGCGATGATATTTGATAAAACCAAGCTAATGGCTATCTTGCCAATTTGGTCTAGTCCCAAAATGCGATAGATTGAAAATTACCCTGGTTGGCCGGCGGTCTTTCAAGCATGGTAGCACAGCAAAGCAAAGAAACGGAACCGGTAGGTCTGGGGCCAGCCTAAAAAGCTCAGCCTTTAGTAAACATTTTACGGTAGTATCGGTAAACCTTTAGAACTTCATTTATATTTTTTGGGTTAGCAATGATTTTTGTGTATTAATTTACTTTATTAGGATAAAATTGTGTAACATATTTGTATGAAGTTTTTAAATAAAATGCGAGTACATATTTGGTGCATGCGTGGCCTTTTTGGGTAGCTCAGCGATTATTCTGAAGATACTTGCCTTTTTTAGGTTAGAAGACTTTACGTTTATTGGTGATAATTTCATATTAAAATGGGGATTAAATTCTGGTAAACTTAAGATTTTTTGGGCGTTATATTTCATTATTTCTGGTGATTGCTTAAACCTAAGCCTTTTGTTTTTAGTATTAGTTGTTATAGCGGTATCAGAAATACATCATCTTTGAAAATTTTAACTGTCTACCTGTTGTCGTTATTAATATCGAGCAAAAAACAGCAAAAAAAAAACATGTTTGTTATATAACAAACATGTTTCCCATACGGGAGCCCCCATTAAGGCTTTAACATGCCTCAATCCGAGCGGGTCGATCCGTGATGGTGTGAAATCGAACGTAACTCTACTCACTTTGGGTTCAAATCAGTGCGCGTTCCAACGCGGCGGTTGCGTTGAGAACTAGCACCGAATTCTCAATTTTTACATGTTTTTATTAAATTTCTTCGCTTTCAAGTCAGTTAAAAAATTATTTTATTTATTATTATTATTATTTATTATTTATTTATTTTATTTTGATTTTAGTACTTATTTGTTGTTATAACGGCAACAGAAATATATCATCTGTGAAAATTTCAGCTGTCTAGCTATCACGGTTCTTGAGATACAGCCTGGAGACAGACAGACAGACGGACAGCGGAGTCTTAGTAATAGGGTCCCGTTTTTACCCTTTGGGTACGGAACCATAAAAACCGGCCAAGTGTCTAATGTCTAAATAATAAAATGTCTAATTTTTTTTTATACTTGTTGTGGTTGTGGCAGTGGTGGCAAAGGTATGATCTCCATTCTGCTGTTATTTTTTTTAATTATTCACGCAACCGAAAATTCTGAAACTTTTTCTATTACTAAAGGAGCTTATTCCTACATATAAAAAATTCACAGATTTTACAGTCCCCGCAAGAATCAGAGCATTGAAAATGAACACAAAAATTTACGAAAAACCAAAATCAAATAAAAAACAAAGTCCTATTATATTTTTAAAGTACCCCTAAGTAGGTAGTACCTATTTATCTTTACAAAAGCGCCCGCTGACTGCCTCGAAGCAGCCGAAATATTATTAAACGATTTTCAAAATTCCAACGAATGCGCTTCTACGTCTGCTTCTGCATCTTTTAACACTATTACCATGACGATCGCTCAATAATCATAGAAGCTACATCACTTTTTATGTACGGAAACACCCGTTTTTCTACAATTCCAAATCTAAAGGGACCACCTACAGGTCACAATTATTAATCCATTTTCAAAATTATGTTGCCTTGCCATTTGGTAGCTAAACTAATACCCTAGGATCATTTTTTTCATTTTTGCTTAAGTCGGTTTTTGTTCCGAAATATTTACAATTTAGTAAACAAACACCCCCCAAAAACCCCGGAATTTTTGGAATATTACAAAATTCCAAAAAAAGTTACCAGTAGATTTTCAAAATTCAAACGTTCACACATGTCTTGATAAATTCATCAACTTTTGGTACTATTTTCATCTCAATCCTCCCAAAATCCTCGGAGATATGGCCAAAAATACGTCTCAGGCGATTTGCATCTGATAACCATTTTCAATGGTAAAAAATATTAAGCCAATTTGATTTTTTCGAACATTCCCCATTCCCTAACTTAAAAAAACGTCTAGGCAAACATTATATGCAAATTGTTTTGGTTTATAAAGTTCAATCTATACATATACCTACATCCTGTATTTTTTGATATCCCATAACTCTGAGGATATATTCTAAGAGCTCAAAACTAAATAAAAAAAACGGGGAGTGGGACCGAAAAATCCCCTTCCCCTCCCAATGTGAACATGTCAAATAGCCCCCTCACCCGAGCCCACTCCACCACCTCACCCTCATCCTGCCCTCTACCACCGTTGCACTAAAAAACTACAACCTGCTCATACAGCAGGATTATGGGAAGGTAATAAAAGAATGAAACGGAATGAAAAACCAGTAGGTCACTGACCTGAAATTTTTTTTCTATTTATCTGGACTGGATGTCTGTTTGATTTGACAGCAAAGTTTTTGTGCCTATTTGATTTTGACGTACAATGAAAATGGTTGCCCCCCTCCGACCAGACTAGTACCATGTCCCTCACGCTATGCTCACGCTACGTCCTACAACGCCAAAATGGCGGAAATCAAATAGGCACAAGTAGGTCGTGAAATAAAATACTACTTCTGTTAAAACATGGTGTATGATTTATAATCAACTCTAACAATATATAATAGACTGTGGTGTTTAGGAATCAATATAAAGGTTGTAATATTATAATACCAATTTATTATGTATATTTATTATTAATAATTTTAATATGATTGAATTTTTATGTTAATGATTCGGCTCAAGGTATACGTTTACAATTTATTTCAGTTCATAAGGAAAAGTGTTGTGTCATTGGTAGGAAAAGAAAAGGCGTAATAAAAGTGCAAAGATTATAATCCTGAAAAGCAGCAATTTCTTTTATTTGTCACCAGCTCACTGCTCAGCACCCCTAGTCTTTAGGTTCAGGTCCATGGGATCAGAGGGCCCATTACAAAAAAGCACGCGATAAGCGTACGATGTTCGGATCATTCCGTGACACCACTACTCACGAATAAGGTTCAATTTCAAGTAAATTGAACGACGAATTGCGTCCGACTATATCTATTCTTTTTTGTAATAGGCCCTCTGTTACTATACTAGTATAGGGAACAAGGGCGTCGCCAGGGGTGGGCTAGGGTGGGTAGGTTAAAAAATGTAGCCAACTGCAAATAACCAAAGCCCTAAGGCCTTGCAATTGACTTGCTTTTCCGATAAATCCTGTCCCATCTCAAAACTTGAATAAATTCACTAGGTGCTGTTGACTGTACCATGGGCAACAGCGTCGCTTAACCACTGCTAAGGTTAAAATCGCTTGCACGCCGCGCCCGCTGTCACATACGTTTAGTTCGTGCAGGGGCGATACGCGTGCACACGAATTTTGTTGCAAACTGGTTAAGCGACGCTGTTGCCCATAGTACCTACAATTCATATCATTCTCATCCTCTTTAATATTAACTTGGCCCCCCCTGGGCCATGGGCTGGCGACGCCCTTGATAGGAAACATGCATAAGTCACCGATTTTGATAAATTTGAGCTTGATCGCTGCGGACACGTAAGTACAAAAACACGACATCATTTTCGGATATGATGTATTTAGCAGTCCGATAGAATATCGAATAAGAAATAATATTTTGTATGACACATATGTACTTAAACGCAATATTTAGGGAGATATTTGAAAATTCTTAGCTAACTCCATAATAATGCGCCTGAAACGTGGCTTATGTGACATCACAAATGTTAACCGTTTTGTATAGAGCGTTTTCGGCGAGTGCTGCTGCGTACTAACTTTGTAACTATATCACGAGAAAAAAATGCAAGATAAAAGTTTTAATATTACAGTTGATTTCACGCATTCTCACGCATTATGTTTTTGATTTTGATACCACAAAAATTGATGCATGTTCCCTATTCCATCCTAAAACAGGTTCGATTATCGAACATTAGTAGGACTGGATGGAATAAGGCCTAGTTATCTTACTGATAGCGAAATCTGCAGTTTCAGGTAAGAAGCTTGCTAGAGGCAAATGTTTGTCTGATTTATTAATTACTAAGACAGGGTTTTTAATAATATTTTTCACTCCTCTTGCTCAAAAAGTCCGTCATTGTAAGGCACTTGTAAGGTACAAGAGCCAGGATAAAATAGCATAATTACCCCTAGGGGATAAAGTTTTTTCTTTTTTAATGTTTGTCTATTACCAATGAGCCTACTAAAACGAAAAAGTCTTTATTCATAATCACGAATAAAAACTCGCTCGAATTAATACTGTTTCTCATTTTTTTTTTGAAAATGGATCTAAAAGCAGCGACCTCTTCGGTGAAATCATAGACTTATTTATACTCTGTGACTTTAAGTTTAAATCGTAGAATGCGTGCATTGTGTTAATATGAATATAAGATTCTTGATTGTGTTTCTTAGCTGCTACAGTAGAAATTAAAAAAGGCACTGGCGCGCATTCTTTAGATTTTTTCTCTTATTCCAAACTGATTGAATTGTGTGACTGTAAGTAAGTGATAGGAAAGAAATAATTTTAATCTTTTGCCGTCAAGCACAAGTCATTTATTTAAATACTGTATGAAAAGTTTATGAAGTGGAGGATAGAAAAACGAGTGGATTCGTTTACGGAAGTATTTAAACTAGGTATTTAGTATTGTATTTTATTTTCTCGCAATCGTAGTGAAAAGTAGAGTGTAACACACGACGCTAAAACCCATTGTAACTCGGTTTCTATTTATTCCCTCGCTAAAGCTCGGGAATAAAACTACCTCGTATGCAATGGGTCACTTTAGCGTCTTGTATAACAATCTACTATTTTTACATTGTTTAAGCAGACAATAATCGACGGATCATTATTAATATTTGATTCGTTTAGTTATCCTCTGTATCAAAACCATCTTCCTTCTTTACATCTCTCTGTGAATTATGCTCATCGTAGACTGAGTGTGCTTCCGACCAGTGAATATTATGCTTTTCATGCCCCGACGAGGTTGATTCGTCCAAGCCCGACGAGCGTGTTACTGGCCTTATGTTTTCTACGATAATGTTTCGTCTTTCTTTGATTTTTTCTTTCGCCAACTTGCTTGCAATTTCTACTAAATTATCAATGTCTCTAAATATTTTGTCGATCTCAATTAAGTTTTTAATGTGCTGTAAATAAAAAAGATGCACTATTAGAGGAGTTAACTAATCAACGAACTAATTAGTTTATTGATTATTATTATCTGAAGAGCCACCTTTATATAATCTCGTGATATATTTTGCTGCTAAATCCAGGATTTGTGCTGCAAAATAATCTACTTTGGTGCTAAAATTATTTATTTGCATCAGTTAATTATCATTTGTCGTATTATTTGTATGTTTGCTATTTTTAACATACATAATTTACATTATATTTATATCGCATTCAAAATGACAAATGCCCGGGATACACGAGGCTAGTTTTTCAAGCTAGGATAGCAAGCTAGTTCTATTCTAAACTATCCAGGCTTGCTGACCTGGCTTGAAACTAGCATCGCCGGCCACATGAAGCTAGTATACAAGCCAGGATAGGAAAATCAGTGCCTAAAATAGAACTCCATCCTATTAAAAACTGTCCTGGGGCCGTATTATGACCTCTTATTGCCAGGCAGTTTTCTGACTGGCTATCAATCTATCTCTTTTATTTGCTATACGACGAGAAAGAGATGTCACTACAGCAATTTATAAACCTGGCAGGATTTAAGAGCTTGTAATACGGCCTCTGGCTTGTAAACTAGCTTGTAACTAGCTTACTAGCTGAGATGAAGCTAGTTTTGTCTACATGAAGCCAGAAGTACTAGCTTACTGACACTACCTTGCTATCCTAGCTTGGAAAACTAGCCTTGTGTATCCCGAAGCGCATGTCGATCGTCAATATAATTTATTTTCCCATATTGTTCAATGCTTTTCAACTGACAAAATTCTGAGTGCTTAACTTAACTTAAATGAGCTTAACCGCTCATCCTCGTCCTCATGCTTATCCTAAATATATATTTTTTTGCTAACCTCAGACGAATTTAAAACTTTAAAATGTTTTTCAGCTCTGTTGAAGATGAATCTCATTCTTTTAAACCGTACGAGTGTTTTATGAAGTAATTCGCCGAAGTGGAAAGAGATGTGCCTGTGCGACAAAATAATTAATTGATTACAATTGTTTTATAGAAATAATTTATATACCTATAAGGTAGGTAATAGTTATTTATGCAACTGTGCTATAATGAGGCGTATTAAAACATGAATGTGGGTTTATCACAATCAGCTTCGCCTCGTGTCATCTAATCTGTAACATTTAATTATGTACCTACACAGTTGAATACAGACTTTATCTACACCGATTTTTTTTATTTGGGAAACAAATGGATTAAATAATCACCCATAATATGTGTCTGCCTGCACCCATGATTTATGTATCCTCTATAAAAGGTTTTGACTTTGACTTTCCTCCTCCTCGTCATTTCATGTATATGTCGTGGCCATATCGTAGATTTGCTCACTTCATTAAATGCTCGAGAATTTCATGAAATGATCGCATTTCATGAAATGAGCAACTTAATTTGACCAGATCATTAAATCGTCAACGTTTTACGATTTTATCATCCACGTCTGGCCGGATCGTATAAATAGGGTAGGGTCAAAACGGGACCCTATTACTAAGACTCCGCTGTCCGTCTGTCGGTCTATCTGTCTACCACCAGGCTGTATCTCATGAACCGTGATAGCTAGACAGTTGAAATTTTCACAGATGATGTATTTCTGTTGCCACTATAACAACAAATACTAAAAACAGAATAAAATAAATATTTAAGGGGGCTCCCATACAACAAACGTGATTTTTTTTGCTGTATTTTGGTACGGAACCCTTCGTGCGCGAGTCCGACTCGCACTTGGCCGGTTTTTTACATTTTGCTCGGCTTTTGCGTGACTTGCATAATACTCGAGAACCTTTTTTATTTATTAAGTAATCTTTATTGCACAACAATACACAAAGTCATTCAAATCATTCACAATTCCAAAAGAAAAGCTTGAGCGTGTCTTTTAAAAGAGAATTTACTAGGAGATCTCCTGATAGTTTCAGGGAGATTATTCCAGAGGCGGGTAGCTTGCAGCGTAAAAGAATCAGACATATAGCCAGAATGAAAGAGAGGAGTGGAGAGAGCAAGAGAGTTGGCGTAGCGAAGGGGACGATCGTGAGTAGGCCTACCTATCACAGAGATACTGAAATTTCAAGTATTCTGGAGAATGGGGACTGTTGAGGATGGAATAGGGTGAGCAGAGCAGCCTTAGCTGTCTACGTTGACGGATAGGGAGCCATTTCATCGTGCCCTTTTCATTGTAAACTCTTTTGTTATTACTTTCTTCCTCATTTAATAACGAATTATTCACTTTCACTGCGAGAAATAACATTGTCGTCAGCGGCCGCCATCTATACACATAAACAAAGCGCTTGCAGCGCCTCTACCAGTAATTAATGTAACTATTTTACGATATGATCAAAATAATCTTGACCATTTCATGAAGTAGCCGCGCCGCGCGCGATCAGTTGCCCATATCGAGAAACGATTTCTTATTATTGATCTGCCTAAGTCACATCATGATGTGGCCAAGAGACAGTGAAACATTTCATGAAATGCGATCATTTCATGAAATTCTCGAGCATTTCATGAAGTGAGCAAATCTACGACATGGCCACGACATATCTTCCGAACAAGTGTTATAACTTTGAACTGAATTTCATGGGCGCGGGGAGGAGCGCTACATCCTCTAGCTCGGAAATTGTAATGTTGGCAGTTTTAGAGAGGACTTTTACAGAGGATTTAAAGCATGGTTGTAGATAAATATATTTTAATATCTATACCTACACAAACTTTATTATGATTAAAACTGTAAATTAGGTAAGTATCTATTGGCAGGGTTGCCAACTCCTAAAAATCTTTTCCCCTAAGCACATGTCAAAAACCCCTGAAATGGCCAAAATAAATAGATTGTAAAACCCCCCAAAAAGAGACAATCATTATTTCCTCAAAATACTCTTTAATTATAGCATATCTATCTATATTTTCAGCTAGAGCTTTGGCCTCATCTCTCTCGACCTTTGATGAGGTTTGATTTTTTAAATCATTTATTTTCACATTAAATAGGCATAACATTTTTTTGTAGGAGTACGCAAAGCCATCATTGCGTCGCAAAGAGAAGCTGATCATGATGCTTTGCAGCATTTCAATTGAAAGTCTATTATGCAGCTTATTTTACGCATGTTCATAAGGCTTTATACCAACTTGATTTAAAATTTTCAGATCATTTTATTTTAACAAAAACATAATGCCCCTAAAATTACCCCTAAAAATATTAGGCCCCTAAAAAAATAAGTTGGCACCAGAACGTGCCACAAATAAGTAATTTTGTGAGTTTAGTACTTACCTACTTATATGAAAAGATAATAAGACAAAACTATAAAAGGCCAAAAGTTATGATTATTAATTCCGAGCAATATGCTGTTATAAAAGCTCAATTAGGTATCTATTTCGAAGCTCCTTGGTTTTTTTTTACAATAAACTCTAAAAAATCTAAGTAAGTAGGCAGGTACCTAAATCGCCTTATACAATGTGCGTGTTACAAAGCCCCCCTAATGCCAAATAATAGTAGCTTGACACTCAATTGCAAGAAACTTCACTTTAAAGCTTCTTTAGCTAATGCCACATTATCTCTAATGGAATCATTAAAATAATGGTTTCATTAGTATGTTGCATACCTAACCTTTGAATAAAAATTCAATACCTACTTAAAACTGCATGTTTTTTTATTTCTTAGTACCTATATACATACATATAAAAGAAAGATCAACATCAAGGTACATGTCCATCAGCCATTCTTAATGTCCTCACTGCTGGGGCACATACCTTATGGGTGGTAAGGAGGATGGGCCATAACCCACCACGCAGGCCCATTGCGGATTGGTGGGTGTTAATGACTGCAATGCAAATGCAGCGGGGACTAACGGTTTAACGTGCCTTCCGAAGCACGGAGGAGCTCGAGATAATAAACCTACACCATCTACATACTAGGCGAATATTGTCTTTATACAAAGGCTGATCGCACAATGTTTCATTTTGATGTGATGTACCAGGGGACAGTAGAGATGCCTATGTTCGTCAGTTCAGCCAGTACCATCTGGAAGGACCCTGTCGCAAAGAACTGCAAACAGATCAGAAGCTGGGTAAGACCACAAATGGCCTTAGTTTTACTATGCCTTAGTCCTCAGGGGTTTGTGGCTCAAGATTGAGGCGGTATCGCAGCAGCAGCGCTGCCTCCTTTGAGACTCGGTAGCGCAGCTGGAATTCTTCTCCGTCATGTTTTTCGAATAAATTTATTCAAGGAACATCTTCTGGATCCGACAACGACGATAAGCTGGTCGGTCAACGTCATATCCAGCGAAAATACAAAGTAAACACGACGTGAAATTGGTTTAATGGCCCATCATCGACCCATTAAAAATTCTACCTTAAAAATGTAATTTAATGAGCTATGCGCTAAAGTCGCTTCGTGCAATACAATATACCGTTAATGGGTGATTTGACACTTCATTAGATAAATTTGACATTCCATATTTAAATTTTAAAGGAGCTTTAAAATGCATCTTATTTTCTTTCCTGCAATACTTTAATGAAACATTAGGGTTTAAAGTGGCATTAAAAAGATAAAAAACTTTCTTGCAATTGAGTGTGAGACCATCAAATTGAACAACTTTTACTATGGGACAAACTCTGAAATCGCGAAAAAAAAATCTGCTGTTTCATACAAAAATTAATAAGAAAAATATCAAAATATATGAAACAGCTGATATTTTTTGGCGATTTCAGAGTTGGTCCTGTAGTAAAAGTTGTTCAGTTTGATGATCTCCATTTACCATATTCGGCATTAGGGGTTTCTTTGTGACACGTTGTATATTATTAAAAAATACCCGTCGTATTCGCCTTTTATGTCCAAAATGCTCTTAACTTTTGCAAGTGCGTCTATAAGGAGCTCCGCATCCATTCCAACAATCGTGTGTTTCATCCTCATGGTTGTTCCGTCAGTATAGATAGCATCGCTTCCCTGTCGATAACCTGGAAACGTCCTGCGTCATCGTGGATTTGGTTATGAATTTATGGAAAAACTAGGGTACCACGAAATGCGATAAGCTTTATTTTTTTTATCAAATAAGATACCAATACCATCGAAATGATACAACAACGGAAGGTAGAGAAAAAATATTGAATACCTATTCTGATTGGTTTCTAAATAAACGTCTTAAGTAAGTTATGTAAGTAAGTACTTATATTTTATTTAGGAAGCTAAGTATATGACGTGTACTTACACAAACTGCTTAAACTGAACAATATTATCGCGCGCAGCATGCCATTAACAGCTGCTGGCAAAGCCCGTAATTAAGTTTTCAGCAATTATTATAAAATGAAGTTATTTTATTACCCACCTACGAGATTTAAGTGCTTTGATATGATTTTACCCGAAATCTCTTTTTCTTTAGTACTTATAAGATAGGTAGGTAGGTATCAATTTTATACTAGGTATAAAGCTATAACCATGGTGAAATTCTACTTTGAGGATTTTGGGAACCTATAAAACAGGGATGCCCATACTTTTTCTAAAGGAGATCGACCTAGCAAAATTTTATGACCAGAGATCGACATTTTGACCGATTAATCCACCAAATATTTATCAAGAAAAAAATTTGCATAAGTAAAACTACATTTGGGTGCAAAGTGTCAAATCTGTTATCCTTGGCGATCGACTTTAAAACCTCTCGCGATCGACCGGTCGATCGCGATCGACCGTTTGGGCACCTCTGCTATAAAATATAGAACAATATAAGTGCATAAAAAGACCGAAATCGCTCATTTAGCGAAAAACCACTCACAACATAATGTTGTCGTGGTCACTGCTAAAATTTACAATGCGAAACTCGTGTGGCTCTTAATAAAAACGCCCATGACGCGTTTTTGTAATCAGAAAAAGACCACAAAGCGAAATTCGCGTCGTGGTCATCCACTTTGTGGTAATGCCATGACTCGTTCTGAGCACCAGTTACTGGAACCATCAGGACGGACGGGTAATTGAAAGTGGTTTCCAATCAATTTTGAGTTGAGCAGTTTGGAGCCCCCGAGAAAAATAATTCAATTGAGCTAAGAAACTTGTTTTGATACATCATTGAAAAAACTTAATTTCTCTAATTCTTGTAGTTTCCAACGACTAATACTTATTTTGTGTTCAATAATTTCGTAAATTTATTTTATCTTTATTGCAAGTTTAAAAATACATACAAATGGCAGACTTAATGCATAAGGCATTCTCTCCCAGTCAACCAGTAATTGTGTCAGATAACATACTGTACTAGTAATAAACAAAAGATATAAAATAGACACCATATTGTATTGAATTTAATAAATAATATGTGATTATACAATGTGTTACAAAAAACCCCTAATGCTAAAAATGGTAGACTAGCTTTTGCCCGCGACTTCGTCCGCGTGGACATAAGGGAACTTTTGACCGGGATAAAAAGTAAAACTATATATCTGAGTGTTATTCTGGAAAGGTTTGCCTTTGCTCGCTGTATCGCGTTAGACCAAACGAGATATGGGCGTATTGTGACTTATGGCCGGTATACATTTTGATTAGTGATTAGTGCGAGTGGCTCGTTTAGTGTTTAGCAAAAAACAAATACTTAACCAGGGGCGTAGCTACCGCCGTATCAGCCGTATCAATTATACGGGGCCCCCGGGCCACGGGGGCCCCCAAAGTGCGTAAGCAAAAATAAATAAAAACTTTATTTTTAATGGAAAAATAAAAAAAAGCAATATTATTTCCGCGTAAAGCGTGCGCATAAATCAGAGAGTATAAAACGTGTAACAAAAAGGCGGTATCAACCCGCAAAGACAAGGAGGCAGGGTTGCCACCCGTCCCGATTTTGCCGGGACAGTCCCGGTTTCGATCATATTGTACCGCGTCCAGACGATCCATCAGTTTTGTCCCGAATTTTGATGTAACACGCGATCAAAATCAAAGTGTTGATAAAAATGGGTCCAAATGTTTAAAAGATTAAAGGACCATTGATTTTGAGTATTTTAATTACAAAAAGAGCCACACACATTCAATATGTCCTTCATTTATCAGTTACCAGTCTCTACAGTAGTTTTACAGCCAGTAAAAATTAAAAAGATAGACGAAAAAATTCTTTGGTTGGAGCGGGTAGAGGAAGTTAATGTACTCGTAAAACTGAACACCTACCACCTACCACCAACAGACAAAAAAACTTTCCATACAAAATGTTAACGGCCAATTCAAATTTTCTTTGGAGAGTCCAAATTTTTTTTATTTGATTTTTTTTCTGTTGGAAGAACGTGTTCAGATTCACGAGTACATTGACCTCCTTTAGGGTTGATACCCCCTTTCTGTTACACGCTGTATATTCAATTTGTATTGTTTGTACAAATTTTGGAAAAGTGACAGATAGATAATTATTATGATTAATAAATATTTCTTTTAATTTTATGCAAACATATATTCTTTGTGAGAAATCTTTACCCTTCCTAAGGGCCCCGAAACAAATTTTTATACGGGGCCCAGCCAAGGCACGCTACGCCCCTGTACTTAACACTAATCAGAGACTGTCCGAACGTGTTTTTTGCTAAACACTAAACGAGCCAGTCGCACTAATCACTAATCAAAATGTATACCGGCCATTTGGTCAATTCAGTTTTAGGATAGGCTTAGTGAAACTAAGGCCCATTGAGTTTTAGTTCAAGATCGAGACAGGCTTAGTGAGATTAATCCGTTTAGCCGATTTTACTTAATTGAGTCTTTCACATTCATAATATTAGTACGATATCCATAACCCGTTCATGCCCCGTTCCCGTACCCATTCTCGTTCCTGTTCCAGTTCCCGTATTATTTCCTCTCTTTAGGGGTTAAATAATTTCCACCGTGTTGAACTTCAAAACAAATGCCATTTTCGCAATCAACATCCCAAAAAACTTCGATAATGACATCCATACCTATCGATTGGGGTTTATTTGCCCCTTTTACCCGCTAAGCGGTTAATATTTGAAAAATAGGAAATTTGTGTTTGCCTATTTATTTTAAGAAGCACTTCTACAAAGTTTCAAGTCAAAATGTCTATTAAATTATTTTTCCATACAAAATTTTAATCCCCATTTCATCCCTTTAGGAGTTGAATCCGATAATACATTATATACCTAAAAATATAATATTATAGAAGAATAACAAAGGTCAGATATGAAGGGGCGAATGTGAACAACTAGGTAATTTTCACTTACCAATCTCTTGAATACAAACTTGCTGGGGGCACTTCGTATGTTCAGGGGGAGGGCGTTCCAGAGTCCTATTGCCGTGACGTGAGAGAGGTAGAGTGAGAGACGTGCGAAGCCACTCATTAATTGTTTTTTATTAAGTAACTAGCGGCCGCCCGCGGTTTCACCCGCGTTGTTCCCGTTCCCGTGGGAATATCGGGATAAAGAGTAATCTATGTTTTAATCTAGGCTATCTACTATTTGTGTGTATCTGTATCTACTAAATTTCAACCAAATCCGTTCAGTACTTAGTTTTTGCGTGATTGAGGAACATCCAAACATCTAATCATCCAAACCCACAAACTTTCACATTTATAATACTTATTACGTAGTAGGATATTTTGTAATGTCATAAAAATATCTTAATTTTATTTTGTATTAATTATACGACCTACGCCTAGATATTGCAAATCACTGTGCGTCGTATTGTACTTACCTTACCATGGTTCCATCTATACGCGTTATGGATTTTTTTCATTTTCACAACGCGTTGTGCTCGTTTGGTATGATAACCACGACGCGAATTTCGCTTTGTGGTCTTTCTGTTATTACCACAACGCGTCATGGGCGTTTTATACGAGACAACACGAATCTCAGGTTGTGGATTTTTGAACCACAACGCGTTGTGAGCAGTTTTTTCGGTCAATGAACAATTTCGGTCTTTGAGCCAAGCATTTATACCATGAATTGTCTACTCTACGTTTAAAGGCATTTCGTCAATAACGTTTCAAACGAGATTGGTAAGTGATTGGAAAGTGACCTTATTTATGCTGAAGTGAGGTCATCAGGTCAATCCAATCACCCACTTCAGCAGCTGAAGGCATTTTTAATTTCTCTGTACGAAAAAAAATAAGGGACTTTAGCGAGTTTCTTGCCGGTTGCCGGTTCTTCTCCGAAAATATAAAAAAAAAACAACTTTTTAAGTAGGTAATTTTTGAGGTCTGTTGCCAAAACCGACGCGTTTTTCGAAGCTTTAATTTTTTTCATAAGGCGTTAGGCCTCTATTACACCGTTGACCTATAATTTTATTGTGTCGGGCGGGCTAAGCATGCTCCGTTTCGGGGGAGTTTCGCCAAAGAGGCGTGGCGTGCGCGCCCCTAAGCCTTATCTGTCTCTTTCCCCCACCAAGATTATTGATTCGGCACTTCCGGTATGCCTCCCAATTTGCTGACAAAAGATCATTTTGAAGTAAGTAATGGTATAGGTAAGTACCAGTTTTCTTTCACCTAGTATTTTTTTTAAGTATTTTCTACGTTTCTTTTGAAAGAAATAATAATTTATTTTCGTAACAGCGCTTTTGTAAAATATAGATAGATAAAAATACGGTAGGTATTTTTATACTGGTTCGTAGGAAAGGTACTTTTAACTCTTAAATTTTCATAATATTCATAGGTACCTAGGTTGCGGCTAATCATTTCTAAAGGTTTTGTTGCTATATTTAATGTCTTCAGTATTCTTATTATCATAATATCTTCTACAGGGTGTTTGGTAATAGCCTTATAAAGCGGAATATGGTAAGGAGACCATCAAACTGATAAACTTTTACTGAAGGACCAACTCTGAAATCGCAAAAAAATTCAGCTGTTTCATACATTTTGATATTGTCGTTATAATTTTTGTATGAAACAGTTGTTCTTTTTTCGTGATTTCAGAGTTGGCCCCTTAGTAAAAGTTGTTCTATTTTTGTCTCCATCGAGGTACCTACCTAGATGAATAAATCCGAATAGGTATTCGGATTTATAAGGCAATTACCAAACATCCTGTATACTTATTAGGTACTTACTAGAGAAATAAAGTTACTTCTGTCTGAGTAAAGACTTTCCCAAAGGATTTTCTATTCGATTCATCCTGTAATAGGTTTTTACCTACCTAGATACCTAGCTAGCAGTGGCGAGGGGTGAAAATATGATGAAGGTAAGCCGTTCTACAAAAATGTTGTGATCTGCATAGTGGATCGGTTGGGTGGGATTCCTGAAAGGTAAGCCGATGGGAATCGGCTTGTATGGACCCTTCACCACTGCTAGCTAGGTATCTTTCGTTTTATTTTATGTTAAGGCGGTTGTATGACGGAAAGTGGCGCCCTCAGAAGTTTTTATTTAATAAGTTATTAACATAAAGTTAATATACCTTTCTATTAGGTCTATTTACTTTATGGCTATTAACATAAAGTTAATATAGGTATATTAACTTTACGGTTATTAATAGAAAAAGATTTTAATATAGTTTTACGTGGAGTTTTTAGGGCCCATGGTCTAGTAAATTTAGAAGGTAGGTATCACTACATTCCCTCGTAGTCATTCGTAGAAGTAGATAGCAAGTGTGTCAAAAACGGCCACTTTTAGCAGTTTTGCTATCTACTTCTAGCAGTGACTACGAGGGAAATGGGAATGTAACGATACCGTCTAAAAATACTAGACTGTGTGCTGTGGGCCCTAAAAATTCCACGTTAAGCATTATTAAAATTGTGTACCTATTAGAATTATAATACCTACCTATTAAATAAAATTCACCGCGGTGCGCGGCGCCACTTTCGCTCAGGTTCTAAGGTTCTTAAGGCCTTAAGAGGGCTTATTTTGCACACTAGAGACGCCATTAGAAAAATATTCCATAGTGCTTAAACAAAGTCAAAAATTGGTAGTGCACTCCGAAAAACCTTTGTGGTAGTTTTTTCTAGCCTGTCGTATAGTTTAATGGAGTTTTAGCAATACATAAATTAAAAGACAATCTAGAAGTTATTGTTTAAGCGATAAAAAGCACTACAAAGCTTCTTCGGAGTGCACTAAATTTTATTTTTTACAAAGTGTAGGTACCTACTGTAAGCGCTGCTTGCCTACCATTATGATAGAATAGCGTGCCTTTTATTTGGGTCAACGATTACAAGACGTTATCCGTTTATGTCACTATGCAGAATGTATAAGGACTTCTTTGCTTATTATAACTTTTTAAATAGGTCTTGACATTGACAGACGTCAATGTCAGTTACTGTCTCCCGCGATGTGATATTATGGATAATAATTTTATATGTAACTAGCTTCTGCCCGCGACTTCGTCCGCGAGGATATTAGACGAAATCCTTTTAAGGAACCTTCAACCAGGATCCGGCCAGCCATTTTTACGCGATTAGGCGAGTCCCTATCAAGCGCGCTGCCTCGCGAGGCAAGACATTTGCCGCGTGTGGCGGGCCTCGCACAAAGCTTCCAGTTCCCGTTCCCGTTCCCGCTCCCGCTCCCGTTCCCCGTTCCCGTCCCGTAACCGTCCCGTACCCCTTCCGTTTCCGTTCCCGTTCCCATCCAGTTCCTGTCCCGTTACCATCCTGTTCTCGTTCCCGTTCCCGTCCCGTTATATTCCCGTTCCGTTCACGTTTAGTTCCCGTTCCCATTCCCGTTGCGTTCCCGCTGCGTTCCCGTCCCGTAAACGTCCCTTAACCGTCCCGTACGCCTTACGTTCCCGTTCTTGTTCCCGTTCCGTTCCCGTCCGGTTCTTGTTCCCGTTCCCGTTCCCATCCTGTTCTATTCCCGTTCCGTTCCCGTTTCATTTCAGTTTCGTTCCTGTTTCGTTCCCGTTCCGTTCCCGTTACGTTCCTGTTTCATTCCCGTTTCGTTCCGCTCCCGTTCCGTTCCCGTCCGACCCCTTCCGTACTCGTCCCGTACCCCTTCCGTTCCAGTTCCCGTACCCGTCCCGTTCTAGTTCCCGTTACCGTCTCGTTCCGGTCCGGTCCGGTCCGGTCCGGTCCGGTCCGGTCCGCTCCGTTCCGTTCCGTTCCCGTTCCCGTTCCCGTTCCCGTTCCCTGGATGTGCATGTCCAGGTCCAGGTCCATATGTGTCATGTCCACCGCGTTGGACTTCAAAATAAATCTCATTTTCGCAATCACCATCCCATAAAACCTCAAGAACGACATCCATATCGATTTTTATGTTACTCACCCCACTTACCCTCTAAGGGGTTGATTTTCAAAATCCCAAAATATATATTTAGACGTGCTCCTACGAATTTTAAAGTTGTAATTTCGATCTTGTATTCTTTTTCCATACAAAATTTGAACCCCATTTTTACCCCTTTAGGGGTTAAATGATGTCCACCGTGTTGGACTTCAAAATAAATGTCATTTTTGCAATCGTCATCCCAGAAAACCCCAATAACGACATCTATATCGATGTTTATGTTTACTCGCCCCATTTACCCCCTAAGGGGTTGATTTTCAAAATAACGAAATATATATTTGCCTATTTATTTATAGATGTGCTCCTACGAAGTTTAAAGTTGTAATGTCTATTTTATAATATTTTTCCATACAAAATTTGGACCCCATTTTCACCCCGTTAGGGGTTAAATCATGTCCACCGTGTTGGACTTCAAAATAAATGTCATTTTTGCAATCGTCATCCCAGAAAACCCCAATAACGACATCTATATCTATTTTTATATTTACTCACCCCATTTACCCCCTAAGGGGTTGATTTTCAAAATAACAAAATATATATTTGCCTATTTATTTTTAGATGTGCTCCTACGAAGTTTAAAGTTGTAATGTCTATTTTATATTATTTTTCCATACAAAATTTGGACCCCATTTTTACCCCTTTAGGGGTTAAATCATGTCCACCGTGGTTGGACTTCAAAATAAATGTCATTTTTGCAATCGTCATCCCACAAAACCCCGATAACGACATCCATATCTATTTTTAGGTTTTTTTAACCCTTTTCACCCCCATTTCATCCCCTTTGGAGTTGAAATCCTAACAAAAACAATATACGTTGCTTTAGATTTCTATCCATAAGCCTAAATTATAAATTTAGCGATTTTTACTTCGAAAATGAAGGATTTTCTTTAAACACAACTTCATCCCCCTTTTGACCCCTTCGGGGGTAGAATTTTGAAAAACGCTGAGACCCGTATTTATTAATTTTCAATCGTCAGCCTAAACACAAAATTTGAAGATTCTAGCTTCAAAACTGAGGGACTTTCATACAAACTTTCATCCCTTATTTCATCCCCTTAGGGATGGAATTTTCAAAAATCCTTCCTTAGTGGATGCCTACACTGTATAAAGTATCTGTGTGCAAAATTTCAAGTCTCTAGGTCCAGTGGTTTGGGCTGTGCGTTGATAGATCAGTCAGTCAGTCAGTCAGTCATTCAGTTTACGATTTTATATATTAAGAAGATTGAAGTAAGTATTTATAATATGAATAAATCAGAATATTTCAGCAATCATAGTTTGATTTGAGTTACATATTTGAGATAAAAGTGTTAGCTCACACTACCTTAAATCGAAAACCATTTCGAGGGTTTTCAGTTACTGACACCGTAGTTACTTATTTTTTCGGGTTTTGTGATCATGCCAGCCAAAAGTGGCACTTTGAGCTAAAACGGATTTTAAAACTTACAGAAAGAATGAAAACTGTTGATTAGAAATATTAGTTTTTTTTATAATGGCTTGGCTTACGAGTAATCAAAATAAATGTATTGGCGGCGCTATCTAGTAGTGGGTAGTACGGCGCCTTAACACCTATAAAAACATACATACCAACTGACATAAGGACGAATCGTACTTAAATGAAATTCGATTACTTCAGTGTAATTGTCGATCAAACCGAAAATCGAAAATCACACAATAAAAAAGGGGGATGGCAACGCAAAGCTTATACCACAGAGGAAATAATCACTACTACGTAGGACCAGAGACAAAGCTTCATACAACCGCGCAAATCGGTTGCACCACTACAAGCACGCGGGGCATGTGTGCGTGTCCACTGGCCGCTTGTCGCGTACAAGGAAAAAATTCACAGATTTTACAGTCCCCGCAAGAATCGGAGCATTGAAAATGAACACAAAAATTTACGAAAACCTAAAATCAAATCAAATGCAAAGTCCTATTATATTTTAAAAGTTACCTAGGTAGTACCTACCTATTTATTTTTACGATTGTGACACTCGGCTCCGCCTCGTGTCACAAAAGCGCCCGCTGACTGCCTCGACGCGGCCGAAATAATATTAAAAATTTCAACGAATGCACTTCTCGTCCGCTTTTGCATCTTTTAACACTATTACCATGACGATCGGTCAATAATCATAGAAGCTACATTACTTTTTATGTACGGAAACAGCAGTTTTTCTACAATTCCAAATCTAAAGGGACCACCTACAGGTCACAATTATAAACCGATTTTCAAAATTATTTCGCCATTTGATAGCTAAACTAATACCCTGGAACCTTTTTTTTCATTTTTTCTTAAGTCGGTTTTTTTTCCGAAATATTTACAGTTTAGTAAAGAAACATCCCCCAAAAAACCCGGAATTTTTGGAGTTTTGCAAAATTCCAAAAAAAGTTTCCAGTAGATTTTCAAAATTCAAACGTTCACATATGTCTCGATAAATTCCTCAACTTTTGGTACTATTTTCATCTCGATACTCTCAAAATCCTCGGAGATATGGCCAAAAATACGTCTCAGGCGATTTGCATCTGATAACCATTTTCAATGGTAAAACCTGTTTTGACAGCCAGCCAGTGGACAATCATAGGGCATCATTTGTTTTGTTAGTTGCAAGTTTGAATTTCACGTTCTTAGGAAGCTTTGTCTCTGTTCCTTTCTTTTTACTCATGTGGCTTATACAGTAGACTTTCAGAACAAAATGTTTGGGAAAATAGGTATTTATTTTGTGGTTTTTTATACCAAAAAAGACCCATTGACCCAAAATGTATATAAAAGACTATTCTACAATGCGAATGCCGGAATTTAAAGCCTAATTAAGACATTTTTATTCTTACAGAATTTATATTTTTTTTCTATATCCAGATTTTTCGGAAATTAATAAGTGCCAAAATTTTTAAAGCCTATAGCACAAAATTTAATCATTTTAAAGCTTAAAAAACGATTTTTTAAGGAAAAGTCCTTTGTTTTCATAGTTCTCGTGGAACAAGCGTACGCAGCGCCATGCTATAAAGTTTTATTCTTCACAAGTAAAAAACTATTCGACTATAGAAGTAAAAATCCAAGTGTATATCACAGCACGAACCGCAATAAAGATTAATACGCATAAGCTAGGTGGTGAAAGAGCGGAATAATGAATTTCTCTTTCATAAAAGCCCATTTTAATTTGCAAATTCGACAGAAGCGTATGCATCGCGATAGAGACTATCTAGTCCTGGCACGGCCACAATTTACATTTTAATAGGGGCCGCGGGGCTGCACCGAGTAATTTCGAAATGGATTAAGGGCCCTATCTCACTAGGACACCATGCGAAGCGCTCATGGCGGCGGCGGCGCTTGACAGGCTGATCGTACTCGATCACGTTTGTTAAGCAACGCTCTGTCCGGCCAGGGACCGTACCGGCTAACGAATCGATTATCGAAAAGTCTGCTGGGTTTCAAATTAAAACAGATAAATCGAGCCTCAATAGGGAATATGCATAAGTCACCGATTTTGATGAATTTGAGCTTGATCGCTGCGGACACTTATAAAAACATGATGGAACAGGAAAAAAAATATATAATCCTAGTTTTATCACACGATGAAATCAGCGGAAAATAACGATATTTTTTTTTCATTTTCGGATATAATACACTTTACAGTCAGATAGAATATCGAATAAGAAACAATATTTTGTAAGACACATATGTACTTTAACGCAAAATTTAGGGAGATAATTGAAGATTATTGGCTAACTCCATAAAACGCGCCGAAATATACATGAAACGTGATGTGTGACGTCACCGTTTTGTATGGAGCGTTTTCGGCGGGTGCTGCTGCGCGCTAACTTCAAGTAACTATATCACGAGAAAAAACGCAAGAGATAAGTTTTAATATTACAGTTAACTTTCTCACGCATTATAATTTTGATTAAGATTAAAAAAAAATTGATGCATATTCCCTATTGGGCCCAAATGGCGAACCCCAATTCATGATGTCACACGAACTTCGATATCTTCCAAATTACGTCAACAGCGTACAAGACGAAATTCCTTACTTTGATTTTTCTGTTTTAAGTTGAAACTCGGCAGACTTTTCGATAATCGATGCGTTAGCCGGTACAGCCCCAGGGCTGGGGCCGTATCGGCTAACTGTTACTTACCTACATGGCTATCGTAATCGCTTTCATTTGACAGATGGATGTGATACATTGCTACCTTTCTATGGTGAGTTTATATTTATGCCAAACGGAAGTACCGTAAGTAAGTTAGCCGGTACGGCCCCAGGTGTCGGATGGGTGAGTTAAGTGGCACTACAACTGAGCGCTTCCTTGCTTCGGAGGGCACGTCAAACCGTCGGTCCCGGCTCTTGTCATCTTGTCGTTAAGCCAAGTTAGAGGCCTTACAGATACGATACGATAATAATAAAAAAAATACCATGGTCGTACAGCGTCCGATCCGGATCCCGCTCGTACAGGGTAGCCTTAGAGGGCAAAGTAGGAGTTACTCAAAAAAAGGACACCATATAGCTCAGCGTCGAAGCTGGCAAGATTTGAATTTTGATCCCCAAAACTTATTTCAAATATCATGAGCGCTGCTGGCAAGATTTCAATTTTCGCCCCAAGTAAATATTTCTAGGATAAAGAGAGCCCCTGGAAAGATTTGAATTTGTGCCCAACGACTTATATTATAGACTTATTTTCCAACTATGGGTCAGCAAAGTGCGCCCCTGAGGGTCCCTGGCAGCTGCCCCCCTTTGCCAGCCCCTCCCTATCTACGACGCTGGATTCGCTTGCCGCCTTCAAATATGTTGCTAAACCAAGGAGCCCAATCGCGCTTTTCAAATAGGTACAACCAAAAAGAAATAACCCGTTTCAATTTCCTTTACAGAAAAATACTCGCTTTAGTTTTGTTAAAATTGTTGAAAGCTATTCCTAGAAATCCTAGGATGCCAATCTTGGACAATTTAAATGAGAATAAAATTCTAGCTTTAAAATATAAATCAACCTAAATGACAACGTAACTGCAAAGAATACTAACTAATACCAGTAACAGTTTTGGTTTGGTTTTGGCTAATGTTAACGTCATAAATAAAGGTGTTTCAATTGTGTTTCAGTTTTGGGTTTATGAAACAAGAACTGTGTGAAAAACATGACACTTCAAACACAATTGAATCACGATTATGACGTTAACATTAACAGAAATTACACCGTTGCTGTTGGGTGGAGGGAGACCCAAGTATACATTCCACCCCTATTCCCAGCTCCTTCCTCTTATTCTCTCAATACTCAAGGTTGCCTGGAAGAGATTGCTATTTAGCAATAAGGCCGCCTTTTGTGTGCTATTGTTCTGTTAATTGTGTTTTCCTGCTTACTGTATGTTCTGTATTTGTGTGCAATAAAGTGTTTATTATTATTATTATGTATCTCCGGCTTCAATTCCACGGGACAGAGCCCGGTCCTTTTGCACGGCTTGCGTGGGGACTTGGGTCCAACACGTAGAGGCCCTTTGAGATTGGTTTAATATAATGTGAAGTGTGTGATGCACATATTATTATCATTTTGTTGGAAGTGCGACTGGTTGCTGGTGTCCTAGTGGGATATGGCACTAATTGTGTGACAACAACGTGTCGGGTGCGGCCAGCCAACCGCGCGGCCCTTGTAATACCAACGCTAAAACGGCTTTTGTGAAGGAAAATGGGAGCTTCAACCGGAAAATTAAACGAAACGCTGTCAACTGGTAGGTATTACAGGGAAGGAAAGGTAACTGAATTTAGAACTGAATTTCGCTTTATTTACCCACCTGGAAACAGTTTGTGTTGTCCCATAAAGTACCTACCTACACAATATTACTCTGTATTTTCTGAATTAAAAATTTGCTTCAATATATTTTACGTAGGTATAGGTACCTACCTACTTTTTTTATAAAAACAATTGGTCATGATTATTTTATATTTTATTATAGATCTACTAAATAAAACAAATACGGAATTTTGACCTCTATTTCTTTTCAGCATCCCGGTACTGGCTGAAAATAATTATATTGGCGTCTGAAATTAAAGATATTTCTAACGAAGATTTGTTAACATTCTAATATTAGGTATTTAAGTATGAAGGAGGTTGTCCACGAAGAATGTCAAACTGATTTGACCACGAGGAAAGAAGGATGAAATTGCCGTTTTGTATGTTTTTTTTAAAGAATTTGCATTTTCCGTAGGTACTAACATTTTCTTAATTTATTTAACAATCATGAACGCCAATCAATGGTTTAAAACTGTACAAATCTAACTACTTAATGCCGCAAAAAGTATCGGCTAAGCTACAACGATATACTTAAAGGTTAATTTCTGCTAACGAAACAAAAAGTCACTTTTAAGATAGGTACTTACTAACCCTTCCGCTGCCGCGAGCGAACCATGCGTTTTCGACGCATTTGCCGCGCTGTATTTGAAAATTTCGCCCGCGTGTCATTAAAACTGCGATTTCTCAAGTATCTTGTATAGAAACTACATAAATCATATGTTTTTAGAATCTTTATTAACTATGTATCATTGTTTGCAGTTTTATGTAACAATGAGTTGTAGTTCATAGGTAAAAGTGGATTAAGCAATTTTTCCGGTTTTTTGTACAAAAAGTGTCTTCAATATAAAAAAAATATTACAAAAAAAACGGACTAAAAATATTAAATCGGACAGGTAAAAACAAACTAAAAAGTAAAAAATAAATTCTTCTGTAAATATTTATAACCCTAATAACCTTTAACTACCTACTACAGAAATTTTAAACCTAAAAATTTTAAACCAAAAAACGTGGGGCGCATGCTGTAGACCAGAGGTGCGATCGCGAGAGGTTTTAAGGTCAATCGCCAAGGATAACAGATTTGACACTTTGCACCCAAAATGTAGTTTTCTTATGCAATTTTTTTCTTGATGTCGATCTCTTAGCCATAAATTTTTGCTAAATCGATCTCCTTTAGAAAAAGTATGTAGAAAGTATGTAGCTGTAGACAATATGGATGATAAATTTTACAAAACGCGCCCCACGTTTTTAGGTTTAATATTTTTAGGTTTAAAATTTCTGTAGGTAAAGGTTATTAGGGTTATAAATATTTACAGAAGAATTTATTTTTAACTTTTTAGTTTGTTTTTACCTGTCCGATTTAATATTTCTAGTCCGATATTTTTTGTAATAATTGAGTCCGTTTTAAAAACGTGTTTTTAAAAAATATATTTTTTCAGTAAATTATTATTTTATACTTTTTAGTTAACGAGCTAAGACTAAAAATATACCATTACCATCTCCTATCGGAGCACACGTCAAAACGATTCAAACGAGCCCAAACTCGATGAGGTTGCATGGTTTGATTACAGAGTCCCAGTGTCCTTCTTCCGGCTTCATCATCAGACCCTGGAAGCTATTTCCCAACAAAGAACTCGTCAACACGATTCAAACGAGCCCAAACTCGATGGGGTTGCATGGATTTATTACAGAGTCCCAGCGCCCTTCTTCCTGCTCCATCATCAGACCCTGGAAACTATTTCCCAACAAAGAATTCGTCAAGACGATTCAAACGAGCCCAAACTTGATGGGGTTGCATGGTTTTATTATTGGCCTTCTTCCGGCTTCATCATCAGACCCTGGACACTATTTCCCAACAAAGTCTTCGTCAAGGCGATTCAAACGAGCCCAAACTCGATGGGGTAGCGTGGTTTTATCAAAGAGTGCCTATGGCCTTCTTCCGGCTCCATCATCAGATCCTCGGACAATATTTCCCAACAAAGCACTCGTCAAGACGATTCAAACGAGCCCAAACTCGATGGGGTAGCGTGGTTTTATTATAGAGTTCCTATGGCCTTCTTCCGGCTCCATCATCAGATCCTTGGACACTATTTCCCAACAAAGTACTCGTCAAGACGATTCAAACAAGCTCAAACTCGATGGGGTAGCGTGGTTTTATTATAGAGTTCCTATGGCCTTCTTCCGGCTCCATCATCAGATCCCCGGACACTATTTCCCAACAAAGTACTCGTCAAGACGATTCAAATGAGCCCAAACTCGATGGGATTGCACGGTTCCAATATTGAGTTCCTTTGGCATGGTCTTCCAGCTTCATCATCAGACCCTGGACCTTATCTCCCATTAGAGTACTCGTCAAGACGATTCTAACAAGCCTAATCACAATGGGGTTGTATGGTTTCATCATTAAGTTCCTGTGGCCTTCTTCCAGTTCCATCATCAAACCAGCTCAATGACACCATAATATTGCATTGTATTTCAGTTCTGACCTATGTTCAAAGTTTCAAGTCTCTAGCTCATCGGGAAGCTAGTTTAAAATCGTTCGCAAACTTTGCGGACAAACAAACAAACAAACAAACGAGAAAGCAACCTAATAAAAAACGTGTTAATAAAAACCTGTGATTAGACTTCTTTTTGTTTTGTTTAAGTACAAAGAAACATAATATTTCACAATAAAGGGTTTGTTAGCACTCGAGTAGCTAACCTACATTTTTATAACGTTCTCGAAGAAAATCAGAAATATTTTGATTGCTGAAAGTGGGCTGTCATGATCATTTAGCTTAACTGAAGCATCTTTATCATCATAGAAGATAAGAGCCTCTGTTTGTGAGAAGAACAAATCGGCAATTTCATACAAAGTATGAACCCCTATTATTAATTAAAGAAACTAAGAAGAAATGTATTCAGTTCTAATAGTTTTCAGTTCAACAAGGTCATTGAGACATATGCTAATGTTTTCTTCCTATAATTTCACAGTCTGTTGCTGAAATTCTTATGACAGTTACAGATTTTATAGCGGATCGTTAAGGAGGCTACCCATTTCCTGGGTCATCGGCAAAAATCAAAATGTGAAAAAGCGGAACCCGTAATCTCGTGACGGAACATTGCTAAAGTAAACACCCGACTAAATGATTATTAAAAAGGCTCAAGTGTTTAACAGATGTGTGCAAAAAAATTATCTATAGTTTAGTCACATAAGATACAAAATAAATGGACTAGCGAGCAGAAAAGAATGTTCGTTTGTCAATTCCAAAGAAAAAATGTCACTAATTAATGGTGTGTGACATTCAAAAGCGCTACTATCCGCCCCTCATTCGTGTTGTCTCCATAAATTATCATCTACCAAACATTCTCTTGCTGTCGTGTAACACTTATGACTACGGATTTAAAATCGAGTTTTGCGAAGACATCTTCATCGGTAACTTTATTATTGTTTACGTGACGTTAACAGTATAAAAGATTAGACAGAGAATGTGCTCGACTGTTTTTTATTTAGCGTTGTCGCAGACTGCTTGTCGCCGATACAACGGATGTTGGAGCTCTGCCTTGTTTACTTTAATATTATTGCCACTGTACTGTGGAACCTTGACTCTATCAACACATTTTACCGAATGCTCTAACATTTTACCTATGGCCATTCAATACTCAAAAGAAAAAAGCCACTAGGTACACACTGCCGTCTTTTGTTTCCACTGAGCGGAAACAAAAGACGGTAGTTGGAAGAAATACGTATTAGATTGAGATAGAGGTGTACGAGATGTAAGATATTAGATTTTTTTTTAAAGAGGAATTAGTACTCAGTAGCATTCAACCAAGAAACACTTTAAATCGGATTTAATTCCTACAAAAGGTTTTATTGTTTTAATGGCATCTTTTGTTGCCCACTATGACCTTCCTAGGTTTTCCCCCCCGGCGGAGTTGTGCTTAAGTGGTGGGGGGAAAAGTGTACCCCAAAAGGGGATTTGACCTGGAAGGTTTGGTTGTTCATCAAATTGTGTAGGAAGGTTTTAAAGTTGGTTAAATTTGAAACAATTTGAGGATAGAACGGTTTTGATACGAGCGATAGATTTGGAGACACAGCTTTACGAAATTAGACCAATTTTTTAAGTTACACGATTTCTACCAAAATTTCTCCTGTGTGTCCCCCACGTGTAACTATTGAAATAAGAGAGTGAAAAATCTAAAAAATATATATGCTGTAAATCTTAATAAACGTTTTCTACGAAAATTAGTTTGTCGAGATATAGTTAGCAGTTTTAGAGATATGGCACATTTTCCATAACCGCAAATATAACTTTGTTATTCATACAAACACTATGAAAAACAAAGTTATTTTGCAAACGAAAAATGATAGTGGTATTAAATATGGTATGCTTTGTGTCTCCAACAAGTTGGTCTCCAAAACTATCGTTCGTATCAAAACCGTTCTACCCTCAAATTGTTTGGAATTTACCCAACTTTAAAATCTTCTTACACAATCTTGATGAAAAACGAGATATAGCAAAAACACCGCAAAAATACCCCTTTTGGGGTACATTTTTACCCCCCCACCACTTAAGCACAACTCCGCTGGGGGGGGGGGGGGGGGAACCTAGGACAGTCATATTTGGCAACAAATGAAGCTATTAAAACAATAAAACCTTTTGTAGGAATTAAATCCGATTTAAATTCTTACCCTACTGACCTAAATATCATTAATGAATGATGGCACAGATTACATAAGATGATGACAAATTTTACTGAAACGAAACATTCCTTTATTTTAAAATACTTATAAGTAAAACTGCAGTTAAAGATTTAAAAAAATATATGAAGATTATGTAGATACCTGGACTACCTGGGTTCAACCACATTTTTTGAACTAAATTGCCATTTTTATCTGTCTTGGGTCTGCCTTTAAATATAAGATAAATGTTATTTATAAGGGCCAAGTAGGATACCTAGCCAAAGTCAACAGGCTTTAGTAATCTCGGCGGTTGAGATAGATAAGTACCTATTTCTCAAGAGTCTATTGCTGTACTTCAATGAAGACTAAGTTACTGTGGTGTGATTTGTTCAGAAAATTCATATATTCCATTTTTATGATTTTTTAAATTATTATCTCGTAGACTCGTAGACCCGTAGATGTAAGTCCGTAGCTCAATCCTTTATCGTAGCATAGTGAGCTCATTTGGGTTTTTGAATAATGCAATAACTACGACTGCAATGCAATGATTTCGCCTACTAACAGTCTACACGAGGTAGCATCAAGGGGTACGCGAATTACGTGGAACAAACAAGGTGTTTTATAAGTAGGTACCTAACCTTTTTTCTTATTTTTGACGTATTTCGATTCGACACATGTTTCATGGAGAAAATTGTTCAGCTTCAACGACTGAACATATCTTTAAAATTTGGAGAGTTAATAAAAATACACCCTGTATATGTACATAAAAGGCTAAAAGACTGGCTGATCTATTCACACACAGCTCAAACTACTGGACGGATCGAGCTGAAATTTGGCACACTAATATTGATTAGGGCGTTGACGTCAGCTAAGAAAGGATTTTGGAAAAGTCAACCCCTAAGGGTGGGGATGAAAGTTTGTATGAAAATCAGTCAAATTCGTACCTAGTCAACATTTTAAAATTTTGCGTTTAAGCTGACGATTAGAAACTAATATTTATGTATCTCAGCGTTTTTGATAATTCCAACCTATGATGACTCCATTCCAACTCCGAACGGGTGAAAAGGGGATGAAGTTGTAAATGGAAAGTTATTATAGTTATTCTGTTAGTTAGTTATTCTGTTTCAAAGGAAAAATTCGCTTTTATTTAGGCTTATGGTTGGAAAAAAACTAACATAACGTATCGGTGTTGTTGGAATTTCAACCTATAAGGGCTCGCACAGAATACATAAGGGAGTGAAATGGGTAAACAAACCTAAAAGCAATTTATGTTGTTATTGAAGTTTTATGGGATGTCGATTACGAAATTGATATTTATTTTGAAGTCCAACACGGTGGACATGATTCAACCCTTAAAGGGGTGAAACGGAGGTTCAAATTGTGTACGGGAAATAATATCAAATAGACATTTTGACTAAGATTTCCAGTGATTTTCCAAAATACAACCCCTGAAGAGTTAAATGGGTGAACTAGCCTAGAAATCGATATGGATTTTGTTGTTTAAGTTTTATTGGATATTGATTGAAAAAATTACATTTATTTTAAAATCACATTTCACTTTCACTTTCACTTTCAATCAAATACGGTGGACATGATATAAAAAATCCTGAAGTGTTGAAATGGGGTTCCAGAGATTGACACACTTCAATTTGAAAGATCGTAGGTGTATTACGAAAACGGGACCGAGAATTACCCGTTCCCGTTCCCGTTTCCGTAGTACACCTACAATCTTTCAAGTTCACTGACTTGAAAATTTTTTTTTTCTTCGAGATCCATGTTCAAGTTGAAAAGTGTGGGGGGTAGGAACGGAAACGGATACTAATATCTCTGGCTGGATTAAATTCTGAATTGAATATTAGGTATATAGAGACTAGCTTCCACCCGCGACTTCGTCCGCGTGGACATTCGTAAAAATCTTTAGGGGACCTACCTGTAACCAGGATAAAAAGTATCCAGTTTTCATTTCATCAAAATCTGATCAGCCGTTTTTACGTGATAAGGCGGGTCTTCACCAAGCGAGCAGCCTCGACATGTCAACACATTTGGATGTATTGCTACTTCAATTCGGCATAAATAATTTACCAAAGAAAAGTAGCAATGTATTACATATCCACCAATGTTTTAAGCCGATAGACCCGCAGATTGCCTAAAATGAAGTTGTTATTCGCACAATGACCAAAAGAAAAAAAAAATTAAAAAAATTAAAAAAACCGCCTGCACAAAAAGACAAGTCAACTGAAAAGATGTAAACAATATTAAATATTAAAGGCAACATAATAACATGCAGTCGGAGGCATGCATAAAGAAAGTGACGTTATGAATCATTTGAATTATATGCCTCCGACATGCCTCCGACTGCATGTTATTATGTTGCCTTTAATATTTAATCTTGTTTACATCTTTTCAGTTGACTTGTCTTTTTATGCAGGCGGGTTTTTTATTTTTTTTAATTTATTTTTTTATTAATATATTTTTAGTTATTAATTATTATATATTACAGTCATGATATACCTTTTTGAAATCCTTATAAAAAGCGCTTTAATTTGACACCCATATTGTAGTATTCTAAAAAAAAATTGTTTTCCACTACGTATAACAGCACCGTACAGCCGCCATGTTGGTTTTTTTTAAACGCCACCTTCTTAAGAACACTTGGGCTGACAAGACAAATCTAACGATATCTTAGTCATAGAAATTCGTTCAGCCGTTTGAAAGATATGAGGTAATAAAGAATATTACATACAAAAAAGATACGCGCGAAAAAAAAACATAACCCTCTTGCAGTCGGGTAAAAAAAACATCTCTTACTTTTTTACTGTATTTTATTTTGAATATTTTATAAGTCTGACAGCAGAGACATCTTTTGGCAAACTTAAAGACTTTTTTATGTAAGTTGATAGTTACGATACAGAGGTGACGCTACTTTTTCGACCTTTGCGTTGTTCTAAAGGTGCGGACACATTTGTCTGTCGCCACGCGTTAACACGCCGTCAGACGACATCGGTTTTCATAGTAAATGTATGCACTAGGTTCACACTTATCTGATAACACGTCTATACAAATACGGCGTGTTAAGACGTGGTGTCAGATAAATGTGCCCGTACCTTAAGTGTCATTTAGTATGGCTAGAACACATTAGGGTAGGTTCACGAACCTCCGCGCTCCGCGAACCTACGCCACAAAATGTTTATCCTGTGCTGCAGCAGTACACCATAGTTGTACGTGTGCAAACACGTATGCGAATCTGGTGCGCACACGTACACACTAATGCAAAAGTGAAAATACTATTTTTGCTATGACGAATCGCTCTAGGTTCGCGGACCGCGGAGGTTCGCGAGCGATACTACAAAAGCCTGTTGATTTCGGCCAGGTACCTGGACAAAACGTTCTGGCTTTTGTAGTAATTTTTTTTTACTACAAAAGCCTGTTGATTTCGCCCAAGTACCTGGCCGAAATCAACAGGTTATTAGAGTAATGTTTTTGCACAAAGTGGTACTACAAAAGCCTGTTGAACTCGGTCAGCTACTTGGACGAAATCAACAGGCTTTTTAAGTTGGAGCAAATTACTTTAAAGCCCAGAGTGATTCGGCCGAGTCGCGCGTTGTTTGTTGTTACAGTCAGCAGCACGTCAGGTTATACAAAACTGTCAAAACTGTGAATGGGGAGAAGGAGAGGGGAAGGGGAGATTGAGGGATAGGGGGAGGGGAGAGTAAGGGGAAGTTCAAGGTCAAGTACAAAGTTAAGGTCAAATACAAGATCAAGGTCAAATACAAGGTCAGATATGAGGTCAGTTTCAAGGTCAGATTCAAGGTCAGATATAGGGTCAGATACATAGTCAGATACATGGTCAGATACAAGGTCAAGTACAAAGTTTAGCTCAAAATCCTTTATAGAGGATACCATGGCTGTAGATATAAAGTTTGTTCCAACTTAAAAAGCCTGTTGATTTCGTCTAAGTAGCTGGCCGAGTTGAACAGGGTTTTGTAGTATAGCATTGTGCAAAAACATTACTCTAATAACCTGTTAATTTCGGCCAGATAGCTGGACAAAACACTTTGGCTTTTGTAGTAAAATAAATCACTGCAAAAGCCTGTTGATTTCGAAGTACCTGGCCGAGTACCACAGGCTTTTGTAGTCCCACTTTTTAAAAAAAAATACTCCAATAACCTGTTGATTTCGGCCAGGTACTTGGCTTTTGGAGTAAACAATTTTACTCCAAAAGCCAGAGCATCTCGTCCATGAACCTGGGCGAAATCAACAGGCTTTTGTAATCTCGCGGTTCGCGAACCTAAGTCACAGAATATATAATAGTACTAACGTCCTAAGTGGTGGTAAGCTTATAGGTGTGGCCACATTTGTCTGACGCCACGTGTTAACACGCCGTATTTATATGGACGATTACTATGAAAACCGATGTCATCTTACGGCGTGTTAACGCGTGGCGTCAGGCAAATGTGCCCGCATCATATTACCTACAGTGTGTTATGTCGACACAACATGTTTCCGCCAGGAATGGACGCCATGCAAAACAAAAACTAACTTGCCAAAGTAAAAAATGTTTAGACTTATATTCCCTTGCCTTTCCACTAAAAAGAAAGAAGTTAAAAAACAAATTGTCAAACAAAACACCTGACACCTGTCAGTCAACAAAGGCCGCGTTCCGAATCACGCCAACAGTGCTCACAGCGTGTGACGTCATTGTACACCGGTCCAAATCATTAGCACGCTGTCAGCACGCTCACGATACTATTCATTCGGACCGCTCGTGAGAGCGCTCACACCGCTAACGTTGGATTGTTTTTAACAACGTAACCTCCAAAAGGGGTTATCTCGATAAAGTAAATATTAATACTATGGGATAAATTAATACAAAGGCAGTAATGAATATGAATCAAGTTCCTTCACTCTGACCACTTATTTACTTACCAATTTATAAACCATCAAAGATTCAAAATACTTATTACCACTGCTAGCTCCCTCAACATCAATTTATTATAAGTATTTCGTTCGTAACTTCGCAAAACACCTGCAGATCAAAAAATTCAGCCATCTTTTCTAAAAATCACAAATAATAACCACAAATTTTAACAAGAATGAACTTTGACAAGGAAGTTTGACAGCTACACCGACAACGCTCACAGTGCTTTGGTAGAATACGCTGAGCGCCGTTAGCACATGCGATGACGTCATCAGTGACGTCACTGCAGCTTACGTGAGCGTTGTTAGCATGAATCGGTCCGGGCGTTAGCGCGCTCACAGTGCTGTAAGCGTGATTCGGAACGCGGCCAAAGTGACAAAATTACTATTTGCTTGCTTCGCTTGTTTGTTGCTGTTATTTTCAATTTCAATATTTTCATTATATTTTGAGATTTGCGAGGAAATTAATAAAAAGGAATTGAAAGTTCTCACTTTACTATTGCTAAAACAAAGCAGAGAGCTGTTAAGTAAGCTCTAATTTGTAAACTCTCAATTAACTTTCGAGTTTGAAAGTCGTGTCGTCAACTTTCTGGTTTTTGTTTACATTTTTCGAAACACCGTTGGCAACCAAAGTTTAAGCTTGGAAATTGTATTATCATTGCCTGGTAGTAAGTACTGCAAGATAAAATAAAATGAAAGTGCTGTGTATCAATAGAAAATAGTAATTCCATTAATTACTTAACTAAAAAAAATGAGGACTGTTCCAAAGTGGGTGAATAAAATACATGAAGCCGATAAAGTTGAGTTTTCCAGGTAAGTTTTGTAGTATAATACAATAATTATTATTATTTAGATAGAGTATCTATAATAATTCATCCTGAAACACTTTTTTTTTATTCTTTATTTAATTTAGGGACTTTTACACAGAGTACGTCAGTCCCATTATACCCTAAGTACTTTATAACAAATCAAGCACATGATTGCACCATATCACATACAAGCCTGGCTGCATCCGATGCGGGATACGCCAAAATACTTATGTAAGCTCCCACATCAGATGCCTTCAGGTCTAAATTAAGAGTTAGTTGCCGTCTCTCCTTTTGGTTTTTGGCACATTCCATCAACAAGTGTTGCACATCATCTACTTTACTACACACGTCATAGTTTGGCGATTCAGTTTTCGTCATTAAATGTGCAAACTTGTTACACGAAAATTGTCCGGACCGTAGTCTATGTAAAACTACAACATATTTTCTACACAAGTATCCTGAAACACTTGTTTCCAGTGTCCACACAATATGCTTCAGCCCAGATGGCACCCAATTAGTAGTAGGTGCAGGAGAAAAGGTGATGGTGTATGACCCTCGTGATGGAGCCCTGGTTCAGCTCCTCCAAGCACACAAGGGAGCAGTTCATGCCGTCGCTTATTGTAGTGACGGTAAAAAATTTGCAAGTGGAAGTGCTGATAGAAATGTTATAATTTGGACGTCCAAAATGGAAGGTGTATTGAAATATTCGTAAGTAAATGTCTTGCATATATAAACCCAGGTTTTTATCAAAATATTAGTAAATCAATGAATTACTCGAAACACTAATATGTTGCGTATCATAGAGGAACCACCTTCCTATCTTCTTTAGTTTATGAAAGCATTATTTCATTGTCTCTTAACCCGTCAGCCAGATAAAATGATTTTCCATTTTTGTTCAGCCTCTTGTGGCCGCTTCACATTTATAGAATTAAGCACTGAATATGTGAAAAGAAATCAACCTGTTTGTTTGAGTAAATATGAAGAGAACCTTAAACTATGAAGAGACATACACTAATTTTAGTGTTTGTCTCTCCTTTGTATATCATTTGGATGAGGATTTAAATAAACTATATACTAATCGGTATACTTAATTCACCTGGGTACATTCACTAATACTGAGAAAAATAACAGATGAATTAAGTATACTAATCGGTATACTTAAGTCACCTATTCCCCTGGGGGTGCTGGGTGAATTAAGTGTACCAATTAGTATACTTAATTCACCCAGAGGATTAAGCTCAGGTGAATTAAGTCTACGATGGGAAACTTTAATGATAATACTGAAATATTTGTTCAGAATTTATAATTCAATATTTTTCTTCTATCTTGACAGGCACAGTGAGTCAATACAATGCTTAGCATACAACCCTGTGACAATGCATTTGGCATCTTGTGCAATATCAGACTTTGCTTTTTGGTCTGCCGATGTGAAAGCTGTGCAGAAATACAGGGCTTCAGGACGTATAACCAGTTGTGCTTGGTCATCAAATGGGCAACATTTAGCCATCGGGTTGGCTTCTGGTGGAGTTACAATAAGAGATAAAGTATGTTATTTTTAAATCATTTACAGTATGAGGCATATATCTTGAAATAATTTCGATGGAGTGGGGATAAGTTCGCGGATGTGCTCTTGTGAGCGACCAATAGCGCGCGCCCCTCTCCCGCTGCCCGCTCCCCTCATCGCTACGCATGCCCAAAATACGCGTTAGGCGCAATCCCCACCCGATCAGGCTAGGCTCACTCCGCGCTTTAGGTACAAAGCTACAAGTAGGTAGCGGGTCCATCCGGACGGACTAATTTCAGAGGGCTACCGCGTGCCGGCTGGGTTGCACATTAGCAGTTCGATTTCGATAGTATGCCTTAATATGAATAAAAAGGATCCGAACCTGACGTTTTTCACTCTTCTAAAAGTTCGAAACGACATCAAAACGTAAGAAGTGCTTGTCTACTAGATACCTAGTTAGTAACTAGTATCCGTTTATTCTTATTGCTAAACAATCTTCGCCCAACTATTTATTGAAATAATGATTTATTGATTAGGTAGGTACTTACTTACCTACCTACTTTCGAAATAAAATTAATTATAATTACAATTTCATTTCGTAATAAAGCCAATTGCTTTAAAGCCAGCATGTGTAGTCTGATGTGGCGTTGACTGTACCTAGCCTATGTTTTTTTTAAACGTATTTAACTACACATTATTTCACAAACACATAACTTGTAATAAATTAACTACCAGTTATTTAATTATTATTTAAAAGAAGAAACCCTGAAGTCGTTAGAAGAGATAAGAGCTACGCGATAGAAAGAGAGGCAACTTCTAGGTGAATATAACTGTAGGCAAGAGAGCAGCGTGCAACCTGAATTGCACTTTATTGGGTATGGAATAGAATCGTTATTTATTTAAATGACTTTGCGGAGTGGATCTTCTGTACTTGTACTATTATGTATTCTGTGACCCGATTTCAAGATATATGCCTCGTACTGTATCTTATGTTATTTTTTTATGTAGAATTAAGGCTGCCATCTATTTGGGTTTCCCCGGATTTGTCCTAGGCTTTCTTCTTATAAGAACAGCATCTCAGGTATGACTTCAAGATAGCTCTCAACGTTGAGAACGGTTTATAAATATGGGCCCTAGTTTGTAGGGTGTCCAGGAGTGTTGGGGCAGGGTTCTTAACTAGTATCTGTGGATACTATTAAATATTATAAATGTAAAACCAAACATGACTGTATTGTCTGTAGCAGGGGTCTCCACTCTTCTATTACACTATTTTATGTAAGTTTAACATTACTATATAAATTAAGTTTCTAATTATTTATTTACTTGCAGAGTGGCGATGAAGTACAAAGAATATCAAGAGAAGCAGCTGTATGGGCAGTTGCTTTTTCAAAGTCCATCCTTTTAGTTTCTGATTGGAATGAAACATTGTCATTCTATGATCTGCAGGGTCAACAAGTATACAAAGAGCGTAATATAGGTGATATTTTCTCTTTTTATTATCTCCCTATTCAGAGATTTATATAAATGTATGCTATTTGTATAAAAATCAAGAAGAAACTGTACTATTGAATGCTTGTTTGTAGGTATTGCTGCATTATCAATAACTCTTCTCGGAGCCCTCGTGCTTGTGGGTGGCGCTGGTGGCTGGGCAGTACTGACTGCAGAAGGAGTACCGATCGTTAACACCCAGCAAGAATGGGTGTGGGCGGTGGCGCCTGCACCTACTTTGAACACTCTGGTATGAGATTGTTTAGGAGATACTTATGGGATATGGGGAATCAATATGATTAGCAGAGTTTGTTAGCTCTTGTTGACAACCCTATTCTCATCAATGCAGACTTAGAGCTGCTGTCTTAAGGTAGGTCGCGAACCTCCGCGCTCCGCGAACCTGCACCAAAAAATTGTTTATCTTCTACTCCAACAGTGTGCCGTAGTGTGTGAACACGTATGCGAACCTGCCTTTCTATTGTCTAATTTCAAAATCTATCGCAATCGCTTTCAGGACGTAATACATTGATGCTTCTTTTTGGCACAAATAAAAACTTAGCAAAGAAATGCAGCAATGTGTCACATCCATCTGTCAAATGAAAGCGATTGCGATAGATTTTTGAAATTAGACAATTAGCCCCCTGGTTTGCACACGTACACACTATGTCCAAAGTTAAAATAAAATGTTTGCTAAGGTGCACTGTTCTAGGTTTGCGGAGCTCGGAGTTTCGCGAACCTAAGTAAGTACCCACCCTTATGAGTTCAGGGTTTGCAACGCAACACATTAGACATGACTATATTAGGATATACAATGCTTGCTATCCCGCTGATAAAAAGAAATCAGAAGTAGACAGAAAATCTCAGTAATTTTGTGTTAATTCACTTAATTCCTTGCAATATGGAAGGCACTCAGAGAATTGTGTATCACTGAATGTGATTTATGTAGATAATCATCATCAACAAAAAACTTCAACCTCTAATTGGTTTGTTAATTGGCTTTCTCAGCTCCTATACACGATAATGTCATTTGTCCATACATACATACATATAGAATAATCACTCTCTTCTGCTTCAGGCAGTGGCATGTCAAGATGGTACTCTCTGGTGCTACCAAGTGGTGTTCAGTACTGTCCACGGTTTGTATCGTGAACGCTACGCATACAGAGAGAATATGACCGATGTTATAATCCAGCACCTCACCACCGGAAATAAAGTCAGAATCAAATGTCACGATAGAGTACAGAAGATCGCTATATATAAACACAGGCTTGCGGTAAATCAAAATGTTCTTGAGATTTGAAGCTTACTGAAACGTTACAAATTTTTGGGAGCTGCCTAATTCTAAGAACCACCTAAAAATATTACGACTTGATTTTCGTGGATGAATTGAATATATAATATTTCATTCAAAATGATAATGTTTGCCGCTAGTAGAAAAACAAATAGTTATTAAAAAATTGGTTAGTCAACCCTATTTATAAAAGTAGCTCCCAAAAATTAAGCGGCATTTCAGTATTCGGCTATTAAAGAATAAAATATTTATATTGGAATGTACATATACATTATATTAACTCATCTCATAGCAAATATCTATTCTGTGCTCATAGGTTCAGTTGCCTGAACGAGTAGTTGTATACGAACAAGGTGACGTCGAAGGAATGTTATATAGAGTTAAAGAAAAGTTGTCCCAAAAAATTGAATGCTCCTTGCTGGTGGCTACCAGTGACGCATTGTTATTATGTCAAGTAAGTAATCGTAAGTTACATTTTAATAAGCAATTTACAATATCAACTGAAATTCAAATATAAATCTTTTTCAACAGGATACCAAATTAGTGATGGTTGGGAGACGAATACCAAAGTCATGGACAGTGCCGACTCCAATACGTTATGTAAAGGTTACCACATTGTACTTTGAAGAGGTGCTTTTGTTGGGGCTTTTAAATGGACAAGTAAGTTGCTTAATATCAATTACTTGTTAATGACGCTGTGGCGAATGTTTAGCAATCAAACATCACAGAAATGAAGAGATGTGGCGTATGGGTCTATCCCGTGTCTTCATTTCTTGCACAGACGTGAAGAAACTTGTCAGTACTTAGTAAGTAGCACGAATTGTTTTTGCGCAACGCGCATCTCTTGTTTTGTGCAAAATGCCGACCTGTGCCGGGCTATGCCACAATATAGAATATATAATAGTACTTACGTTCTGTGCGGTAATTAAATGCAGAAATCGTAGTGATAAGATAAATTCTAGCAACAGTGGAGTCACCTATCACAGTTAAGCTACTAATTACCTATATTCCATTTATCCTTAAAAGTTAAAACGCGATTAATCCTTACTTCCTTACTAATATTATAAATGCGAAAGTCCGTTTGTTTGTTTGTTTGTTTGTTACGCCTTCACGTCTTAACTACTGAACCGATCATCATGAAATTTTACACACACGTTGTCAGGGATACAGAAAAGGACATAGGGTACCTTTCATCCCGAAAAAAGGAACTGTTCCCGAGGGATAGGCAAAATACTATCCACGCAGACGAAGTTGCGGGCGGAAGCTAGTTTATTATAAAACTAGCACTTACAATCGCATAAAGCTATACTTTAACTAATACTTTATTACGAATTGCTTGTTTTTCATACCTCTTTCAAATAAAGCGTTGTAAACGTGCCATGAACAGCAAACGCAATGAATTGTACAATTTCTGCGTAGCATGTAGCTTCTGCGAACTTTCAAACAAAAACGTGGTGGTCGGGGTGGCGGAGGTGTGCTTAAGCCAATCACGGGCTGAAGTTTAGTGTGTGCGTGCGTTGTCGTGATTATGCTATCAATATGCAGTTGTGTAAGTACGCTGGCGACATCTCGGTCCCCATATATAACATTTCTCCTTGTTTCTGTGGTCTGAGTTAGCTACGCTATTTGTTCATCCATAATCTACTGTCTATAACATCTGTACATCTGGCTCGAAGTTACTGAAGATGCTGAGCGAAAATATGAAATGCGAAATATGTGAATTTAATGTTGTTCCATTAAAATATTGCAAATTTACATAAAAATTTTGATGCAGCGCGCGCTCATATAATAACACTCGTAAAGGCCGCTTACGTGTACACAATGTCATTTCTTTAAACTGTATCCTTTAAAGTAGTTTATTTAAAATAATAAAAAGACATTCTGTTAAAGTTGTTAAATAACTTTCAGATCTGGCAAGTGGAGCCGTGCGATGGTGAGTCGAAGATGATTCTGCAGACGCCTGCGAGCGTGCGCTGCCTGGACGTGAGCGCGCTGCGGAGCCGGCTGGCGGTCGTGGACGAGGCGTCCGTGTGCCGCGTGTACAGCCTGCCCACCGGGGACCTGCTCTATACGGTGAGTGCACCGGCTGTTGTGAGTTAGATAGGCTCAATGGGGATGGAAACTGAGGAACTAATGGCGCCACAAGCGGTTGTACCAAAACATTTGATTGGTTGTTACAAATATCAAATGTCATTTGTGGCATATTTTAACCAATCAAAGTATTGATAGCGGTTAAACCGCCGCTGGCGCCATCTGCGATTAGCTTTGCGTTGCCAACCCCATTTTTATAGTTTTTCGACCATAACAATAGTTATTTGTTATACAAGTGACCAAAATCAATTTGTGCTGCGAGTGCCGACTTTAAATCACGAACTAGCAAAGTAGTCTAGAATTGAATTCTAATATAGACTACTGAGCACAGTGAGTGATTTAAAGGCACGAGGCAGAACAACATTTTGGTCTCGTGTAAAACATACAACTTTTCACCTCGACCAGCGAGAAAATTTTCACGTGACTTTCCTGGTGAAAAGCTGAATTCAGCATTAGAAACTTGATCACTTAACTCTTTTGGAGTAAGGCAACTATCTTCATCGTTGGACGCATTCATTTTTGTAATTTATCACAAAAATAATTCGATCAAACCTATGCTGAAAAGTTTTATTTACAGAGTCAGTAAAGTAGATTCCCGTCGTTTTGATTACATTACGTTGTGTTTTTCTCTTATTCGTTAATATCCCGTCTTATTTATTTATTTATAATCATAAAATAAATAATAATAAATTTCATTAATTTTTCTTATTTCATATTTGTTTCATACATGCGACCTCAACCTCCATACTCTTTATTTCGAATTACCTACCTTCTTTTTCAACAATCCTCATTTAAAACTCCTTGGTATATCCGTACATTTTATTTTTTTACTTTTTAATCCGTTTATGACACCATAAAGCACTCTATCTATCCTTGTCTCACATATCAATTTTACAAGTGTCATCCTTGTCACGAGTTTTACGCGCCAAAAGCATCCTTTTCGTGCTGGAGAGGTGAAAAATCTCTTTGACGCTTTGTTCCATTAGATTAGTGGAACACTGTCTAGGATTATAATACTTTCTGAGCGTGTTTAAAGAAGTGTATACTTTATTGTCAGGAAGAGAACGTGTCATCAGTGTCATTCAATTCGTGGTGCGACGAGCTGCTCGCGCTTTCGGGCGGTGGGCTGCTATCCATCAAGGCGGGCCAGTTCCCGCCCGCCACGCAGCCCCTCACCGGCTCCGTGGTGGGGTTCCAGGCGAGTGTCGCACTACCCGTGTCTCATAATACTTGTGTGGAACGTGTATTTTTTGACAGTTGCATATTACCCGCCCTCCTACTCAAAAAGCCAACTTTCTATTTGTTCGCTAACATAAAAATTAAAACTAAGCTAAAAACTCTAAAATTAAGTGTTTTAGTGTTATCAATTCCATATAATACATCAATATCTGTGATTTACATAAGCTTGCTACATCTGACTTGATCGTCTAATTGCTTATTTTCAAGCTTTAAGTTAGCGAACGAATAGAATTTTGGCCATTTGAGTAGAGGGGTTGATGTGCTCTTCTTCTTCTTCTTCTTGTCCTTCTTGCCTCCCTCCATGTCAGTACAGGCGGTTTCCGCAACTCGACGTCTATAGCGCCTATTTTGCGTCGGAGGATGTGCGGCCGGATCACTCCAGCCAGCCCAGCTCAGCCAGGAACGCTCCAAGGGCTTTCACGTTCGTGATCGCTTCCTGGACGCTGCCCGGCGAACCGAGGTACCTTGCCCGGTAAGGGGCCACCCCTCTGCATTCCAGCAGAACGTGGGCGGCTGTTTCTTCTTCCTCCATGCATCCTCTGCATAGGGGACTGTCCGTGACACCTAAGTTAAAAAGATGTCTGTTAAATTGTCCATGACCAGTAATAGCACCTGTTACTAGGCGAAGTTGCGGTCTGCACAGTTGTATCAGGGACCTGGATAGACGAGCGTCCACGCGCGGTAGAGCGAGTTTCGCCTGTCTGCACGAGTCCAGCGAGCTCCAGTTCTGTTGGTGTAGTTCTATGGTATGTTCACGGATCTTACTTGCAAACCAGCTGGTCGGGATAGGCGCGATCGGCTCTGGGCCAATAGGCGCCGAACCAGATGCGCGTCTAGCCAGTTCGTCGGCTGCATCGTTTCCCCGTGATCCACTGTGACCTTTGATCCATTGGATAGTAATAGTATTAAGTGCACCTACTGTATTTAGGGCGTGGTGACACTCAAGTAAAAGGCTCGATGTGATGCGACTGCCCTGGAGAGCCTGTAGAACAGATTTGCTGTCAGAGAGAATTAAGATGTCGCGGTCTTTTACCTCTCTTGTTTCGATTACCCGAGCCGCCATTATTATGCCCACGCACTCGGCCTGAAAGACCGTGTTGTATGAGCTTAAGGGGGATGCAATTTGTATGTTGAGGTCCTCTGAGAAAACACCCGACCCTGTGCCCGATGAGGTCTTGGAGCCGTCGGTGTAAATCAGGAGAGCCTTGTGTCTTTTCTTAGGGCTGATGTCGTCTATCAGGTGTATTCTGTATTTTTTGTCGAAAATGAGGGTTGGCTTAACTTTGTCGCATGGTGCTTCAATAAGAGGGGTGTTCAGCCAGTCCTCCAGTAGTCCACTGAGATGTTTTACCCTCTCGAATTTTAGAGATCCCAGTTGTTTTAGTCTTACCGCTGTTTTGGCTGCCTCCTGTTGGATGTGGAGGTGCAGTGGTGTTAGGTTCAGCATTACCTCTAGAGCAGCTGTGGGAGCTGTGCTCATGCACCCAGTGAGGGCGCAGCAGGCCTGACGTTGTAGTCCCTGTAGCTTATTGGCTCCGGTGGTTTGGGCGGCTTTTGGCCACCACACTACAGATCCATAGCTTACCAGGGGTTTTATGATCGTGTTGTAAAGCCAGAGGAATATTTTGGGTGCTAGGCCCCAACGCTTACCAATCATCTTTCGGCACTGCCATAGAATGACGCTGGCGGACTGCGTTTTGTACTCCAAGTGGCTGTTCCAATTAAGTTTGCTGTCCAGGATTATACCTAGGTACTTTACCTCATTAGAGAGTTGTAGTGTAGTTCCAAACAGTTTCGGCAGACGGAAGTCGCCCACCTGGCGTTTGTTTGTGAACATTACCATTTCCGTCTTCGTGGGGTTGACAGTCAGGTCGTGTCTTTTGCACCATTCCTCAACCTTCTTCAGGGCTGCTTGCATGGTGTTACAGGTTATGCCAGCCTGGTTACCTATACTTAGTATGGTAATGTCGTCCGCATATCCTATAGTGTAAAAATAGTTAGAGTTGAGATGGGAGATCAGGTCGTTTACCACCAGATTCCACAGAAGTGGAGAGAGCACACCTCCTTGGGGGCATCCTCTCGCCACCAGGGCCCTTTGGCCGACGGCCCCTGATACCTGTACCGTTCTGTTGCGTAGCATATTCACGATCCAGTCTACGAGTTGTTTATCAACACCGTGTCTCACTAGTGCTGCCTCAATACTGGTGAATGTAGTTTTGTCGAAGGCGCCCTCTATATCGATGAAGGTGCCTAAACAGATAAGTTTGTTTTGGATAGCTTCCTCTATCTTACCGACTAATTGATGAAGGGCTGATTCAGTGGATTTTCCAGCGCTGTAAGCATGCTGATGTTTATGTAGTGGGAGTTTCGCCAATGCTCCACTTCGTAGATACCACTCACAAACCCTTTCCATAGTTTTCAGCAGGAAGGTTGTGAGGCTGATCGGTCTGAAAGCCTTCGGATTAGTGTAGTCGGGTTTACCTGGTTTAGGTATAAACACTACCTTGACTTCCCTCCATAGGTGCGGGGTGTAGCGATACGCCAGACAGGCTTGTAGTAAATGGGTGAGGACTGGAACTATTTTCTCCTCTCCCCATTGTAGTAGTGCGGGAAAGATGTTGTCCGTTCCAGCCGCCTTGAAAGGGGAGAAGCTCTTAATAGCACTTCTTACCTTTTCAGGTGTTATTACCTGTTCGGCATAACGCCAACAGTCTTCAGTGGGTTGCACAGGTTTGTCTTGCCAACTTACCTGTTGTACGAGTTGGCAGTCTGGAAAGTGGGTCTGTATTAGGATAGCGTTTGTCTCCTCCGGGCAGCGGGACATCGTGCCGTCGGGTTTTTTCAGGTTACCTAGTGGACCAGGACCCTGATTAGACAATACTTTCCTTACCCGATTTGCCTGTTTGGTGGAGCTTATCTCATTACTGAACTTTCTCCAGGATGAGGTCCTCCAGTACCTTATTTTACGTTTGTATTCAGCCTTAGCCTCTTTGTATCGGTCCCAGTCATAGTCATCGCAGGTGTTCATTGCTCTGTTCAGCCTTTTCCTGACAATCTCACGTTGCCTTTTAAGCTCCGGTCCCCACCATTGGTGCTTGCCGGGGCTCTCTGAGCTGGGAGCTTTCAGGGGACAGGCCTCTTCGAAGCATTGTCTTAAGGTATTGGTAAATTTTACTACCTGTTCTTCTAGCTGCGCAGCGGTCGGGAAGTCCCTCCTGTCGCAGCCTGTATCAAGTTTCTCTGCTAAGAGTGTTCTGTATTGTTGTTTGTTAGTTTTCCTTGGATACCTTTTAGGGTCAATAGTGATGGTAGGTACCTGTAAGTTGAAACGTAGCCACCTGTGATCCGAACATGAGGCCTCGTCTGAGACGTGCCAGTCCGTTATCATGGATGCCGCTAACGGTGTAGCAAGTGTCAGGTCAACAATCGTCCCTCTGCACCTCTTCGCGACGAAGGTCGGTTCATTGCCTATGTTAATTATTTCTAGATTGGTTGTTAGTAGAAATTCCACCAGTTCATTACCTCTAGTGTTGCTTTTCTCCTCTCCCCACAGCGGATGGTGGGCATTGGAGTCTGTCGAGATGATTAGCTCAATGTTGTTTTCCCTGCAGTAGCGAGCAAGCGACGCTACCTCCTCAGGTGGCGCTCGCTCCCCTTCAGGCATGTATGCTGATGCCAGGACCAATTCCTGATTGTTAATTGTCAGCGTAATAGTACTTAGATCTCTGGAACAGAAATTCAGTAAGGGCTGTGTCTCGATATCTTTAGATATGTATATGCACGATCTTACATTACCACTCGCGGCCTGTATGAGCTTACCTCCGATACTGGAGAGTCCTCGCACAGTGCCGTCTCTGATCCACGGCTCCTGGATCAGTGCGATCGTCGTCGTGTTGGTCTCCAGCCAGTGCCGTAGTTGAGCCGTTGCGGTCATGCTGTGCTGGAGGTTGGTTTGTATGAGTTGGGCCTTACGAGAGAGGGACGCCATCTTCACAGACAACGTCCTCCAGGTCCAACTCGTCAAGCCCCCGCAGGAGTTCCTCGCTTCTGGGCGAGGCCTCACCACAGGAGGGACCGGCGGCAGCAGCGGCGTCGATGTCCATCGTTACCTCGGCTGGCTCGGCGGTGTCAGCGGCCGCCGCTGGTGCGACCTGTGTAGGTGTGCTCGTCGTCTTGTCGTCACCGGGGGACTCGCAGGGGTCGTCGGTGGGTGGAGTTTCGACGTACTGGCCCTTGGCGTTCCTGAACCTCAGGTACACCGAGCCGGTAAGGAAACTGACTCGGCGACCTTTGGCCATGATCACCGGTACGATGTCCTCCGGTACCGACACTACGACGAACGTTCGTTGAGTGGACTCCTGAGGCTGGAAGCCGTTTAGGAGCCATCGTTGTACCTGGAGTTCGGGGTTGGAGTAGTGCAGGACCTTCCCCACCATCCCCTGCTCGCGGTTCCACAGCTTGGGCAGAACGAAACCGCACCAGACCCTCCTCGGGATCTCCTCCGCTCTGAATACGCGGAGTTCTCCCACGTCTGGAATACGGTGTCCCCTCGCCCATTCTGTAGTCCACTCCATGGTAGTATCGTTGGTGCCCGCGAGATGAAGACACCCGTCTTTATATGTCGGCTTACCACAAAAAGCGACCTTACCTGCTTCGAAGGAGCCTGACAGTATTTGCTGCATCATGGCCTCCTCCATTTCGGCCTCGATCTGCTCCGCCATCGCCCTGGAGATGAATCCCGAAGGCGATGAAACAGCAAACCTGACCTCCTTAGGTTTGGCCACGGCTGCAGCGTAGGTATGCGTTCCTGTCGAGGTACTCGGCGACCCGGCCTTCAGCTTCTTGGGGTCACCTCGAGGAGAGATCGTCTCATCGAGGCGAGCCCTTTTGGCTTTGGGCTTCGGTCGCGCAGCAGCACCTGCAACTGGGATGTTATGAGCAGGTTTGGGAGCTCGTCGGGCCGACTTGGGTGGTCGTGGGTTTCCCCGCCTCCCACCCGTCGTCGACTGTGCGTCGGTACTGGCTGGTAGTGGCGTGGCCACCGCCCGCGTTCCCGACGACTTGTCGGTGGTTCTGGGGTTTGCATCGGCACTGGCCGGAATCAGCGCAGGTCCAGACGGGTTACCCCGTCCTTTTCCGGCTTCAACCTGCGATCCCGACGCTCCCCCCGGGTGCGCATCGGTACTAGCTGGTAGCGGCAAGGCCGCCACTCGCGTTCCCGACGACTTGCTGGCGTTCGAGCTACCGGGGCCGGCGTCAATTCCCGTGGATGGGTTGCGAGTTTTAGTCGCAGCCCTTCCACGTTTCTTGCCGCCAGCTGAGGTCCGATCGGACGGTGGCTGACCGTCCCGAGCCGGAACACCGCCAACCCCCTTCCTAGAGGGTTTGCGTTGTCGCCCGGGCTTGCCAGCCAGTGTCCATCCTCTCTCGATGGCCAGTTGTACTGGGTCCTGCGAAGCAGGTGTGGTTGGTGGTTGTTCAGAGGGTGCCGATTTCTCAGCGTCCCCCTGATGCAATCCCTCCGGTTTCCCTTCGGGAGTAATGGTCTCACGCGGGACTTCGGATTGCTCGTCCGTCCCGCGAGAGAGTGACCCGGCAGAGCCAGGTGATGGTAGAATCTTGAACATTTTGGGGTCCATGATTGTAATTATAGTAACTTCATCCGGTCGGCTTCCCACCCTCCATGGAGCCCGCACATTTGGGAGTGCCCTGTATCAAAAACAAGGTGCACTAGGACTACTGACCGGATATAGGTGTAGGAAGTTGGTGCTCAGGCGCGACATCGGAGACTCGAAACGGGTGGCTGGGTTGCAGTTCAAGCGGCTTCCCAGTTGCTCCACCTGTTCTTACCTGGTCAGCATGGCCCTAACCATCCAGCAAGCTGGATCTCCCCACACCTCGCCGCGGCCCTCTAACGGGACACGAGACCGTTTCCTCCCTGGCGCTACCCAGAAAGGCTACCGTTTCGGGTGAAATCCAGACCAAAGAGGGCGTGTTGTGTAAACAAGGGTACTACCGCCGACCCCGTTTCACTCAACCCTCCAGGATTCCTTCATCCCCCCTTACGGCGATCAACTGCACAGGCCGTAGTGCAGGAGGAGCTGTTACTCCACCGGTTCGCTCCCCTCCATGCCGGTGAAGAAGGTGGCTGAGAAGGAGTCAGCCGACAGGATAGATGGGATATTGGGAGAGGTAAGGATGTGAGTAGTAGGTAAAAAGATGGGGTTGCGTCTGATTGTTGATTGGTTGCATCTGTTTCATATGGAACCAGATCAAAAGCAGGCGGCACCGCGGGCAGGTTAACAATCAGGCTTGTCCTAGGGATCTTCACGACCTGCGCTCTCCCCTAGAACCTAATGCCACGTTACCATTTGGACTGACAGTAACGTAGAAGAGAGGTCATGTTGAGCGACATCATCGTCCAGTCAAACACTACCTCTCTTCCGCCCAAAAATTGGCTGTGCATTGTCGATCGATGTATTTTGGCTTTATATGTATATATAAATCTATGTAGATTAAATTTATTCATTATTTACAGGGTGGAAGAGTGTTTTGTTTGCAAGCTAACTCCATGCAAACTATAAACGTTCCTCTCTCGCACGCCGTTCATCAATACATTCAACACAAACTTTTCAAGTAAGTTTTTAAGCTAATTATACTATACAACATGTTACTATAACTCATTTCATCACAGTCTTTCGATCCCACACAGGGTGGATTTTTAAGACGGTACATTAAGGGCAGGTACCTTAACCGTTATAATTACAGGAAAACGTTCTTGGGAGACCTTCCATAATTTTTTAAGATTTTCTGAACTGCATTCACAGATCTTGGGAAAAAATTACCGTTAGATAAAAATGCTTAAAATCGATCCTATTTCGTGTGGGAATCAAAATACTCTATGGAACCATTTAAGGTATGAGTAATAGAAACGACAAAAATCGCCAAAAACTTTTTATTCGGAAAAAACGATAAATCAACTTGAAATATTTTTTATTGCCCAACGATCATATTTCTTACTGTTATCAAAACTGAAATTTGAGAACAGAAACTACAGTAAGTCACAACACCGGCTTTAAAAGCAGGCACTATCTTCTACAACATTAGATCTAAAACAGTAGTTTGTCCTCTTCTTTTGAATGTCAAATTTAAATAGTTAGACAGATAAATCCGCTACAAGGGCGATAGTGACTTTGAATACGGCCGAAACGTCCCTTCTGTCTACACACTGATTTACTATTTTCTGCTTAAAGGCTCCAGCACACCGGATGCGTAAGCGTATGCGTAAGCGTGCACGTAGACGTACCATGACGTTGTAATGTCTGAAACTTTATGACACATGGCACACCGCTTGCGTAACGTACGTACGTAATGCACGTAGACCGATGCGTAACCCTACGCATTGCAGCACTCATGAGACAACCAGGCTGCGTACTTACGCAGAGCGGAACGCATTGATGACGTTGTACTCAATGGCATTCCCTATTGGACGTCACACCGAACAAATACGAACACGCACGTATCTTTCCTGCGCGTCACTACGCGCGTAACTACGCGCGTGACTACGCATTCAGTTGTATTTGTTTACAAATAGTACCGGTACTACCGGTAGTAAGTGGTGTTTTATTTTGTTTTTAAGTAATGAATAACGATATTAAAGAAAAACTAATTAAATCAATGCGAAAAAATTTGTCCATTTACTCTATCTTCGTTTGACATCGCGCACTAGAATCGCAAACATGGCTGCCACAGCGGCTGGGTACGCAAGGGACAGGTTGCGTTGCGTGCCGCGTAGACGTATGCGTAACCCGGTGTGTCAGGGGGTTACGCGCGTCACTACGCGCGTGTCTACGCAGCCGGTGTGCCCAGGCCTTTAGTCCCGTCTTTTTGTGCACAACGTGGGATAGTGCTTGACCTTCACCTCACCTGAAGTTAAGTGACGATAAGGCCGTAGGTGGAAGCGCACTACACACGGAATCTCATCACTGATGAACTGGCTATCTTTCCTGTAACTGCCGAAACACAACAATTAGAAATTGTTGTTATGGTGTCAGATTTAGGTAACATGGTGGTAGCTAGTCAGGCGGACGTGGAATAAGCCCTACCACCAAACAAACCGAGTGCAAATCGCTCCTCCTGGGAATCGAACCAGGGACCCCTACACGGGTGGGCGAATCACTAGACCACAGAGGCGGTTAAAAGTTTGACAGAAACCACTTTTGTGTAACTATAAATCCGATAGTAAGGGCGATAGTGTCTTTAAATATAGCCAGAGTGTCCCTTCTGTCTTAATCACACAGACTTACCATTTTTTAGTGCTTAAAGCCCGATTCACACATATCAGTGAAGTTACAGTTCCGGCAGAGTACCGTCACCATTATAATTATTCTTTCATACATTATCTATGAACGCGTCCGTACCTATCAGTGTCGTCAGTGACGAGACAGTGCTATCAGTGTCAGTGAACGCTTGTTCATAGAGAATTAATGAAAGAAAAATGATCACGGTGGCGGTAATGTGCCGGAAATGTTACTTCATTGTTATGTGTATATCGGGCTTTAATCATTAAAGGTCAAACTGCACTACAGCGGAGCGGCGCGGCGCGGACCGACGCGGCCAAATATTATTTCTATTAGTAGCAACGATGCAAACCGCATTATAGCGGCGCGGCGCGGCGCTGCTTTAATGCAGTTTGCATACAAAATATTTGGCCGCGTCGCTCCGCGCCGCGCCGCTCCGCTGAAATGCGGTTTGACTTTAAATGGTAAGTCTGTGTGATTAAGACAGAAGGGCCGCTTCAGTCCCGTCTCTCAAGTTTAAAGTTGTTCCTCCAGTGAAGCGTACGCAGTGGCGTGTTTAGGAGTGACCCCCCTCGACTGGGAGCGGCTGGGCATGGCGGCGCTCGAGGAACTCGCCTTCGAGGTCGCCAGGAAGGCGTGCCAGCGCAGCGAGAACATCATCTATCTCACTCTAATCGATCATTTGCAGGTTACGTCATATTAAATTTTTACGTTATCAATAATATATTCAACAAGAATAACAGATTTGAATTACAGTTTTCATTTCAATCAATATTTATTTATTAGGTACATATTTACATGTGAAATTGCCGATTTGTATGGAGAAGAAAAATGCATTTTTTTCAAACTAGCATTTTCTTGACCGTGAACATTCACGTAACAAAACTTTTTAGAAGTAATGCTGCTAAGGTAAAATACAGTTTAGACGTTTTGTTTCTTAGACTTTTTACAACTTAGACATTGATATTAGACATTTTACTAAAGACGTTCTGCAAGTTAGGCTTTCTGATCATAAAGGCTTTTATGTACTAGTGTTTGAACACTATACCTATTATCTCCCAAAATATGGTTACATAGGTTGTTGTCCATAGATTAGTTAACAGCATATTTTGTTGATAATTTTAAAATGCAAATATTTAAAAGGCAAATAAATAAACATTCAGACATAATAGTCGATCGATATCAATACTGATATTATTACAATGCATAGTGTTGCTGACCTGTCGAAAGAAAATTGTGTAAGCATCGTAAAAATTCTAGTAGGCTACGTGCACCTTTTACTGTCAGCATTAAAAGTATTTAAAAATATCGAAATAATTTATCTAGTCAAGTTTTCCCCTAAGAGTAAATAAACTAATTAGATGGTAGCAGTTTCATTGTAAAATAATTAACTTAAATCGGTAATTCGTTTGCAATAAATTTGAAACATTATTGGCTATCAAGATCTGATTGTAGATTTCAAAAACGATAGTATCTACGGCGACGAAGGGAAATCAGGTATACATTCATTACACTTCGACGAGTACGCCACGAATTTGCGATTCTTTTCTATTATTTCCTGATTTTATTTGTTTTAATATTTCTCAGTTACTTTTCTTAAGAATTTTGATAGGACATACATGTATATTTTTCAAAATTCCAGCATTCTTAAATTGATAGATGAAGTTGTTGAGACGCTAGCTTAACATAACGTTTTTACATCAGGAACGGTTCGAGGCGGGTGAAAAGCGAGAAGTGATCGTGGGCGAGGTGTGGGCTTACCGCGGGCGATACGCGGACGCGGCACGCTCGTTCCACAGCGTAGGGCGGGACGAGCGCGCGCTTAATCTGTACGTGGACCTGCGCATGTTCAACAAAGCACAGGTCAGTGGTTGTGTGAGGCTATCACTTAAGACTATTATTTTATTTTTAACAAATGTGTTGATGATTTGGTTGGCTTTTATTTTATTTTTAACAAATGTGTTTGTGAAGGGGCCTAGTAGTAAATTGATCCCTCTTTTTAAATCTGGGGATGAAAATAACCCAGCTAACTTGAGGCCAATATCTTTACTACCAGCACTTAGTAAAATATTTGAAAAAAATATATATTCCCAATTATTAGATTATTAATTTCACATCCAAAAACATTCTTCAAAAAAATCAGTTTGGATTTTCCAAGGGTAAAAAAATACTACGGATGCTGGAATTGCACTTCTCAAACATATTCTTGTTGCTTGGGAAGAAAAGCAAGATGTAATTGGCATTTTCTGTGACCTTTCTAAGGCGTTCGATTGCGTTGATCACCAAACACTATTAAAGAAGCTAGAACATTATGGTGTCTCTGATAAATCAGTTAGCCTTATGAAATCGTATTTGTACAATAGAACTCAGAATGTAGTGATTAATAGAACTGAATCTACTGGAGCCCCCACCAATATGGGTGTGCCACAGGGATCAATATTGGATCCATTGCTGTTTCTAATTTACATTAATGACCTTCCCAACTACGCGAATAATTTATGTGAGACAGTACTATTTGCGGATGATACTTCTTTAGTTTTCAAAGTAAATAAGGGTAATAACTGTCCTGACGAAGTAAATAGTGTCCTTTCTAAAGTTTCATACTGGTTTAATAGTAATAATTGTTTTAATTATTTTAATTAATATTTAATTTTATAAAACTAAATGTAAAACTAAATGTGTAAAATTTTCATTACCTAATGTTGAGCAGACAACATTAAATATTAATTAAAATAACGATGAAGTCGAGTTCATAGAGAATACAAAATCTCTAGGTATTACACTAGATTCTCGACTGCAATGGGATCCACATATTGAAGCCTTGTCAAGTAACTTAGTTCATTCGCCTTTAAGAAAATGAGGTTTTTAACTGATATTGAAACGGCAAGGTTAGTATACACTCGACGTTAGAAATATCGCACCTTTTCGAAAATAAGTTTAGACTTGGCCACCTGCTATTGCTGGCTAGCGTTTTATTGTGTAAATGTTGATATCAATTGAAAGTACATTTAATGAGCTTTCAATTAATAATTGTTTGATTTTATTAACGTAACAGTTACCATAATTAAACGCTTAAAGCGTTATTGCTTGCGCCGCCATAAAAGTGAAATAAAAGGGTTCAATTTAGGAAATGCGGGTAGATTCGCTATCGAGATGATGGACGAAACACACTTCAACAGTTCAATTAAAAAAAGAAATACCCAAGACGGTTACTATTGCCCATGAAGTTGCTCAAATATTGCAAAAAATGAGGCAATGTCATGTTGCTCAGAAACTGAATCTCAGTTATTGATTCCGATCTACGAGTATTCTAACGGTTTATAGAGACTGTTGGCTATGTCCGAAGGGGAAAAAGCATATAACAACACTTGCCATTAAATTAGATAAGATTAAATTAACTTCGAAGAAATTTTTTAAAAGGTGCGGTTTTTCTGACGCCGAGTGTATTTTAGTTATTTTTATAGTGTAATGTCTTACGGACTGCTATTATGGGGCTCAGCTGCCAGTATTGAAAATATTTTTGTACTCCAAAAAAGAGCTGTACGCGCCATATACCTACAACCTTCGGCGAAGAAATAGCTTGAGAGAATTGTTTAAAGAAATAAATATCTTAACATTGGCAGGCCAATATATATTGTATGAAAATTTAGTTTATTTAAGGAAACACTATGATTCATTTGCTAAGAACACCAATATTCACCAGTTTAATACAAGAAATAAAGATAAACTTGCCGTTCCAAGATTTAGGCTTGCAAAAACTAGAGGTTCATTTATAAGGAAAGGCGTAGCCTTTGTTAATAAAGTTTCACAACAAGTGATTGATCTTCCTTTGCATGAATTTAAAAACCATGTTTAAAAAACGCTCATGGGTAAAGGTTATTATAAAGTAGACGATTATCTTAAAGATCAAAATGCGTGACAATGATGTAACACATAACCTGCTACTATAAGTACTTTGTTGATATACAGGGTCATTTTTGGACCCATTTTCAAATTTTGTCAGGTCATTCTATAACAGCAGTTTTTTTTTTACATTTTTACCCCGATCTATTCCCTACACAAATTGAAATTGTTGTCACTGTTTGCGCATCGCACGGTTGACCCGCGCGAGCCCCGCTCGCGTCTCTTGCGCGAGGGTGAGCGTGCGCGCCTAGATTTTTAGGATATAAACAGTGGCTGAAAACTGTGAAATAAAAAAAAAACATCATTTTCTCGCTTATTTTTTTTTATTACTTCCTCGAACTTATATTTGATTTTGTAAAGGGATCGCAAAATTACCCTGTATAAGTCTATGTTGTTGCCAATAATCCTGTCACCCTGCTGTAATTATCTGGTAACGATATATTCAAGTTTGTAAATATCGTTACTTATGGCTGTTACAGCTGATAAGTTTCTTGCGCCCGTTCTTCTTGTCAGCTAAAAAAGTCTGGAACGGGTGCTAGGAAAATATAGACGATTCAAAAGTACTTAATAATTAAGATTATTTGAATAAAGCTTATTTGACTTTGACTTTGAGATACTTGTGTTGGACTTACGGGCGATACTCGGACGCGGCGCGGTCGTTTCACAGCGTGGGGCGGGTCGAGCGCACATTCAATCTGTACGTAGACCTGCGCATGTTCAACAAAGCACAGGTCAATTCGGTTATGTGATTCGGAAAATAGATCTTTCATCATTCAACATTGTGTCTAGCAGAGATGAGAATATTGAAGGTGGATGTTTGGAGTGAGGATAACGTTGGGAATGAGTATTTGTATGTGAGAGGAAGATTAGTACACACACATTGATAGAGATTTTGAATGGAAACCGTCAGAATGGTAGACATTTATCTTGATGGAAAGACAGAACTTTTGATATATATCATACTGGACTAAAAGCTAGCCGCGGAAATGGGTGGACAATTTACAGAGCGACGAAATCCCTCTTTTTTGTGTGCCATACTTTCACTATTAACAGATCCGGGCACTTGGCAGATTTTCAGTGGTGGTGGTGCGAGAGGAAGGAGGATCAAAGGTGCGCGAAAAAGTGGTAAAGTTTGATGCCGACTGGCACTACTTTTGCACCAGTCACAATTCCTGACAGTGTTATATTCGATTTAGATACACGATTGGCTTGCTATTATACCACACCCAATCTAGAGCTCTGTAAATTGTATACCTTCAATCGCTTTCTCAGCCCCTTTGTTGCTCAACCACTCCCACCCCCACCACTGAAAATCTGTCAGGTGCCCGGATCTGTTAAAAATGATAGTATGGCAAACTAATGAAAGGGATTTTGTCGCTCTGTAAATTGTCCACCTATTTCCGGGGCCAGCTCTTAGTATATAATATGAATGAGACGAGAGCGAATGATAAGATATCATACTCATTTGGGAGGCGATACAGAAGTTTATTGTTATTGTATTTGTTGTAGGAGTACGTAGGCGAAGGTGAAGGGCTGGCGTCGCTGGCGCGGCGGCGTGCGGAGTGGGCGCGCCACGTAAACGAGCCGCGCGCCGCCGCCGAGATGTACCTCGCCGCGGGGGACGTGCACAAGGCCGCGCAGCTCATGGCCGAGACCGGCAAGAGGGACATGTGAGTGCCCGCCTCTGTTTGTTGTAAAAGGCCGCGCAGCTCTTGGCCTAGAAATTCATTAAACAGTTCTAAGCACAAGTAATACATTCACATCACATTATATTTTATATTTTTCACACCACATGCTCGTCAATGCCGAATTATATGTCATGTAAACCTTACCGAAAGCAAGACATTATATCTCTTGGCTTTAGCCGGGTTATAATGTTCTATTATAACCCGCTGTTCAATAATGTGATTTTCACTTTCATAATTCTTATTGCTATGTCCGTAAAGTCTAATTTCACTAAACAGAATGTTTCCTCAGCGGGCGCGGCCAACTCGATTTTCGAAGACCGAGGCCGTGGCCCACTAGATTTGCACTGAGACGAACTTCATTTGTTTGTCAAATCGAGTAGGCCACGCCAGCTGAAAGAAGTTGCTATAGGCGTAGCTAGTAGTACTACTAGCTAAGCCTGGTTTTTTTATTGTCTCGCATAAAGTGAGAAAAGTAGAGTATACACCACCGGGATAAAACTGTTTTTTTCTTGGGCGCTTGAATCCCTCACTGCACTCAGGACTCAATCTCTCGCTTCGCTCGGGAGTTAAATTTGGAGTCCTTCGTTACGTTCAGGATTCAATGTAGCGCCCGTGACATAAAACAGTGTTTTATCCCCTTGGTGTATAATCTACTAAAAATGTTTTCGTGTGTTTGTGGCAGGTTGATTGAGCTCGCCCGCAAGCTGGACAAGGGCTCGAGCGAGTCGCTGCGGCACGTGGCCGAGGCGCTGGTCGCGGTCGGCGAGCCCGCCGCCGCGGCTGACGTCTACTACCGACTAGGAGATTACAGGCGAGTACCCTCCACGTGGCAGGTTGAACAATCAAATCTCTACTAAGCAGTCATCGAATAAAACACAAATGCAGTATCAACAAAAACTAAACATAAAATATTAACTACAAACGTGAGTCACTCAACCCCAAATAAAGGTGCCTTAACAATTTTGCACCTTCCATTCGCATTTTTTAAATGCTTGTAAGAAAAACCAAAGAATTACTTAAGTTAGACCCTCCCTCCATTTAAACCTCTACTTCGTCAGTCCTGAGTCCTGTTACCGACTTATAGAATGGTAAACATTGCGGGCGGTTCAGTTTTCGTTCAGGGAAAAATCATGTGCGTGCGTATTAAACATGACTAATCTAAATGTAACTAGTGAGGCGCGGCAGATGTGCAAGCGATTTTAACCGTTAGGAGTGGTAAAGCGGAAGTGTTGTCGATAGAATATACACTGCGCTCAGTATGACGTCGCCGTGTCAGACACACGCTTGACTGGAAATGCACGTTTGAGTATGTACGGATGTATCGAATCATATGGTTTTCAAAACGCGCGTCACAAAAACGCCTAAAGGTGCGGTCACATTTGTCTGACGCCACTTGTTAACACGCCGCATTTAAATAAATGTGCTATACAGGGTGTCTCAAAACTTTGCCACATGGAGGGAAAGTACCTTAAATATTGAAGATAGAAAAATTTTACTGAAAGAAGACTTCATTTTATTTTAAAAATTAATGCGAACTGCATTTAAAGATTTCTTTAAATATCGCATTATTTCCTATACAAATTGATACAATACGTAATCATTAAAATTTGAATGTAAAATTTAATGGTCTTCCTTTTGTTTAAGATGCTGTGTTACTTAACAAAAAAATATCCTAATGAGTAACCCTTTCGATCGGTATCGGGAAAAAAATTGTTTTTTTTTTAATTTGGTAGGTTCGATTCCTGGTTAAGGCATGCGATTTTTCGAAAATCTTTGAATACAGTTTCAATTATTTTAGAAATCAACATGAAGTCTTCTTTCTGTAAAATTTCTTATCTTCAATATTTAAGGTACATTCCCTCCATGTGGCAAAGTTTTGGGACATCCGGTATATAAGTGTGCTTCCAGTACATACGTTTAAAATTAAAACCGATGTCATCTAACGGCGTGTTAACACGTGGCGTCAGAAAAATGTGGACGCACCATTATTTGTACCGGCTTTTAAGTTCAGTCATTCAAACTAATTTTTTTTAGCGGAACATTATTTTAATTATTTCTGAACAGGAAAGTAGCTCAGCTAGCAGTGTCAACGGGCGAATGGTCTCGAGCGTTTTCGCTCGCGCGCGAGCACACCGAGTGCAAGCGCGATGTGTACCTGCCCTACGCCCACCACATGGCTCAGCAAAATAAATTCGTTGAAGCTCAGAAAGGTAATAAAAATAAAAAAGTTATATACAGTAGGGTGCTCTAGGATGTTGATCTATGTCAAGCTGTAGCAGTACCCATCTAGATACAAACGACTTTTACTACACGAACTTATGTCAAATAACGGAAAATGAAATCAGCTGTCCTATACATTTTGTTCTAGCAAATGAGATTACTGTATATGAAACTGCAGATTTTTTGACAAGGGATCGTCATAATAGAACGCGACCATAACGTATTGACGCGACGCGATTATCACGCCAATTAAGACACTTTTTCGATATCAGTATGTTTGATCGTGGATTCGTACGAACTTAGTTCGCACGAATATATTTCTAACATTTTAGTCACGCGACTGTATCGCACGAATGCCAATTAGGACACTAATTCGACATCTGTATGTTTGATCGCAGATACATACGACTAAAATTCGCGCGAACTTGCGATGATCGCATGGTCGTGTTCTATTAGAACGATCCCATAGTAAAAGTGGTTTATATTGATGAGCACTGCCCCATTTTGGCTTGTCAAAGTTTTGATTTTTTGCACTCTTACATTTACGTGTTAAAGGTTCTATCTAAGTTATCGTTTTACTTAACAGCTTACCACATGGCGGGCGAGACAGAGACAGCTATCCATGTGTTCACGATCTTGGTGGGAAACGCGATCGCCGAGGAGAGATTCGGGGATGCGGGCTACTTGCATCACCTACTCGCCGTACAGTGCTTGGAGAGAGCTGACACACACGACCTCAAGTATGTACAGTTAGTGTTAAGAGGATACGTAAAAAAATTGACACTTTTTGATGTAATGCCATAGGTCGCTGGAAGATCCTCATCTTCATCAGCCTATCACATCACTGCTGAACGAAGGCCTCTCCGAGTGCAAGCCACCGGCACGTTCCGCGGCTACACTCATCCATTTTTTGCCAGCTACCTTGCAAAGATCGTCTCCACCTTTTGTCTGAGGGCGTCCCACACAACGTTTGTCGATACGCGGTCTCCACTCAAGAACTCGTCGACAACTCGTCGAACAGACGAATTCTTGACGAAAGATCCTACAGATCTGAAATTAAAATATATATTTTCCAGACACGGATTAAACCAGAAACACGATTCAGTGATTTTGGCTCGATTAATTTTAATTTCGAAAATACCTCTTAAAAATTCTTAAGTTTGAAATTACTTAGAAACAGCGTTATGTATTCCAGCCGAAATACACTTGAACGTACTGTGAAGTAGCTCCAATAACTTTTATTCAAGAAATATAATTGTGCTAAAGATTCAGCTTGCGCAACATAACTTGACCCAATTTTTAGTACCACGTGACCCGCGCACTACAATTTTGTACTGAAAATTGCTACTCCGCAAGCTTCATTGTCTATGGTTTTGATCAAGTTATGTTGCGCGTGCTGTAATGATGAAAACACAACTAAAAACTGTACACAAATGTTTCCGCATAACCGAGTTTTAACAGTCGCCCAATTAAAAATTATCCCTTTTTGTCTTTTTTCGGAAAAGTCATAGAACAAACGTTGTTGTTTATAGTGTTCAAATAAAGATCCCTTAACGATTCCGCACATTTCTTATTCGCATTTTTTTAATGCTTCTTGTGAACAAAAGCAAAAAGTTACATTAAAAACCCTGACAAATAACAGTGTACAGGGAGCGCGAGTCGAGCGTCGCTATGTACCACCAGAAAGAGCGGCTAGCTCGCGTGTACCACGCGTACGACGCGGTGCACCGCTGCGTGCACGAGCCATACGCGCTCATTTATTCGCATTTTTTAAATGCTTGTAAGGAAAAGCAAACAGTTAGATTAAAGACCTCGACAAATAACCCTGTACAGGGAGCGCGAGTCGAGCGTCGCTATGTACCACCAGAAAGAGCGGCTAGCTCGCGTGTACCACGCGTACGACGCGGTGCACCGCTGCGTGCACGAGCCATACGCGCTCATTTATTCGCATTTTTTAAATGCTTGTAAGGAAAAGCAAACAGTTAGATTAAAGACCTCGACAAATAACCCTGTACAGGGAGCGCGAGTCGAGCGTCGCTATGTACCACCAGAAAGAGCGGCTAGCTCGCGTGTACCACGCGTACGACGCGGTGCACCGCTGCGTGCACGAGCCATACGCGCTCATTTATTCGCATTTTTTAAATGCTTGTAAGGAAAAGCAAACAGTTAGATTAAAGACCTCGACAAATAACCCTGTACAGGGAGCGCGAGTCGAGCGTCGCTATGTACCACCAGAAAGAGCGGCTAGCTCGCGTGTACCACGCGTACGACGCGGTGCACCGCTGCGTGCACGAGCCATACGCGCTCATTTATTCGCATTTTTTAAATGCTTGTAAGGAAAAGCAAACAGTTAGATTAAAGACCTCGACAAATAACCCTGTACAGGGAGCGCGAGTCGAGCGTCGCTATGTACCACCAGAAAGAGCGGCTAGCTCGCGTGTACCACGCGTACGACGCGGTGCACCGCTGCGTGCACGAGCCATACGCGCTCATTTATTCGCATTTTTTAAATGCTTGTAAGGAAAAGCAAACAGTTAGATTAAAGACCTCGACAAATAACCCTGTACAGGGAGCGCGAGTCGAGCGTCGCTATGTACCACCAGAAAGAGCGGCTAGCTCGCGTGTACCACGCGTACGACGCGGTGCACCGCTGCGTGCACGAGCCATACGCGCTCATTTATTCGCATTTTTTAAATGCTTGTAAGGAAAAGCAAACAGTTACATTAAAGACCTCGACAAATAACCCTGTACAGGGAGCGCGAGTCGAGCGTCGCTATGTACCACCAGAAAGAGCGGCTAGCTCGCGTGTACCACGCGTACGACGCGGTGCACCGCTGCGTGCACGAGCCATACGCGCTCATTTATTCGCATTTTTTAAATGCTTGTAAGGAAAAGCAAACAGTTACATTAAAGACCTCGACAAATAACCCTGTACAGGGAGCGCGAGTCGAGCGTCGCTATGTACCACCAGAAAGAGCGGCTAGCTCGCGTGTACCACGCGTACGACGCGGTGCACCGCTGCGTGCACGAGCCATACGCGCTCATTTATTCGCATTTTTTAAATGCTTGTAAGGAAAAGCAAACAGTTAGATTAAAGACCTCGACAAATAACCCTGTACAGGGAGCGCGAGTCGAGCGTCGCTATGTACCACCAGAAAGAGCGGCTAGCTCGCGTGTACCACGCGTACGACGCGGTGCACCGCTGCGTGCACGAGCCATACGCGCTCATTTATTCGCATTTTTTAAATGCTTGTAAGGAAAAGCAAACAGTTAGATTAAAGACCTCGACAAATAACCCTGTACAGGGAGCGCGAGTCGAGCGTCGCTATGTACCACCAGAAAGAGCGGCTAGCTCGCGTGTACCACGCGTACGACGCGGTGCACCGCTGCGTGCACGAGCCATACGCGCTCATTTATTCGCATTTTTTAAATGCTTGTAAGGAAAAGCAAACAGTTACATTAAAGACCTCGACAAATAACCCTGTACAGGGAGCGCGAGTCGAGCGTCGCTATGTACCACCAGAAAGAGCGGCTAGCTCGCGTGTACCACGCGTACGACGCGGTGCACCGCTGCGTGCACGAGCCATACGCGCTCATTTATTCGCATTTTTTAAATGCTTGTAAGGAAAAGCAAACAGTTACATTAAAGACCTCGACAAATAACCCTGTACAGGGAGCGCGAGTCGAGCGTCGCTATGTACCACCAGAAAGAGCGGCTAGCTCGCGTGTACCACGCGTACGACGCGGTGCACCGCTGCGTGCACGAGCCATACGCGCTCATTTATTCGCATTTTTTAAATGCTTGTAAGGAAAAGCAAACAGTTACATTAAAGACCTCGACAAATAACCCTGTACAGGGAGCGCGAGTCGAGCGTCGCTATGTACCACCAGAACGAGCGGTTTGCTCGCGTGTACCAAGCGTACGACGCGGTGCACCGTTGCGTGCATGAGCCGTTCTCGCTGAGCCAACCCGACGCGCTCATTTATTAGTATTCTTTTAAATGCTTGTGACGAAAAGCAAAGAGTTACATTAAAGACCCTGACAAATAACCGTGTACAGGGAGCGCGAGTCGAGCGTCGCTATGTACTACCAGAACGAGCGACTAGCTCGCGTGTACCACGCGTACGACGCAGTGCATCGCTGCGTGCACGAGCCATTCTCGCTGAGCCAACCCGACGCGTTAATCAACGCCGCGAGATACGTACTCGCCCTAGTTGAAGACCACACGCCGCCGGGCATCTCCAAATTGTATCCTTTTATTGTGATTAACTAGTGTTAATCTAGACTAATTGACTTGTTAACGCATCCGCCCGCTGGTAGGTGGCGTGGCGATCAGGCCGGTTCGGTCACCCTTCATCGCCTCTTTCGATCGCAGCGTCACCCCTACAGAAGATTCGCTCGGCCTATGGTACAATAATACACTCGCGCGCAAAAGTATGGAATCATAGGCATATTTTATACAAACGAGGCAACTTTGAAGCTTCCACCCAGGATTAAACGGGGTATGATCTGATGATGGCCATTCAAAGAATGAATGGAGTAGGCTCAGATCGCTGAGAAAACCCAACTGATCAGAAGAGTCGTTTACAATAGAGAGCGCACATTTTCCATACTTATGATTGTAATTTTATCTTGTATTGTTATTTTTTTTATTCAACCCTGAGCGACCTATCTAATCCGTTAGGTTTCTTTAGCATTATGGGCCTCCGCCATTCATTCTTTGAATTGCCAACATCAGATCACATCCCTTTTAATCCCAGGGCGGAGAAACAAAGCGTCAAAGTTACCACGTTTGTATGAAAATAAGCCTGTGATACCATATTTTTGCTCGCGAGTGTATATTGCGCCAGATATAGCACTCCGAGACAGAGGAAGTGACGTAGGTCTCCACAGGCATACGTCACCTCCGCTAACGGTATTGAAAATAACGTTCATTCACCTTTAATTGAACTGTTTCTTTCAATTAACAATTAAAATGCACTATTTTGTAATGAGTGTGACAGAAAAAAATCCTTCATTATTTGCTTGTTACTTTAAATTCGCGCCACTAAATAGTGACGTATTATGACTATGAATCGCCCGGAATGTCAGACCTTGTTTTCTTGGACCATGGGTCGGCCATTTTGCCTGCGACACCATCGTAAACGGACGAATTCGATTACTGTACCTACCTCTACTAGCTACCAGTCAGTGTCACGCTTATAACGTTTTTTATTTAAAATCACTGCCATTGTAATTTGGAAATACAGACATTTAGTTTACAACATCAAACGTTTATCATCTTATCATTATCTACGCCCCCTCTTACTAAAGCCTCCACTAGACTAATCAAATAAAATTATGTTACTTGAGAATATAATATTAGTTGTCAATATCAATTCAAAATGTCGAAGAACCTTTCATGAATTCACATTCTACAGTGGCAGTATCTATATTCAGCGAAAGTTTACCTTAACTTAAACATTCAGTTGCCTGTACCTATGTCTGGCAAAGCAAGCTAAAGCGCTAAGTGCTCATTCTTTGGCGCAACAAATGCTGGACAAGATTCTAGGTCTTCAGATACCACAAAAGTTTCAGGTATGTACAGTTTTATTTAAAAAGTTAGTTTAACTATTGAGTAAGAAAATTAGTGCCTAATTCTTACCTAATGAAGTGCTCGCCTTGGAGAATACAGCCAGGTCAGCCCAGGTTACGCTGAACACTGATTACCAGCGGGACAATATGTATGTTTACTTTTATGTTACAAAGAATTCGTCTTGCACAGGACATTCTTTCTCATACCACAGAATGAATTAAATAACACTAATACTTCAATGTTACTTTTAGTTAGTTAGTTTGTGGATTGAAATTAGTTCAGAAAATTAAACTTAATTAGGAAAGCGTCGAGCTGATGATTCTGAAAACTCGTGCAAGCTGCGGCGACACTCGCGACGAGGAAGTATCTCCTCTCTGCTGGCGCTGCCGGCGACACACGCCGCCGCTGTGCGCCACGCGCTGCCCGTACTGCCGGCACGCGCTGGCGCACTCACTCGCCACGCACGGTACGACACTACACAGCTAGCTGCCGATGCTGGACACTCGCACGAGGAAGCATCTCCTCTCTGCTGGCGCTGCCGGCGACACACGCCGCCGCTGTGCGCCACGCGCTGCCCGTACTGCCGGCACGCGCTGGCGCACTCACTCGCCACGCACGGTACGACACTACACAGCTAGCTGCCGATGCTGGACACTCGCACGAGGAAGCATCTCCTCTCTGCTGGCGCTGCCGGCGACACACGCCGCCGCTGTGCGCCACGCGCTGCCCGTACTGCCGGCACGCACTGGCGCACTCACTCGCCACGCACGGTACGACACTACACAGCTAGCTGCCGATGCTGGACACTCGCACGAGGAAGCATCTCCTCTCTGCTGGCGCTGCCGGCGACACACGCCGCCGCTGTGCGCCACGCGCTGCCCGTACTGCCGGCACGCGCTGGCGCACTCACTCGCCACGCACGGTACGACACTACACAGCTAGCTGCCGATGCTGGACACTCGCACGAGGAAGCATCTCCTCTCTGCTGGCGCTGCCGGCGACACACGCCGCCGCTGTGCGCCACGCGCTGCCCTTACTGCCGGCACGCGCTGGCGCACTCACTCGCCACGCACGGTACGACACTACACAGCTAGCTGCCGATGCTGGACACTCGCACGAGGAAGCATCTCCTCTCTGCTGGCGCTGCCGGCGACACACGCCGCCGCTGTGCGCCACGCGCTGCCCGTACTGCCGGCACGCGCTGGCGCACTCACTCGCCACGCACGGTACGACACTACACAGCTAGCTGCCGATGCTGGACACTCGCACGAGGAAGCATCTCCTCTCTGCTGGCGCTGCCGGCGACACACGCCGCCGCTGTGCGCCACGCGCTGCCCGTACTGCCGGCACGCGCTGGCGCACTCACTCGCCACGCACGGTACGACACTACACAGCTAGCTGCCGATGCTGGACACTCGCACGAGGAAGCATCTCCTCTCTGCTGGCGCTGCCGGCGACACACGCCGCCGCTGTGCGCCACGCGCTGCCCGTACTGCCGGCACGCGCTGGCGCACTCACTCGCCACGCACGGTACGACACTACACAGCTAGCTGCCGATGCTGGACACTCGCACGAGGAAGCATCTCCTCTCTGCTGGCGCTGCCGGCGACACACGCCGCCGCTGTGCGCCACGCGCTGCCCGTACTGCCGGCACGCGCTGGCGCACTCACTCGCCACGCACGGTACGACACTACACAGCTAGGTGCCGATGCTGGACACTCGCACGAGGAAGCATCTCCTCTCTGCTGGCGCTGCCGGCGACACACGCCGCCGCTGTGCGCCACGCGCTGCCCGTACTGCCGGCACGCGCTGGCGCACTCACTCGCCACGCACGGTACGACACTACACAGCTAGCTGCCGATGCTGGACACTCGCACGAGGAAGCATCTCCTCTCTGCTGGCGCTGCCGGCGACACACGCCGCCGCTGTGCGCCACGCGCTGCCCGTACTGCCGGCACGCGCTGGCGCACTCACTCGCCACGCACGGTACGACACTACACAGCTAGCTGCCGATGCTGGACACTCGCACGAGGAAGCATCTCCTCTCTGCTGGCGCTGCCGGCGACACACGCCGCCGCTGTGCGCCACGCGCTGCCCGTACTGCCGGCACGCGCTGGCGCACTCACTCGCCACGCACGGTACGACACTACACAGCTAGCTGCCGATGCTGGACACTCGCACGAGGAAGCATCTCCTCTCTGCTGGCGCTGCCGGCGACACACGCCGCCGCTGTGCGCCACGCGCTGCCCGTACTGCCGGCACGCGCTGGCGCACTCACTCGCCACGCACGGTACGACACTACACAGCTAGCTGCCGATGCTGGACACTCGCACGAGGAAGCATCTCCTCTCTGCTGGCGCTGCCGGCGACACACGCCGCCGCTGTGCGCCACGCGCTGCCCGTACTGCCGGCACGCGCTGGCGCACTCACTCGCCACGCACGGTACGACACTACACAGCTAGCTGCCGATGCTGGACACTCGCACGAGGAAGCATCTCCTCTCTGCTGGCGCTGCCGGCGACACACGCCGCCGCTGTGCGCCACGCGCTGCCCGTACTGCCGGCACGCGCTGGCGCACTCACTCGCCACGCACGGTACGACACTACACAGCTAGCTGCCGATGCTGGACACTCGCACGAGGAAGCATCTCCTCTCTGCTGGCGCTGCCGGCGACACACGCCGCCGCTGTGCGCCACGCGCTGCCCGTACTGCCGGCACGCGCTGGCGCACTCACTCGCCACGCACGGTACGACACTACACAGCTAGCTGCCGATGCTGGACACTCGCACGAGGAAGCATCTCCTCTCTGCTGGCGCTGCCGGCGACACACGCCGCCGCTGTGCGCCACGCGCTGCCCGTACTGCCGGCACGCGCTGGCGCACTCACTCGCCACGCACGGTACGACACTACACAGCTAGGTGCCGATGCTGGACACTCGCACGAGGAAGCATCTCCTCTCTGCTGGCGCTGCCGGCGACACACGCCGCCGCTGTGCGCCACGCGCTGCCCGTACTGCCGGCACGCGCTGGCGCACTCACTCGCCACGCACGGTACGACACTACACAGCTAGCTGCCGATGCTGGACACTCGCACGAGGAAGCATCTCCTCTCTGCTGGCGCTGCCGGCGACACACGCCGCCGCTGTGCGCCACGCGCTGCCCGTACTGCCGGCACGCGCTGGCGCACTCACTCGCCACGCACGGTACGACACTACACAGCTAGCTGCCGATGCTGGACACTCGCACGAGGAAGCATCTCCTCTCTGCTGGCGCTGCCGGCGACACACGCCGCCGCTGTGCGCCACGCGCTGCCCGTACTGCCGGCACGCGCTGGCGCACTCACTCGCCACGCACGGTACGACACTACACAGCTAGCTGCCGATGCTGGACACTCGCACGAGGAAGCATCTCCTCTCTGCTGGCGCTGCCGGCGACACACGCCGCCGCTGTGCGCCACGCGCTGCCCGTACTGCCGGCACGCGCTGGCGCACTCACTCGCCACGCACGGTACGACACTACACAGCTAGCTGCCGATGCTGGACACTCGCACGAGGAAGCATCTCCTCTCTGCTGGCGCTGCCGGCGACACACGCCGCCGCTGTGCGCCACGCGCTGCCCGTACTGCCGGCACGCGCTGGCGCACTCACTCGCCACGCACAGTACGACACTACACAGCTAGCTGCCGATGCTGGACACTCGCACGAGGAAGCATCTCCTCTCTGCTGGCGCTGCCGGCGACACACGCCGCCGCTGTGCGCCACGCGCTGCCCGTACTGCCGGCACGCGCTGGCGCACTCACTCGCCACGCACGGTACGACACTACACAGCTAGCTGCCGATGCTGGACACTCGCACGAGGAAGCATCTCCTCTCTGCTGGCGCTGCCGGCGACACACGCCGCCGCTGTGCGCCACGCGCTGCCCGTACTGCCGGCACGCGCTGGCGCACTCACTCGCCACGCACGGTACGACACTACACAGCTAGCTGCCGATGCTGGACACTCGCACGAGGAAGCATCTCCTCTCTGCTGGCGCTGCCGGCGACACACGCCGCCGCTGTGCGCCACGCGCTGCCCGTACTGCCGGCACGCGCTGGCGCACTCACTCGCCACGCACGGTACGACACTACACAGCTAGCTGCCGATGCTGGACACTCGCACGAGGAAGCATCTCCTCTCTGCTGGCGCTGCCGGCGACACACGCCGCCGCTGTGCGCCACGCGCTGCCCGTACTGCCGGCACGCGCTGGCGCACTCACTCGCCACGCACGGTACGACACTACACAGCTAGCTGCCGATGCTGGACACTCGCACGAGGAAGCATCTCCTCTCTGCTGGCGCTGCCGGCGACACACGCCGCCGCTGTGCGCCACGCGCTGCCCGTACTGCCGGCACGCGCTGGCGCACTCACTCGCCACGCACGGTACGACACTACACAGCTAGCTGCCGATGCTGGACACTCGCACGAGGAAGCATCTCCTCTCTGCTGGCGCTGCCGGCGACACACGCCGCCGCTGTGCGCCACGCGCTGCCCGTACTGCCGGCACGCGCTGGCGCACTCACTCGCCACGCACGGTACGACACTACACAGCTAGCTGCCGATGCTGGACACTCGCACGAGGAAGCATCTCCTCTCTGCTGGCGCTGCCGGCGACACACGCCGCCGCTGTGCGCCACGCGCTGCCCGTACTGCCGGCACGCGCTGGCGCACTCACTCGCCACGCACGGTACGACACTACACAGCTAGCTGCCGATGCTGGACACTCGCACGAGGAAGCATCTCCTCTCTGCTGGCGCTGCCGGCGACACACGCCGCCGCTGTGCGCCACGCGCTGCCCGTACTGCCGGCACGCGCTGGCGCACTCACTCGCCACGCACGGTACGACACTACACAGCTAGCTGCCGATGCTGGACACTCGCACGAGGAAGCATCTCCTCTCTGCTGGCGCTGCCGGCGACACACGCCGCCGCTGTGCGCCACGCGCTGCCCGTACTGCCGGCACGCGCTGGCGCACTCACTCGCCACGCACGGTACGACACTACACAGCTAGCTGCCGATGCTGGACACTCGCACGAGGAAGCATCTCCTCTCTGCTGGCGCTGCCGGTGACACACGCCGCCGCTGTGCGCCACGCGCTGCCCGTACTGCCGGCACGCGCTGGCGCACTCACTCGCCACGCACGGTACGACACTACACAGCTAGCTGCCGATGCTGGACACTCGCACGAGGAAGCATCTCCTCTCTGCTGGCGCTGCCGGCGACACACGCCGCCGCTGTGCGCCACGCGCTGCCCGTACTGCCGGCACGCGCTGGCGCACTCACTCGCCACGCACGGTACGACACTACACAGCTAGCTGCCGATGCTGGACACTCGCACGAGGAAGCATCTCCTCTCTGCTGGCGCTGCCGGTGACACACGCCGCCGCTGTGCGCCACGCGCTGCCCGTACTGCCGGCACGCGCTGGCGCACTCACTCGCCACGCACGGTACGACACTACACAGCTAGCTGCCGATGCTGGACACTCGCACGAGGAAGTATCTCCTTGCTGCCTGCGCCACATAGAAAACAATTTCGTTACCTAAACCAGGCCAGTGACACTCCGCACTTTAGGTATGAAGCTATGAGTACTATGCGGGCTCCACGGGTCGGGCTGATGCAGAGGGCTGCCGCGCGCCGGCCCTCGAGCACGTTTGCTCGGTACTCTCATTCACACGCTCGTCGCGTCGCGTATAGTCGTCCGCACGCGTTGTACTTTGGCGCTTATTATATACTAGCTTTTGCCCGCGACTTCCTTCGCGTACCTACACCATGGAAGGTAACTCCTCAAAGGGTTCTACCAGCAAAAATGGTGCAGCCCTATACAAATCCCCATACAAACTCAAACACCCTATAGCACCCTGTATAACGGAAATTTTACAAAACCTTTTCTTAGTCCTCACCTACACCATGAAAGGTACCCTCTTAAAATGGCATCTCTACCTTCAACCCTATACAAATTCTTATACAAACTTGAACAACCTGTAGCAACCTGTATAACGGGAATTTTCTAAAATCCTTTCCTAGTGCACTACATCATGAAAGGTATCTACCCTCCAAAAATGGTGTCTCTACCTTCAGCCGTTAGGGCTCTACACCTATCCATGGACGAAAAAATCCCAACAATGAATCAATCAGTCAATCAATTTAGAGTTTTATATGTGTAGATTACATATTTTTTGTGAGCTTTTTAACCATTGTGTTGCTTTCCTTTTATGATATGCTACGCAGTTCATTTAAAAGAAGACAACCCTAAACATAGAAAAAGAGCAACTTCTAGGTATTAGAATTAGCACTGTGCGAGTGTGCGACTTGAATGGGGATGGCAACGCGAAGCTAATTGTAGATGGCGCTGCGAACGTTTGTTCCTAAGACAGCAGACAATTCGCTTGTAAACTATACGAAAAAATAAGTATTTATGTTGTAGTATTTTTTACCGAAAAGCACCCATTGACCCAAAATGGATATAAAAGACTATTCTACAATGCCAATGTCTGCATTGAAAACCCAATTAACACACACACACACACAATCACACACTCATTTGAGTGCACATAAGTTGTGAAATTTGTAATATTTTTATTAATAAAGCTTTTTATATTATTTACTTAAGTAAAAATGTTAACATTGTAAAGCGTGTGTCACTGGATACATTCTCAATTAATAAGATATGGAAGAGCGGGGCTGCCTGCCACAGGCATCTCGAATGCCTACTGGGTTGGTCCCAAATACTGTTTTGAAAAATATGTATTTTCTGGTAATGAAATAAAAACATTTTTATTTTTTATTTAATTAAGACTTTTTTGTTCTTACAGCATTTTTTTTTCTTAATATCAAGATTTTTCGGAATTTGTAAGTGCCAAAATTTTTACAGCCTATTACACAGAATTAGGTCATTTTAAAGCTATATTTAAAGTTAAAGGCCTTTGTTCTGACAATTCTCGTGGAACAAGCATACGTAGCGCCATTTTGACGGATTCCTTCCCCATTGCACTTTATTGTGTCGGAGCAAGAGATGCTTTTTATTTAAATGATTTTGTGTACTTGTACTATTATGTGTTCTGTGCCTGAACATAAATGTTATCTTTTACGTTAATTAGTGCAAAAAAATCCGTTTGACATTTCGACACACCCTGCTTGTTATGTGGATTGAGTCAGATTTTAGTTCGCTGATTGGGTCATATATTGGACCTTATGTACTTTGCAATAAAAGTTGACAGCTGTCAAAAGTATGACAACAAAAATAAACTCGACCTCGTACTTCATTCATGAAATCCTCATCACGGAGTTAAAACTTTCCAGAAGTCCTCCCATTGGTTCAGTTTGAGCCCGAAGAAGGCATATCACTAGAGGAAGCGATGCAGCTGATCGAGCGCACACCCATCCCGGAAACGGACAATATGGAGGATGCTGGCGGCGCCGAAGTACTGCGGATAGACCATGAGGTTGACTCCGCGGACCCTTTCCTTGATAAAGTCGATGAGGTTAGTTGTAGTTATGTTTTCAACGTTATTTATTAAGAGAGTGTATATAATGGTTGTATTGTAATACAAAATTATGTATCAAGCAAGGTATAAGTCGCCTATGTACAATGTTCGAGGACCGACCCGGTATAACAATCTTGATATTTATTTATTTAATTCAAGCTCTTAAAACTTGTCAATTTTCATCAGTTTTTCTGTCAGCCTCTCTGTATAGCAAATAAAAGTGACGCATTGCTAGCCATCAGCGAACTAAAATCTATGTAACAAGCATTGCGCTCTAAAAATGGCACCACACGAAAAGTACAACTAAGTGAATGGAGCTTAAAATGCTGGCATTTAATTATGCAGCACGAAGCGTATGAGCACTGGTTGCTTATTAGCGACCATAATTTGTATACTCATAGACATTTACTATACTTAAACGAAAAAATATGATACGTTATTTTTGTATATTTTTACTGCCGTTTTTGCGTCTTTTACACCATTTGACTACACATGACGTCATTTCTAATAAACTTTATCTTTCTCTCTTTTCTCTACAATAAAAACAGCAATTATTGTAAAGATCGCTAACGTCAGTCAGCAGGTGATGGCTGGCCCGACTAAAGCTGAGCGGGTTGTACTAAAGCTGTACTTTTTCAGCCCCGTGGTGCCATTTTTAGGCAATATTTGTTTGCAATTACACTTCAATAGATTTTAGTTCGCTGATAGTCATTTAGAAAATTGAACAAGTTTTAAGAGGTTTGGGTCCTATAGCAGATCGCTTTAGCGTGCGTTGGATGACACTAGCTTTTTTGACATTGTTATGTGGCCTCACCTGCTTAATATTTGTTCTTGATGGTCGCTTCGTGCAGGAAGAGGACAGCGGCGTGGTGGTATGCAGCCGTCGCGCTCTGTTGCACCTGAGTCCAGTCAGCGTGCTGATAGTGTCCCGCGGCGTGCTCCCGCCGCTGCTGTACCGGAACATGCTGCCCGAGCTGCCCGCCGCCGCCTGCCCCGCGTGCCGACACGTCAGTACCGACTATACTACATGTACACTTTTTTTTGGTATTTTAGCATTTTTTTTTTGCTAACGGTAACTTTTTTCCAAAATCTGTGAATGCAGTTCAGAATATCTTAAAAAGTGATGGAAGGTCTCCTAGGAAAGTTTTCCTCTAACTATAACGGTTAAGGTACCTGCCCTTAAAGTACCATCTCAAAAATCCACCCTGTATATAAGTTTTTTTTAAACAGTAGAGGAGCTAACGTCGCTTACCTCTTCGAGGCATAAAATGAAACAACCGAAAGCCAAAATAGTAAATCTTCCCCCCTATCATGACCACTGAACACGATATGAATGGATAGCGATTTATCAATACTTAACTGTCAAAAGAGGTTTTGATAGTTGACTGGAGTGATTTCGGTCGTCATGCCGGTCGTTCAAACCGATAAACATAGTATAGTTCACTTTTACGCATTTTACACTTCTTCACTTCTCATTCCAGCTGTTTTACTTGGAAGACTACGAGATCCAGCTGGTGACGAAGGGTCACTGCCCCTTCTGCCGGCACTCCCCCGAGAAAGCAGACGACGAAGGTATGGACGACTCTATGGTGAACGGTTCGTCGACCTCTACGCCCGGGAGTCCTAACAACGGCGGCTCTTGGAATTGATACACAGTGAGTTTCAAAGTTCATGGTACTGTTGAGGCAGGATCTCTTCAGCATCATCACCAGCGAAAAGGGAAGTACTTCCGCCGAACTAAATGTCTGTGCTCGGGGACCGCAGTCCAATTGTTAGATTTTGGAAATTATATTTATGCGAAGCGCTTAGAAAACATCGATATTGTGAGTAACCTAGAACTTAAAAAATACATTAATTAATTAACTAACATCTCGATAGCTTGCGTACATTGTCGTCATCACAGATATTGTTCTATTTTATAGAATCGACAAGTTTACAACAAGTAATTTTAAATTACTTACTTTGAACTTGTCAGTGAACGGATAGAAAGTTGGCATTTGTATAGAGAGAGGGGCAGGTCATTTAAAAAAAATAGGAAGTATTTGGTGACCGCTCTGTAGCTAATATATTCAGTTGCACAGAATATATATTAGTTCTAAACGTACAGAAGCCCATCCGCGTGAGTACAATCAAATAATAAGCTACTCTCGCTGAACGCCAATAAAGTACAATTTCAATTTGCACAGCGCTGCGTGGCCATTATTATAAACACCTTCGAAGCGCATCTCTTTTTATCACGTAGCTCTGTTTCAACCGACACATGACATCCCTCGTGCGCTGGCTCGACTGAGTCAGCTGGGAGCAGTAGGCTAGTATAAAAGTTTAAGCACGGAGTGAGACCCCTGGCTGTAGGCCGCTTGATCCAGTAGCATGATCAAATAGGCCATTATTGAGCCATATAGACATTTTGGAAGGACATTCCACTTGACGTCCCCACACGGTCAAAATATATTTTTTTTGTTATTATGCTGTGCCTTTGTCGTCTTTTTTTCGTTTTTATTTTCTGTAAATATGTGTAAATGTCAATAAATATTTATACTGTTTTATTCAGTCATCTCATTAATAGTGCCACTAGATCACAAAATAGAGTGACAAAAGTTAAGCTTAGTACTACGCGCGCTCGAGCAACGCACACACACACTAGTGATGGGACTCGAATCAAAAAAATGGATTCGATCCGAATTACCCGTAAGTAGTTCAAATCGTGATTCGAATGAATGATGATTCGAATCAATGTGATCATTCGAATTCTTATGATGATTCGAAAGTTATAGGAACGTTTAACGTGTCTGTGTAATATCGTAGCTCCTAAGCGGATCAACCGATTTTCGTTTAGATTTTTTTTGAATCATAGATAATTTTATCCCAAGTCTTCTTAGCCATGTTTTACGAAAATCTATTCAGCCGTTTGAAGATCATCAGCTCTTTGCTAGTTGATGAGGGGATCTAGTTAGATCCCCTCATCACTTCACTTCCTAATGTCCGATCGATTCGAAATTTGGTACCGTGTTATTTAAATGATATTGGAAGTATATGGTAAGGTAATTATGACCTGATCAGCCGTTCGAAGATCATCAGCTCCTTAATAGTTGATGAGGGGATCTGACTAGCTTCCATATGTCCTATCAATTCGGAATTTGGTACCGTGTTACTTCAATGATATTGGAAAGGTATGCATTACAATGCCGAAGTAGAAAAGACCGAATTTTACAAGACCTATGAACGAAAGACCGAAAATTAAAAGGCCGAATGGTTGTTTGGCCGAACGTTTAAAATCCCGAAAGGACATTTTACCTAAAAGACTAAATCCCGAAGCTCAAAAAACCGAGAGTTAATATGACTACGTTCTGTACCCCGAACTACTTAATACCGAATTAACGAATTTAGTCAAAAACAACAAGCTATCACAAATAAAAGGCTTTGGACTTTGCCTGAAATGCTTTATAGCAAATTTTGCTGCTGGAAATGAGTCTAAACTAATCTACTGGGACTTAGAAACCGTAGACCACGAGATAGGTGCGAGGAGCGTAGCGACGAGCATGTTAGGTTGACATGAACCCAGCGCGCGAGCTGAGCGAGCGGAGCGAGCGTGCCGCGGCAGCGGCCGGCATGCGCCAGAAAAAAATGTATTTCTAACTCGAGTGGTGGATTTTGTCAAATTATGATTATTTTACAAGCATTTTTGAGTAAAACAAATTAACCGCAACCTTCGATCATCTACCTGAGGATATTGCATGACATTGGATTTTGTGGCACACCTCAAACTCCCCCAAAACGCTACAAGTCCCCCATTACTCACGACTTGTCAGTTAGTAACGCGTGATTTGTCATATGGTAAACATGCCGAAGTGCTCTATAGCTAATTGTAAAAATCACAATTCAATTCGTTTAAAAAAAGATGGTGTTACGTATCATCGTTAAGTAAAAATTTTTAAGATCAAGTTCATGTAAAAACTAGCTTGAAATTCACTTTAGTTATTTAAATATTAAAATATAAAACTCAAATACCAACGGTTCTTGATATAATAGGAACAAAGTCAAAAATAAAATGAATGGAGTCGCCAATCATTTATATATTTTTTCGTAATATAATTAATTTTCAATTGCTTTTCTGTGTCAAGTTTTCCACAGAACTATCAGTTAAGAGAAAAATGGAGAAAATTAGTGACAATAGACCGAAAAGTACAATTCTATAAGCCAACAAAATCAAGCATCATATTATGCTCATGTCATTTCACTGAATCGGACATGTATTTTACAAAAAAAAGGATTAAGGCGATTAACGATTTATAAATCATAGGCATTTCTCTACAATTTTTTACATAATATTATGTAATTAAAATCATAAACATAATTATAAACCATTCGGACAAATTATGTAAATTGTAGTGGAAACCGCATAATAGTCAAACAGTTGCAAGAACGATCTTTAAAGTTAATGTGTCATTAAAGGTATCACCGTCCTTTACTTCTTTTAAAAGAAGAAAAAGATGACGATACATTTAATGAAGCATTAACTTTAAAGATCGTTCTTGCAACTGACTGAAAATCCATTGCATACTTTAAAGTCTTTAAACTAAATGAACAAACAACGGCAGCAACTATTTTATATATGGGTAGCATCACTAGCATCACCTCCAAAGAAAACAAAAAAATTATAGAAAAACATAAAAAAAAAAGTTGCAGTAGAGTAGCAACTCTACTGCTCTTTATTCCTGATAGCCTTCTGTCAGCTTCTAAAAATTAACTTACGTAGCTTCAACTAACTATTCGGTTTACAATACTGTTTAATGACCGAAGAAATTTTATAGGACTTAAGTGTCACCAGCAATGTATGGAAAGAGCCAGTCGAAGCACAATATGGTGAAATTCAACGCATGTGCCACATTTCAGATTTGTCATTGTATGGCCTGCTGCATCCTTTAGGTATCTGATCGAAGACCGCAACGCTTACTTTTATTAATGTATGTGTTTGTGTAGGTAGAGTAAGTTATAAGTACCGACATTTTAACTTTCGGGGTTTTAAACTTTCGGGATTATAACTTTCGGTCATTTGATAATCGATCTTTCAAGTTTCGGTTTATCGGATATCGACATTTAGGATGTTCGGTATTTTGAAAATAGGCGTTTTATGCGTCGATATTTCGGTCGTATGTATTATGAATTTTCGACATTGTAATGCATACCCTATTGGAAGTATATGGTAAAGTAACCATGACCTCATCAACTATCTTAGTGTTTTTACATAAATAGTAATAATATAATATAATAAGTTTTTACTATAAATACCTTCCTAATATTTATACCTACTTTAAAAAGGACAAAATAAAAATAAAATTAAATAAATTAAAAACCCTCTGACACAAAAAATAATCTCTAAAAAAAGAAAAACCGCCTTCAAAAAACCTAAAAACAAAAACAGCTTAAAAATTAAATACCTCTAAAAAGCAAGAAATAATATTCGAATCATTCGTTACACATATCAATATTAATAAAACACGTCTATTGAAGTCGGGTGGGGCTGGAGGACAACTTCATTTTTTTCTAAAAGCCCCACCCGACTTCATTAGACGTGTTTTATTAATATTGATATGTGTAACGAATGATTCGAATATTATTTCTTGCTTTTTAGAGGTATTTAATTTTTAAGCTGTTTTTGTTTTTAGGTTTTTTGAAGGCGGTTTTTCTTTTTTTTTAAAAACCTTTTTTATTTTCAACTTTTTAGTGGTAGGTATGTAAGCGCAGCGTGTAAATATTTTTTCACTTTATATTATAACATTTTCAATGGTAAAATGCCTAGAACTCAATTTCCAAATTTACGCTGTTTGTTTTTGAGGAGTTCCGTTGTGTCTTCGTAGTCCAAGTCTAGTCCAGAACGTTGCATCGCAAACCATGATTTGGTTTGTTTTGGATTGCCATAAACTTACCAAAACCTAAATCACTTTACATATACTATTTGACTTTGAGTAGTTCCCTTGTGTATCTTCGAAGTTCGAAGTTCAATAACGATGAAATTAAATTGTGACCACTCTTGAAGTATACCCTTTCAAATAAAAAAAGAATCATCTAAATCGGTTCATAAACAAAGATGTTATGTCCGAAATTCTATAAAAACTCGTGCGATGGCGAGCTAAATAAATGATATTTTTCAGGATTATGAGAAAACTACTGGCCAGATCTCTGAAAAAATTTTATGGGACCACACACGAACTATGTTCTTTGAGATAAAAAAAGAATTGTACAAATCGGGTAACAACTGACGAAGCTATGTTAAAACATACATAAAAAAAAAAAAAATAAAAAAAAAAATACCGTCGACTTGAGAACCTCCTCCTTTTTTTGAAGTCGGTTAAAAACGAACAAATAATATTTTAAACTTTTATTGTAGTGAGATTTAAGTTAGCTAAAAATCACTGTACCGGTTAGGTACGATCTTTTATGATAGTTGATATTAATGGAAGTCTCTGATAGAAAGTAAAATGATAATATATTGATAAAATTGAACTAATGCTATAAATGATATGTGGTAATGAGTACGCGCGCGATGAGTAAGACAATCGATGATGAACTAACTGTTGAACATTAAAATGACCTAAATTAACGAATGTGGCGAAAAATGCTTACAAGACAAAACTGTACGTGCTGGCTCGTACAATCACTAAGGTTTAATTTCGTAATAATGAATTAGGTGTTGTTGGAACCTCATAAACTTCAGCGGTCCCCCGATGCGACGACGCTTGGAAAATAAAAATATTTGAACATACATAATATATGTGACGATAATAAAGGTTTAAAATATTATTTGTTAGTATTTAGAGTTATTTTTTGTGTTATTTTTATAACCATTATGATGATGTGGTTAGTTACCCCCACCTAACCTGGACCTTTAAGGTCTCTTGTAAAAAATAGTAGGTACGATGCGATTAAATTGACAATATACATTAATCCGCTGTAACTTCACTCGAGAATGTATGGCAAAGAATAAATTTTACAGATTATATATTTAAATCTGTAAAATGTATTCTATATAATCGTTATTTTGTACCGAAAGCGCTCTGAAGTAAGTCACTTCTGTTATACATAGAAATTTTATCACATTGTAAAAACATAGTATTATTTTAATTTCAATAGTTGATTATAATTTATAATGTTTTGGTTTACTACTTCTTTATAATCTCCATTGTTAAGGCGCTGTAAGTAGTACAACTAGCGCCGCCAGTACATTTATTTTTATTACTCCGGTTAACCAAGTCAATATAAAAAAAAAACTCATGTAATACTCGTGAATTGTCTCTAATATTTATTGAATAACTCTTCCATTGTTTTGTAAGCGGACCGATCCACGAGAGTGACAATCCGGGCCGAACCACGAAAATGACTCGGGTCAAGCCACGGAAGTGACGACTCAGGTCGGGCGCGAAATGAATGCCAATCACTGTGCAAAGTATTTGCCCTGGTGCTTCGGTCGGCCTACAACATCTACAAATTATAATTAATAAACAAACAATTTACAATTAAATGTCCAAAATTCCTCCACGCTGACGACATGCGACGAGGCTTCACTGCTCGTGGTCGGAGGCTGGCACCGCCGTGATAATAGCACTTCCCTACCTAAACTTGGCCAAGCTAACAAAGAAAACACGAACGGAACTATAGGCCGACCGGTTAAATGAGTCCTCGCCCGCGGGGCACAGGGGCGCGAGGGGAGACGAGAACGGGGGCGATGCGGGTGACGGGCGGCGAACGCCTGCCGCCCGTCACCCGCATCGCCCCTGTTCTCGTCTCCCCTCGCGCCCCTGTGCCCCGCGGGCAAGGACTCATTTAACCGGTCGGCCTATAGAAATATGTCGTTGAGGCTTCGCGACAATTCTTCGTTCTTCCTCCGATATCCACTTGTACCGAACATGTACCACGAGAAGTCCTTTACTCCGATACAAATTCCGCCCGAGGCGGCGAAGTACTAAATTATACCGAGTTAAACGCGAACACGCGCGACACAGATTACAACGTTTATTGCACAAACCAATGGGGAGGCGAAGGCAAAGTGAATTACAGATGGCGCTTAGTCTTTGGACCCTTTGTCAGTTTGAGCTTATATTGTCTTGACTGTGTAAACTGTGTATTACGTGATTTTACTTTCTTAGATTATATTTTTTTCGGTTTTGCGGATAAACAATGTATTCCATGCTAACTTTAGCTCAGATAAAAGAAGAATTACGGAGAAAAAAAGCCAAAACAACAGGCAAGAAAGTTTATAGCAACTTACAAAAAATTGCTAACAAGCATTACATTTCTTTAAATTTCGTGTAACATTTACAAGTAATCTTTTTATTTCAGATTAGAAGCATATGATTTAAATTTCAACATAGCAACTGAGTGTGAATTTCCGTGTTTATAGTTGCCTCATGATGCCTGCTGTGCAATAGTAATTTCAGGTTTCTGTACTGGAATTTCTGTACTATCCAAAATTACACGAACCGTTTTATCATATTTATTTTATTATTCTAAGTTTCTTGAATGACTCTGGCATATAAAATTCTATTAATTCTCTGTTTGGCCCCAATATTGGGCTTATTCCGTATTTGATATACCTATCAAATTCATCCAAGTTATAAATATGTTAGAAACTGCTGAGGCTGAAATATTAAAGAACAAAGCTGTTATAATTCAAATATTGTTTTATTTTGGCGAAGCTTCATGAAATTCATGAAACATTCCTTTTGATTTATAATGTTTCTCAGGCTCAGTAAAGGAGAAAATCGAGGGAATAGCATCTTTTTTTTATATTTTCTTTGCCCAATATTTTTTTTGTTACTGGGAAATCGATGAACTCTAATATTTTAACAGTTACATGCACAACAATGCGACATTTTCTCAGTATAAAATTAAAAAGTGCAATACTCCAAGAGATTCCCATATGTTATGACACTTTCTCTGAGGCGGCTGGGTACCAAAGACAAGACGCCACCTATCGGGATAAAATTGCGCTTTTCCTCCCCATTATAAGAAAACTTCGCGTTTTATTTGAAAGAAAATAAGAAAATGTCAAACACAAAAAAGGCGGCCCAAAGTAATGAAATTGAGGTTGTCTGCCGACCGGCTCGTTGGCCGTGTTCACACAGATCACCCTTCGATCCGAGCGCCACGCGCGGCGGAATGTGAAACCTACTGCACTGTGAAATGCGTGCGCGACGGGACGCGCGATATTTGAATTGCGGGCGGGATGCCGTTTAAACAAAACAATTTTTTAACCATCTAGCGTTATATTCCAAACATCCATAGTTTTCATTCTTTTTGTAAGTTTTAAAATCAATTCTAGCTAAAAATGGTTACTTTGAGCTAAAATGGATTTTAAAACTTACAGTAATAATGACAACTGTTGAAGTGTTATTCAAAAAATACTAGAGACAATTTAATAATAATAATAATAATTAATAATTTCATTTATTTCAGACATAGTCCATATCATATGTTAGTAACAATCATGACTTATAACAAGTGTAGGGCATGCAACTGCGTGCAGCGGCGCAATATTAAGCTGTCCCATCTAGCAGCTATCGTTGACAAGATGCTGTTCGAGCTGGCCCGCAGTCTTGCAAGCATTGAGGCGCAGCGTATTCGCATTATTGCGTAAAAATCGTTTATTCGCGCCGACGCGAACATACCGGAGGCACTACATGACCGTGACAGCCCGAACAACACCCTGAATCCATTATTATACTGGACTCGAAGTGCGCTATATGTCCCCTGCGTATATCTGCCCCACAGACTGCACGTGTAGAAAGTTTGGCAGTATGCTCTGAAAAGAGTCGCCTTTACTTCGTTTGTACATCGTGCAAATCTGTGGGTCAGCATATTACAGCGGACAGATAGCACCCTTCGTTCCCTTTCGATGTCAGCGTTATCTTTGAGATCTGATGTGACCCAGTGACCCAGATATTTGAATTTTTCCACTGTTTTTAGAGGAGACCCAGACAAAGTCACTGGTGGCACGTGAGAGTAACGATTGGTGCCTGCTTTAATTTAAGAGATTACTACATGAGTTTTTTTTATATTGACTTGGTTTACGAGTAATAAAAATAAATGTACTGGCGGCGCTAGTTATACTACCTACAGCGCCTTAAAGGTTTTAGTTATTTTTGTCTCGCCATCCAGCCTGACGTAACTTTTGTTTGGAACAATGAGCGGTTTTCTCACAGCTGAGAATTTTAGTCAATTTTTATGTTGATAGATGGCGTTATTCAACTAGGTAGGTTTTTTTTAATTTTTCCTAGCAGCTGAGTATACCACTGAGTATATAACACTCGATACTGGCAAAAATTACTCCCTGAAGAGGAGTAGTTTGCCATAACCATGCCAAAATTGACTGTCAAATTCTCAAAATCCTTTTGCTTTTTTCTGAAAAAGTTACGTACTTAGTTGAACAACGACATCTAGCCGTCTTTTAGGTACTACTTTTTTTTCTAAACTGCCTTTTGAAAACCGCTCATTCTGACGTTGTTATATTTTGTAAATATTGTAAAGAACCTAATAATATCTTGATGCAATTTGACAATTAATCCGTCCATAATAGCGAATTGTTTAAGCTATGTTTAGAAGTAAGTTAATAAAAGTTGAATTGAAATATTTAAATGTTTTATGGATTTCAAGAATAATATACAATTTAAGTTTGATGTAAATGTACAAAGAGAATAAGTCAATATAATCTGCGCACAAACTAACGCTGAGATTTTTATGAAACTATTTCTTTAGTCATAGGGCTAGGGCATGCAGAACTGTGTCCGGTTCCAGGATTTTGATACCCGGTTCTTGTCGACAGTTAGAACCGGGGGAACCGGTTCCCCCGGTTCCAGCAGTTTTTTTTATTTTTCATTGAAATGTTGTAAATCATGGATAATTTGACAGGATAAGCAAATATTATAAAGGGTATGAAATAAAATTGTTGTTTAATCAACATGTATTTAGAACTTTTACATTAATTCAGTCTTCATTTAGTAACAAATCAGTATTCATTTAGTTGCTTTCCTTTATATTTTTTGTATTAACATTAGAAAACCAAAATCTTCGAATAATCTTTTCATTTAACACTTCAAAAACATAAATTAATAACATCTAAAAAAAATACTTATCACAACATACTCGTACGTTAATAAAGTTAACAAAAGAGTTGAAAAACGTAAAGAAAGAAACGTTTTTGTACCCGTATGTATTTTATCCTCAGCCAGCAGGTTAGTTGTAGTTCGTCTCAATCTCCATCTTAAGGGCGTTCGCTGCGTTAAGCGTCATTGGGATAATATTAAATACCTATTTTAGTATAAGAATCAATTTAAAAGTTAAAAGTAAGGAGTCTAGCATGTGTGCAAGTCATTGAGATTTTAAACTGAAAGGCATAATGAAAGTGAAGGCGCGCACTTGTCGCGTGCTCTGCAGGCTGATTATCTAAATAGAAAGATTGGTGCTGACACGACCTCAACCTATTCCCAAACTATAAATGGGTGAGAACTTCAGCTTGCATGAACGATGAAGCCGGAGATCTCATAGCGGGGCCAAGTGGGCCAATTTTAGTAAGCAGAACTGGTGCTGTGGGATAAACCAAACGTAGTATTAAGGCGCCTAAAAACGCTCATGAAAGGCGTTGGTCGCTCTTGAAGTCATGACACCAGGATGGTGGCCATGGAAGTCGGAATCCGCTAAGGAGTGTGCAACGACTCACCTGCCGAAGCAACCAAGCAACCAACCCTAAAAACGGATGGCGCTGAAGCATTTTGCCTATACACTACCGTTACGGTCGATATGAGGCGTGTACGCAAGTGAATGTCATTAAGCCCTAACGAGTAGGAGGTGCGCGGTGGAGTGCAGAAGGGTCTGGGCGTGAGCCCACTTGGAGCCTCCATTGGTGCAGCTCTTGGTGATAGTAGCAAATACTCCAGCAAGGCCCTGGAGGACTAACGTGGAGAAGGGTTTTGCGTGAACAGAGTAGTTGCCCGCGAGTAAGTCAATCCTAAGATCAAGGAGAGATATTATGTATGTCGTCACGTCATCCAGTTCAACAATTTCGTTATCATCATCCGTGGTTTTCTTGTAACAGACGTCTGAAAGGGCTAGCTGAATTGCATGCGCAATGCATTTATGGGGCAAAGACATCATTTCTTTGCCAATTTTTATCATAATGCTGCACCCACCTGTGGTTTCTTCACATTCATGGTTTGAATTAAAAAATAATGTAATAATTTTCAGTGTTTTTAAGAACCGGGGGAACCGGGTTTACTCCTTCCGGAACCGGTTCTGTTAATACCTTCAAAGAACCGGGTATACCCGGTTCTGACGGAACCGGGTAGAACCGGGTGCATGCCCTACATAGGGCATAGGATGCCTTAATAAGACCCTGATATCTGAATATTGGTCGTCAGCCCAAACATAAGTATGCGTACGTTACAAGTACAATACTTAAAAGTATTTTGTATGTGTTAATAAAAGTATACCGTCCAGTTTGTAGATATTAGACCAATATTGAATAACGAACATGCATTTATAGTTTAATATTAATAGTGAATAAGGAATTGATCTCTGATTGTAATGTATTATATCTGTGTACACAACTTAGAAGGTAATAATTTGTGATAAATACCACCGTCCATGTGAGTAAACAAATAAATAATTTAAAAAAGTAACGTTTTTTATTACATTGGGCCCGTTGCTTGTATTCTTAAAACTACTATTTATAACAACCAACCTTAGAATTTAATTTGAGTTAGGCACATTTTTTTCAGATGACAACTCAAAACAATCTCTAGGGTTTTGGTAGGTATGAACCAGGCGCGGTCGCAGCCTGAAATTTTGGGGGGGGGGGGGGGTCACTAATAATAATACAATTGCTTTTTTTAATTTTTTGAAGCTTTTTCTATGTGACATGTACGATTTTGGGGGGGGGGGTCATGTCCCCTGTGACCCCCCCCCCCCCCCCTCGGACCGCGCCTGGTATGAACGCTCCACATTTGGCGCTGACTGTATTATTCTCTTCGATCAAGAATATCCTAGATACGCTTCACGAACTAAAACAGCACGCAAATGTGGCACCCACACACCATACAACAAGTAGGGTCAGGCGGAGTAATTATAAGACAAAAATATAAACTTTATCGTTTTTCACTAATTGAAATCACTTCCAAATATCTAAAAACCAATATTACTGTGCACTACCAAACTATCTATTGTGTAATTTTCTATTATTTTGGTCTGTCTTATTTTTACCCGAAATTTCAGGTGTCTTATTATTACCCCGACTAGCCCTACGTACTTGGTGGCACCGAACCGACTGACAAAACAAAAAGCAATTCGAATCCTCACAACAAACAACCACAAACAAACAATTTTGATTCAGAATTCCGAAACGGAATCATTCCGAACACAGCTAATCCTTACAAATTTATGGACCTACTACTACCACATACATGCGGTATTTTTCCATTCGAAATTTTCATATATTATTGATATTCCGAATCAGATTACTTCTGTATGTGTCGGGCTTTAGGGCCTACTCAAATGGCCATTCTACTAAAATTGGTGCTAGTAGAATAGAATCAGTGCCGGATTTGTCAATAGGCCGCGGCCTAGGGGCGGCAGTCAGGGCGACGCCATTCAAAAAAGAGGCGGCTAGTAGGTACTACATACATCCTAAGGTGGACAGGACAAGACGGTGAATCCGGCACTGAATAGAATCACATGTACCTATGGGATTGACATGAGCTAAGCTTTAGCTTATGTCATTCCCATAACTACATTTGTTTTTATTCTACTACCTACCTAGCGTTAATTTTAGTAGAAAGGCCATTTGAATAGGGGGATTTATCTTATCTTACAAATAACTATTCGATCTCGATTCGAATTCTAGGCACAGAATAAATAATAGTACTAAGGTAAGTAGATACTTGTGGGACGACGTAGCGGCGCTGTAGGTACTAATTTCTATACAAATTATTCGATGCAAGTATTTTTTCGAAAGTGGCGCCCTCAGAGGTTTTTATTTAATAAGTTATTAATAGAAAAAGATTTTAATTATGTTTTACGTAGAGTTTTTAGGGCTCATGGTCTAGTATTTCTAGAAGGAATCACTACATGCCCTCGTAGTCATTCGTAGTAAGTAAGTACAGTAAATAAATAGATAGAAAATGTGTCAAAAATGGACACTTTTAGCAGTTTTGCTATCTACTTCTAACAGTGACCTACGAGGTAATGTAACGATACCGTCTAAAATACTAGACTGGGCCCTGAAAATTCCACGTAAAACATTATTAATATTGTGTATTAGAATTATAATATTAAATAAAATTCACCGCGGCGCCACTTTCGCTCAGGGTGTCACCTTAAGTTAACAGACCTAATAGTTAATCTTAGTAGGTACCCAGGCACGTATCCAAAGGGGGGGATAGTTGGGATTTATCCCCCCCCGAAATCCAGAACACACAGTACAGGAAATTCAAATTTAGCGGGCGAGGCACTCTGCGGGATGTAGTTGTCCACCCCCCCCCCCCCCCCCTTTAAGGTCTCGATACGTGCCTGTAGGTACCTCTTTATACTTATTACGCTTTTCATGTTTTATAACAGTGTCAAGCGACATACAGAGTTAAACGAGTAAAGCAACATACGCAGACAATTATAGGCAACCAGTATCGATGCGGCAGGTGGCCTGTTCGATTATTCGTTTTTGGCGAATCAAAGGCGGGCAGGTGCGCGCTCGCAGGTGTCGCCGCGCCGTGATCTCAGCCGATATCCGTATATACAGCCAGGTGCCGCAAAACACCGGAGTGACACAACAAGTAACTATTTTAGCACCTAACACATAAAAAAAAATCTGGAACATAATAACCATTCAAAGGGCATATTTTATTGCCTCTATTATTTTTAATCAATACGTAGGTATGTGCCTATGAGTTTAAGTAAGGTCCCCCGGGCACTCCATACAAGCGTCGCGTTTCAACTCCTATTACACAGACGCTACACAGTGACGTTTTTGCACACGAGCAACTGTGTGCGTGCTATTGAATGAGCCTACGAACCTGGCCTACGAACTCGCGCGGTGGGCGCCGGTGCGGCGGGGTGAGGTAGGTAATTGATTATGGGGCGGGGCGGAGAGTTGCCTTTCTGTACGGTAGTACTTAATATTTATTCTGTGGTAAGGTTTAAGTGCACGTAAAGTTTTACAAGTTCAATGATAGGTAAATAAGTAAGTAAGTACCTACCAAGTTATCGTCAATAAATCTTTACGACTTGAAAACTACTTTTTGCGGTGGTGTCGCACTAGGTAGGACTACTCCCACCATGAGGTTTTTATAACCTAGATAGGATTAGTAGCACCCTGTATGTATAAGTAAGGACTCGTGCGCTACTTTGTAATATGCTCGGGATAAATGAAGCGCGCCATGTGCGACTCCCTGCGGCAGACACTCGCCACGCCACGCCACGCATGTTCCTCGCTACACAAGTGGACAACTTTTATGAATACATTAATAAACAAAGTACATATTCCGTAAAAATAAAAGCTGTGGTTACTAAATAACAGATAAGTAGGTTCCTAAAGTATCCTATCTCAAATATCCTATATCAAAATGTCAACTGTTTCAAAACATCCACATGGGTGTATCGGAATGTAAACCTATTAGGTAGTTAGTCTTTCTTTCTTATCGTATGAGGATTAGTGGCCACCTCTGGTGTTAGAGTTTATCAAGCCGCCTGTAAGGCCTCTAACTTGGCTTAACGACTGTTATCAGAGGACAACAGCCGGGACCGACGGTTTAACGTGCCCTCCGAAGCACGGAAGCGCTCAGTTGTAATGCCACTTTAACGGTCACCCATCCGACACCTGACCGGACCGAGCGTTGCTTAACAAACGTGATCGAGTACGATCAGTCTATCAAGTTCCGCCATGAGCGCTTCAAACCTAGCATGTAAAAAGTGAAAAGATTATTTTTATTTTGATAAATTATATTGTAACGGTACAATAGGTAGACCTACAGCTTATAAAAATAAAATGTCACATCACATACCTACCTTGACGAAGCATACAGCTAACTCAGACCAAATAAATTGGTCTGAGACAGCTAAGAGATTGCTCCTAAGTCGGTACCTATAGGTAGGTAGGTATTACAATATTCAAGCATTTTCAAGATTCAGTTTATTAAAAGCTGTTAGAAAGTTAAATTAGCATAGATTGCTTATTAATAAAGGCAATAAAAGACAAGAAGGCAGCTTGTGACAGGCCCAACCAGCTCCACCAATTTTAAACACAATTAAGTACTTATGCCTCAAAAGTAAAAAAAACTCAGGTAGAAATTCACGGCTGTTGATGTTTAGGGTTCACTATGGCGATAAGAAGAGATCTAGCAGCGGTAAAATGTATGAAAACATCTGATATTGTTTTGATATCTTTGTTGACGGATACCTAGGTACATTTCTACTTTTAAAAGTCTTCCTTTTTTAAATGCCACTTGATGCAAGAAAGGTAGGGTATGCATACATACCTAATGCATATATTTTTTACACTCAACCTAAATAATCTAAATAATGTTCCCAAAAAATACATTTATTGCATTCTGAAACTGGGTGCCTGAACTATCAGATCACTAGATCTAATAACTGAACGCACGGTAGTGGCCAAGTCGATAAAACTTCTAGTTAGTTCTGAGACAGGCTGTCTCAGATTTCACTAGCGATTTATATCATACGGAACTCTCGTAACAGAAGCAAAGGTTTTTCTCTGCAGGCAGCTGACAAATGTGTTTCCAAAAGGACCGGCGGCGGCGGCGCACGCGCACGAGCTGCTATCTGTCTAATCTTATTGCCTTCCAATTGTGGGCAGCTGCCCCGAAATTTCGGCAGGCGTCATTCGACCACAAGCGCCTGTGAATGGCAGGCATCTCTATTTGAACGGCGATTTCGTTAACTTTTTCGACGTAGGTTAAGTAAGTAGTTCTTTACTTAATACTAAACAAACAGACTTTCAGTACGACTTATTTCAAGTAATTTTATATAATTTAACCAAGATAAAAGTATCCTCCTAGATTTTAATCCGGTTTATAAACTAATTGTGTGCCAAATTTCATCCAAATCCGTTCAGTCGTTTTGCGTGATCGATTGACAAACATCCCAAGAAGCAAACTTTCACATTTATGATATAAGTAGGATAATACCGTATTATTAATACGGCGACCTCCGTTGCGCTCGAAGTAGTCTTTTTTCCAAATACAATGGAATCACTATTAGTTAAGTCTTAATATCTCATTTTTTATTTAAGTTATTAATAAGTTTTGTACCTCAACTGAAAGCTGAATAGATGATGTTTTTAAAATATTTTGCACGCTTAGTTACCTACTAGGATTTTTTTAAAGATCTTTGCTGCTATTTCCAATACCTAAATCTAAAAAAAATGAGCTTAAGGATTGATTTTTACCATTGAAAATGGTTATCAGATGCAAATCGCCTGAGACGTATTTTTGGCCATATCTCCAAGGATTTTGGGAGGATCGAGATGGGAATAGTACCAAAAGTTGAGGTATTTATCGAGACACGTGTGAACGTTTGAATTTTGAAAATCTACTGGTAACTTTTTGGAATTTTCAAAATTCGGGTAAATTCGGGTTTTTTGGGGGGTGTTTGTTTACTAAATTGTAAATATATCGAAAAAAAACTGACTTAAGAAAAAAATAAAAAATGGTTACAGGGTTAGTTTGGCTACAAAATGGCAAAAAAATGGAAATTGGTTAATGATTGTGACCTAGGTGATCCCTTTGGATTCGGAATTGTAGAAATCGGGTGTTTCCGTACATAAAAAGTGATGTAGCTTCTATGATTATTGACTGATCGTCATGGTAATAGTGTTAAAAGATGCAGAAGTAGACGAAAAGTGCATTCGTTGGAATTTTGAAAATCGGTTAATAATATTTCGGCTGCGTCGAGGCAGTCAGCGGGCACTTTTGTGACACGAGGCGAAGCAGAGTGTCACACACAATCTACCAATCGTAAAAATAAATAGGTGCTACCTAGGTACTTAACTTTAAAAATATAATAGGATTTTGCACTTGATTTGATTTTGGTTATTTGGGTTCATTTTCAAAATACGGGCACTTTTGTGACACGAGGCGAAGCAGAGTGTCACACACAATCTACCAATCGTAAAAATAAATAGGTGCTACCTAGGTACTTAACTTTAAAAATATAATAGGATTTTGCACTTGATTTGATTTTGGTTATTTGGGTTCATTTTCAAAATACATGTTGAGACAATGTATCTGATTAAAATTAAAATACTTCTTCAATTGGACAAAATGCGTATAATATTCAATGAAGTAAAATTGAAAAGATGACATTAATGTTTTTTCACCAATACATGTAACCATGGTGATATTTGTTCTTCAATAAGTTAACGGCGTTGACATGCTCCCCGCCTTGGAAGAGCTTCATCTTCCAACCTGCTTCACCTTGGCCGCGTAAGTTATAATGGGAGGGGGCAAATTTTTGAAAAAGCACGTCGTACAACGCCGTTGGCAGTCTGGATATCTGCCACCCTGGCAACACCGTCTTTTCCGGGGAATACTTGGAGCACGCGCCCAAGGTTCCACTTTAAAGGAGGTTGATTATCTTCTTTTATTAAAACTAGAGTGTTCTCTTCCAAGTTTTGGCAGTCCTTTGTCCATTTCATCCTTACTTGAAGTTCAGAGATGTACTCTTTAGACCATCTAGCCCAAAAGTGCTGTCGGATTTGTTCCAATCTCTGAAGCCTGTTCAGTCTTGATGACGACACATCACTCAGGTCCGCGCAGACAGGAGCCGTTAGTGGACGGCCAACCAAAAAGTGACCAGGACTAAGAGGTAACAAATCTCGCGGGTCAGAGGACAGTGGAGTAAGTGGTCGAGAATTTAGTATAGCTTCAATTTCAGCCAAAACTGTACTATATTCCTCAAAAGTTAAGTGTGCATTGCCCACTACCCGTCGCAAATGGTGCTTGCAACTTTTGACACCGGCCTCCCACAGACCTCCAAAATGGCTAGCATAGGGAGGGTTCATTTTAAATTGAATCCCTTGCGAAACTGCATATTCTTTAATATCATTCGAACAACAGTTTTTGCGTGATTCAGGAACAAACATCCAAACCCGTTCAACCCGTTCATCAAAACAAACTTTCACATATTTTATAATATTTAGTAGGATAAGTACAGCGAGAAAGATACGCATTGATTTGATAGCCATTCGTATAGTTTGGTTGCTGTAATGATCCATTGGTTCATAGAATAGAAAATGATGCGAATTACATAAGAAATTCATTAGTAGCATGAAATACCTAACCTAGCCAATAGTTCGTTGTATCATTCGATCAATTTCAAGGCAAACACATAACAAGCTGGGGCCGTACCGGCTAACGAATCGATTTTCATAAAAGTCTGCTGGGTTTCAAATTAAAACAGATAAATCGAGCCCCAATTGGGCCAAAATGACGAACCCAAATTCATGATGTCACACGAACATCGATATCTTCCGAATCACGTCAACAAAAAGTACAAAACGAAATTGCTTACTTTGATTTCTCTGTTTTAAGTTGAAACCCAGCAGACTTTTATGAAAATCGATTCGTTAGCCGGTACGGCCCCTGTTCAGAGAAGCTGTGACCGGTTTTATCATTAAGTAAGTATGCCTCCATAGTTAAACATACTGACCGAATGGAAAACGTAGAAATAAGCATCGATGGATCAAAGAAAGCGATGTGGATCAATGATTGTTTTTTTTTATTTCTTAAGTAATACCTACTTACTGTTTTCGATTAAAATCACTACCTACATAAAATATTTATCATTATAAACGCATTGCACGCAAAAGTCCCCTAATTTCACGCCGTCTAGTCTGCCTTCTATAAGTAGGTAGGTACTCACAAAATAACCTCCTTTTTATCAGATTTTGGAAAAAATGTGAAAATCATTACATTTCCTCCAATCTGCCACGACGTGATTTGCGCCCCACAGCCCAATATAAAATATGTGGTTAAAATCCGAAAAATGTGCTGCATTTAACTGCACTGTGGTTTTATATTAGTGATTATTTACACGAGCTGGCATGCACCTGGCAGAACTTAAACATCTGCTTTAGGATTTGAGATGCTGCGATGGACACATAGTTTCGCTTTGTATGCCTACTATCTATGTACAGGGACCTAATTTTCACGCAATAGAGAAATTTTCACTTTCCTAAAAAAAACTAAATTAGTTTGTGCATTCTCTGAATATCACTATCGAAAAAGTTCGATCGAACGAACTTTTGATCGAAAGTAGAAAGACTTTTGTTTTGCGGTAGTAAGAATATTTATGTTTTCATTTTATAATAAGTCTTTAGCTCCAAACTCGCTCCAAAATATTTATGCCTGGTTATTTTCCAACAAAAGTAAATTAGTAGAAAAGAATTAATATACATAACGGTTAAATGCACTTTTTTTTTGCTTTATAAGTTTTGTATAATTTAATGATTTTAAAGTGTCCTTAGCAAAAGTGTATTTAACTAAAAGTATACTTTGTTAACATAGAAAAATAAATTAATCCATCATCCTACTAATATTATAAATGTGAAGGTTTGTGGGTTTGGATAGATGTTTGGATGTTTGTTCCTCAATCACGCAAAAACTACAGAACGGATTTGGTTGAAATTTGGCACACAGATAGTAGATAGCCTAGATTAAAACAGAATACTTTTTATCCCGATATTCCCACGGGAACGGGAACCACGCGGGTGAAACCGCGGGCGGCCGCTAGTACATCATATCTTTAAGCTCGTAGACGCAATATTTGTGAACAGTTTTCACTAAGTACTTACTAAAATGTAACTTGTGGTTAACTTTTATTGGCTTCACTAAAATGCAATTATGTGTAACTCACTTTTATTACAAACTAAGCTGTTGTTAACCTTAATAAATAAATAAAAAAGGTAGGGTGGATATGCCTAACTCCAGCCCCCCCCCTAATACCAGCCCCCAAAAGTTTTTGCTTTGCTTTCATTAAAAAACAGTGAAAATCGGAAACTGTTTGATGGACCCACACCGCTAGATAATCCTCTAAGTTGGAAAATCACTATTAGCCGGTCACGTCACCTACAACTCACACAACGAGCAATAATGTTTACCGAGACCGAGTAGAGGTGACTATGTTTGAAAAACAACATAAATGCTCGATCGATGCGAACTTTGGGAAGTGTGTTTACGAAGGCAAGATGCATTTTTTTTTTAGGTTTTAAGCTTTGATACTAGTAATAGATTAGATATATAACGTTTTGACATTACTAGTTTGTAATTAAATTTACTAATTTCGAAAAAAATAGGGGGGCTGGATTTTGACTGGATGATTTTCAATAACTTTCTATTATCAGCCGGGGCTGGTATTGGGTATTTAACTCTCGTTTAAGAAATCAAATTCATCTTAATTTGCTCGTCTCAAGGTTGGAATTTGTAGTGCTATTCACTAGAATTACTAACCCTGCACCCTATGACCTAATTACAGCCGGGTGAAAAATGTTCAATTCCTAAGTTATTTGTTCTGCAAATTAGGGGCTGGTATTAGGATATGTATGAGAACCTAACTCCAGCCGGTCATCTAACTTTACGGCAATATACAGGATGTTCTCAAATATAATTTTAATTGTTTTGTTTTATTTTTTAATGTTAGATGTAAAAAGTAATAATAATTAAAATCGTACTTTTCTTCACTTTTTTAACTTCACTTCAAGTTTTAGAAACAGAAAATAAATTCAATGTAAAAAAATGTATATTGAATTCCACTTCTTGGAAAACGCTTAAAAAAGTTTCAAATAATTAAAACGATTTCATACTCGTTGATTATATGTTTATTAAACCAAAGTTAACTTTTTGTTACGCCATTTTTAATATATGTGTATTCTTAATTGATTAATATCTACAGGAGAGGTGTAAGTTTCAATGACTTGCTATGGGAATCATAATTTATAGCCTTTAGTGTTTTATTATCACTATTGAGAGTTACCAAATTATATTTTTTTATTTTATACTAACATGGTTGAATTATTTTAGAACACCCTGTACCCGGCTGGAATTAGGGAGCAAAGTGGCTGATATTAGGGCAAAGGCGGCTGGAGTTAGGGTTTTTCGCCCTTCGGACATTTAAACACTTTTCTATTTTTTTCCCAAAAAACTACGTAAAACTTAGTACTATTTTCGCTAGTACATCATATCTTTAAGCTCGTAGACGCAATATTTGTGAACAGTTTTCACTAAGTACTTACTAAAATGTAACTTGTGGTTAACTTTTATTGGCTTCACTAAAATGCAATTATGTGTAACTCACTTTTATTACAAACTAAGCTGTTGTTAACCTTAATAAATAAATAAAAAAGGTAGGGTGGATATGCCTAACTCCAGCCCCCCCCCCTAATACCAGCCCCCAAAAGTTTTTGCTTTGCTTTCATTAAAAAACAGTGAAAATCGGAAACTGTTTGATGGACCCACACCGCTAGATAATCCTCTAAGTTGGAAAATCACTATTAGCCGGTCACGTCACCTACAACTCACACAACGAGCAATAATGTTTACCGAGACCGAGTAGAGGTGACTATGTTTGAAAAACAACATAAATGCTCGATCGATGCGAACTTTGGGAAGTGTGTTTACGAAGGCAAGATGCATTTTTTTTTTAGGTTTTAAGCTTTGATACTAGTAATAGATTAGATATATAACGTTTTGACATTACTAGTTTGTAATTAAATTTACTAATTTCGAAAAAAATAGGGGGGCTGGATTTTGACTGGATGATTTTCAATAACTTTCTATTATCAGCCGGGGCTGGTATTGGGTATTTAACTCTCGTTTAAGAAATCAAATTCATCTTAATTTGCTCGTCTCAAGGTTGGAATTTGTAGTGCTATTCACTAGAATTACTAACCCTGCACCCTATGACCTAATTACAGCCGGGTGAAAAATGTTCAATTCCTAAGTTATTTGTTCTGCAAATTAGGGGCTGGTATTAGGATATGTATGAGAACCTAACTCCAGCCGGTCATCTAACTTTACGGCAATATACAGGATGTTCTCAAATATAATTTTAATTGTTTTGTTTTATTTTTTAATGTTAGATGTAAAAAGTAATAATAATTAAAATCGTACTTTTCTTCACTTTTTTAACTTCACTTCAAGTTTTAGAAACAGAAAATAAATTCAATGTAAAAAAATGTATATTGAATTCCACTTCTTGGAAAACGCTTAAAAAAGTTTCAAATAATTAAAACGATTTCATACTCGTTGATTATATGTTTATTAAACCAAAGTTAACTTTTTGTTACGCCATTTTTAATATATGTGTATTCTTAATTGATTAATATCTACAGGAGAGGTGTAAGTTTCAATGACTTGCTATGGGAATCATAATTTATAGCCTTTAGTGTTTTATTATCACTATTGAGAGTTACCAAATTATATTTTTTTATTTTATACTAACATGGTTGAATTATTTTAGAACACCCTGTACCCGGCTGGAATTAGGGAGCAAAGTGGCTGATATTAGGGCAAAGGCGGCTGGAGTTAGGGTTTTTCGCCCTTCGGACATTTAAACACTTTTCTATTTTTTTCCCAAAAAACTACGTAAAACTTAGTACTATTTTCGTAATAAAGATGAATCAACCTACCTAAAACTGTATCAACAATATTTTTAAGAAAGCAATTGTGGCAACAACAGAGATTCAAAGTTGAAAAATCCTTGGGGGGGCTGGTAATAGGCATATTCACCCTACCTACTTACTTACCTACTACAACAGCAGAAACGGGTAAGTACCTATAGATGCGTTAGGTACGTACCATCGCTCACGGGAGGCAGTCGTGGAGGGAGCCGCAACGCTGAATGTTGCGGTCCCCTCCTGGCGAGTCCCACATGCCCCCCTCCCGCTCACCTGCGGGCGGGGAAGCGCACAAAGGCGTTTTCTCCGGTATATAAAAAAAAAAAAAAAAAAAAGGTACGTACCATCGCAGTGAAAATTTTTCTGTCTATGGTTACGTCACTGATTACAATCCGTCATCAGGAGGGAGACGCCGAGCCGCTGGGAACAATATGCACGTTTCTTGTGTGCTTTGTGTCTGCAGAAAAACGTCTGTTGTAATGGTTACGAAAATGACAGTATTTTCAGTATTTCCGGCAAACTACTGAACCGCTTTCAAAATTTCTTAAAATGGGACGAATCTGGAAGTTCTTATAATCTTTAAAACAAAAAACCAATAATTCGATCCATAAAAGATAGAGTACGTAGGTACCTACAGAGGTAACAAAAAAAAACATACCTACAACCGAATTTATCATGTCCTCCTTTATTTTTTATGTTGGTTAAAAAAGGAAAACCCCCTTCAAAAACCTGAAAAACCCGCCTGCATCAAAAGACAAGTCAACTGAAAAGATGGAAACAATATTAAAATATTAAAGGCATATTAGGTAGGCATAATAACAATGCAGTCGGAGGGATGCATAAAGAAAGTGACATTGTGAATGATTTGAATTCTGTGCCTCCGACTGCATGTTATTTGCCTTCAATATTTAATCTTGTTTCCATATTTTCAGTTGACTTGTCTTTTGATGCAGGTGGGGTTTTTTTATTTTGTTTTTATAAATATATATTTTTAGTTATTATACGGGTTATTTGTAAAACAGCAAAAACCTTGCAGTAGTAGATTAGTAACATCATATTATACAACAACATTTGTTCTACGACTTTTCTCTACGACAAAAAAAACCAAGTGCGAGTCGGACTCGCGCATCAAGGGTTCCGTACCAAAAAACGGCAAAAAAAAAAAACACGTTTTGTTGTATGGGAGCCCCCCTTTAATATTTATTTTATTCTGTTTTTAGTATTTGTTGTTATAGCGGCAACAGAAATACATCATCTGTGAAAATGTCTAGCTATCACGGTTCATGAGATACAGCCTGGTGACAGACAGACAGACAGACAGACGGACAGCGGAGTCTTAGTAATAGGGTCCCGTTTTTACCATTTGGGTACGGAACCCTAAAAAAACGACTTTTCATACAAAACTCGATCAGCTGTTCGGTCATTCGGAAAAGTCGTAGAACATGCAAATGTTGTTGTTTATGATGATAGTAGGTTCTCTACTCCTGCGAGGTTTTTGGTGTTTTACAAATAACCCTGTATATTACGGCCATGATATACCTTTTTGAAATCCTTATGATAAGCCCTTAATTTGTCACCCATATTGCAGTATTCTAAAAAAATGTAACAGCCTCAGAATTAAACAGCTCTCAATTATCTTATTAATTAGATATGCACATTATTTTATTCTAACAGCCCCCAGCCTCAGAAAAAAAGCACTTTCTTTTCATTTATATATTTCGTTTTAATATGATACGAAACAATAAAGTCATCAAATCAGGACCGGTCGTCGTGGGAATACTCGGGGGAGGGTATACCCAGCAGTGGGTGTCGACGGCTTATATGATGATGATGATAAAGTCATATAAGCAGATGATTTTGAGTGAAGAAGTTAAGGGATAACAGAGTATTGTAGGAAAGGAAGGTAGTGGACCCCCACAGTAAATCCTCAGTAGACGAAACTTTACAGTACGATAAAGTATCGTAAATGAAACATATTTCTTTAATTATCCAAATCGTTTTTTTGTGTTTGGATATTTGTACATAGCTTTTGGTTCATACTATATTACATCCCTCATTATCAACTGACCAACCAGGTTGTCAGTTAAGAAAATAAAGTATCAACCGACTGACGGTTGTTAGTTGGAAAAATAAATATCAATCGACCAACCAGATTGTCGGTTAAGAAAAATAATTACAAACCACCCCACCAGGTGGAGAGAGTAGTTTGTCGGTTAGTAAATAGAAGCAGTTTCCTCGTCGACTGAGCATTTAATGTTGGGGTCTCCATACAAAAGATCGCTTCATTTCATATACTAGAGCCTCTATTAGCGCCGCCTATCAAGAAAAAATCATTACAACAAAACAAGTATGTTTAACGAAATTCTGAAAAATAAAGCAACTTAATTAAATATAAGTAAACTATTAATGTATGCGTTGATTCTTAGTTTGTGTCTGTATTACAATCCGAACAAATACATTTAAACGCATCCAAAAATAGTTTATAACTAATTCTAGTTTTTGTTTTTCAGAATTTTATTAAACATAGGTAGAGTTATTATGTTGTTTTCTTGATTGGCAGCGCTAGTAGACGGACGATGCACCCAAATTTATTTATTCACAAAAATAAGGGTAAAAGAAAAGAGTCACGTAATACTTTGCAATAGTGGAGCTGTCATTTTGTTTGTGCTTTCATCACTCTATGGTGAAAGGGGCCGTGAAAAACTCATCGCCGGAGTGCAGGCACACAACGAAACCTCTACATTCTACAAAACTGAAAATAACCTACTCGTGGGTGCCTACGTGCGCTGAAACTGAAAATGGACAAACTATTCCATATTAGACTGCCTTACTAGTTCAGTAAAAATACGGATTAGCAAAACATTAAATGCCAATAAGCTGTATTTTTGTATATCTCACTTTGATGTGATTATAAAACACTATATTTACGAATTCAACTATATAGTACGAGCGGCGACCGTAAGATTGCCTACGTCATCCGATACCACGATCAAACCCATGTCTGCCAAGTACTTCCGACCATATAAGAACTGGCAGACTACGTTTTTTTTATCTTACCAATGAGCGACTAACTGATGCCATTAGTATTATTTCGGTATCAAATGACATAAATGATTCCTTTATTTGGCGACCGCGACCAGAAGTGGCCCGTTTTTTTATAGTTCCGGCCAATTCAGCTTTGGCAGACTGATTGATTTAAGCTAAACATCACTTTTCTGATCATTTTCCGTGGGTTTCATCGTGGTATCAAATGATGTGGGCGAAGGGGTCCGATTCGACACCTTTGAGTCCGTCTGCCAAGTACTTCCGGCCATATAAGAACTGGCAGACTACGTTTTTTTGTCTTTACCAATGAGCGGGTAACTGATGCCATTAGCATTATTTCGGTATCAAATGACGTAAGTGACCCCTATATTTTTGAGTCCGTCTGCCAAGTACTTCCGGACATATAAGAACTGGCAGACTACGTTTTTTTTACCTTACCAATGAGCGACTAACTGATGCCATTAGTATCGTTTCGGTATCAAATGACATAAATGACTCCTTCTTGGCGACCAGAAGTGGCCCGTTTTTTTATAGTTCCGGCCAATTCAGCTTTGGCAGACTGATTGATCTAAGCTAAACATCACTTTTCTGATCATTCTCCGTGGGTTTCATCGTGGTATCAGATGACGTAGGCGAAGGGATCCAATTCGACACCTTTGAGTCCGTCTGCCAAGTACTTTCGGCTATATAAGAACTGGCAGACTACGTTTTTTTGTCTTTACCAGTGAGCGGGTAACTGATGCCATTAGTATTATTTCGGTATCAAATGACGTAAGTGACCCCTATATTTTTTTACCGGAAGTGGCCCGTTTTTTATGGTTCCGGCCAATTCAGCATTGGCAGACTGATTGATTTAAGCTAAGCATCACTTTTCTGATCATTCTCCATGGGTTTGATCGTGGTATCAGATGACGTAGGCAATCTTACGGTAGCCACTCGTACTAATATTTACGAATACAAAAAAATACAGCGTTGTTGTTACTTTTATTGTTGGATTTACATGTACAATTATATTATAGTTGCATATCAAGCAAAAAGTAAAGAAAGTATGTAATTAGCAATTTGCTAAAGCAACCGATTAAATTTATATTTTAGTCAGTAAAGTAAAAAAATAATTAGGCAAAATTAGTTCGATTCATTTACAAAATGACAGCTAGCCATTACGATCAAAAGAAGAAAGACTGTTATTGCAAATTATTTCAATTTCGTCATACTAGCTCCCGTAATTTTACTGAACTATACTATCCGCGTAATGCGTCTGGCGGCCATGATTTTAACCTCAAAAACGAAAAACAGTTGTAATTTTCCCATATAGGCAAGACCCTTTCTTATTGAAAATAATAATTCAATAATTAATGTATTGTTTACCTATTAGAATTTTACTGTTTTTTGTCATTTTAAGTTGCGGATGACGATGATGTGTATGTTAATTTGACAAGGTTCCAGCGCATTACCAATTGACGGGGATAGTACGTTGAAGCTGCGAAGAAATATTTTTAATGTTACTTATTATCCACGGCAATTGGTAATGCGCTGGAACCTTGTCACATTAACATCCACGTTGACGTGATCCGCAACTAAAAATATTATGAATCAAGAAAATTCTAATAGTAATATATTCTAATACATTTCTAATAAGTATATTAATTATTGAATTATTATTTTCAATAAGATAGGGTCTAGGTACTTATATAAAAATTTTACAATAATTGTAAAAAAAATATTGTAAAACAATTATTGTTTTTCGTTTTTGAGGTTAAAATCATGGCCGCCAGGCGCATTTACCAATTGACGGGGATAGTACGATGATACATTGCATTGTCATTGTAAGATAACATTCCTATGATGCTTATTAAAGTCTTAGTGGCAATCTTTATTTTCGTTTGAACGCTACTTGGAGGAAATAATAAGCATTAAACTTTGAAATTAAAGTCGTGATTTGATAAATTATAATTATTTATGTAGGTATTATGTGACATTAAACTTATGACATATAATTAAACTATTGCATAATTTAAATATTTAAGGCTCCGTTATGAGAAATCATTTGTCTCTGTCTTTTTCTTTACGTGTAAAGAGTATGGAAAATAACCTCACTTCTGCACTTTTTCGATGTTTTTCGTTGTTTTTTCATCATAATGTTTAGCACAATTTTATTACCTTTCTTGAAAAAAGTTATTGGAGCAACTGCACAGTATGTTAAGGTGTTTTTAACACGTTTTTATTAGGTTGCTTTCTCGTTTGTTTGTTTGTATATTTGTTTGTTTGTCCGCAAAGTTTGCGAACGATTTTATACTAGCTTCCCGATGAGCTAGAGACTTGAAACTTTAAACAGAGGTCAGAATTTGAAAGCAATGCATATTATGGTATCATTGAGCTGATCTGATAATGAATCCGGAAGAAGGCCACAGAAACTCTATGATGAAATCATACAACCCCATCGTGTTTGGGCTTGTTAGAATCGTTTTGACGAGTACTCTAATGGGAACGAGGCCCAGGGTCTGATGTTGAAGCTGGAAGGCCATGCCATAGGAACTCAATATTAAAACCGTGGAACCTCATCGAGTTTGGGCTCGTTTGAATCGTCTTGATGAGTACTTTGTTGTAAAATAGATTTCAGGGTCTGATGATGGAGCCGGAAGAAGGACACAGGAACTCTTTAATAAAACCACGCCACCCTATCGAGTTTGGGCTCGTTTGAATCGTCTTGACTTTATTTTGTTGGGAAATAGTGTTCAGGGTCCGATGATGGAGCCGAAAGAAGGCCACTGGAACTCTGTAATAAAACCATGCAACCCCATCGAGTTTGGGCTCGTTTGAATCGTCTTGATGAGTACTCTAATGGGAAATAGTTTCCGAGGATCTGATGATGGAGCCGGAAGAAGGCCATAGGATTTCTATAATATAACCGTGCAACCCCATCGAGTTTGGGCTCGTTTGAATCGTCTTTAAGAGTACTTTGTTGGGAAATAGTTTCCAGGGTCTGATGATGGAGCTGGAAGAAGGCGACTGGAACTCTGTAATAAAACCATGCAACCCAATCGAGTTTGAGCTTGTTTGAATCGTCTTGACGAGTGTTCCGATAGGAGATGGTATATTTTTTAGCTTTAGCTCATTAACTAAAAAGCAGAAAATAATAATTTACCGGAAAATCTTTTTTAAAAACATGTTTTTAAAACGCACTAAAAATAATAAAAATCGGACTAAAAACACTAAATTAAAACAGACTAGCAAAAACAGATCCTAAAAAGTATAAAATAAACTCTTCTATAATTATTTATACAAGCTATTTAACCCTATAACTACAGAAGTTTTAAATCTAAAAACGTGGGGCGCATGCTAAAGACAATTTTACAAAGTGCGCCCCACGTTTTTAGGTTCAAAACTTCTGTAGTTATAGGGTTATAGTATTAATAATTACAGAAGAGTTTATTTTATACTTTTTAGGATCTGTTTTTGCTAGTCTGTTTTTTTATGTAGAATTCAATACGTTTCCGCTATCATTTACGCTAAAAATATGACCCGCGACAAGCGCTTTTGAAGTTATTCTGTTTTGTTTACAATCGTCTGTGAGGTTTATACGCAATTTAATAGTTGTAGCTACTGGGTAATCTCTTTAGCTGGTCGTATGTTTTTTTTGTGGCTACACTGTTTTTACGTTTTCCATACTAAGATATGGCCCGCGCATACTATGTTTTCCTATTATAGCCCCTTAACTCATCTAAGTACCTATGGCACAGTCCGTCTGGTAAGTTTTGTTTCAAATTTGAAATGATTAAAATCTTGGTAACTATTGCTCAAACAAGGGCAGACAGGATTTATTGACCGAGCGAGCACGAAGTGCGAGCGAAGCGTCTCTGCTTCAGCTTGGGCAAAAATTCTTTCGTATGTCCGGCTGTCTGTTCTCCTCTACAGGTCGCATTTCTCAAAAGATTCTCGTGAAATTTAGCAGGTTCGAAAATAATGCAGAATTTTATTGTCATGCCTGTTTTTTGCAATTTTTCAAAATGGCGGAGATATGTTAAAAAAACAGATTTCAGTCCGCTTTCCACCTCTGCCTGTTTTCCTTTTTTCAACCAATTCTCGTGAAATTTTGTAAGCAGGTTCGAAAATAATGCAGATTTTTTTTGTCACGCCAGTTTTTTGAAATTTTTCAAAATGACGGAGAAATGTTAAACATACATATTTCAGTCCGGCTTTCCAGTGCTGTCTGTTTTCCTCTACAAGTCGTATTTCTCAACCAATTCTCGTAAAATTTTTGAAATTGCATTTTATTTTTATATGGCGGAGATAACGTAAAAAAACATATTTCAATCCGGATTTCCGGCGGTGTCTGTTCTCCTCTACAGGCCGCTCATCAACCGATTCTTGTGAAATTTTGTGAGAGGTTCTATAATTATATATAATTGTTTAGTCAAGCCAATTATTCCAAATTTATAAAAAAAAACACCCATTTTGAAAAATGATTAAAATTAGAACTTAGAAGCACCGTCTAGCTGCGAATACTCACGTAGGTACCTACGTGTGCTTTGAAAACTTCATGGAGACATTTTATTTTATTTTATCGCGAGCTCTACAGCTCACGGAGCCACTAGTAAGTACCTACCTATGTACTACACAAATGGCCAACATTCTATTCGTATGAATGTTACGCTTACTATTAAAATTTTAAAATAAGCAGGTAAAATATAAAATTACTTGCCGTAAGCTTGTCAATTACAACACAACAAACTCTGTGATTTACTAAGTTTGCGAAATATGATTCGGCTATCATGCTCATATTTAAAACGTGGAAAGAATGTTGGCACTTGGCTACTTGAGTAGAGGGGCTGCTGGTGTTAATACCTACTTGCTGCGTAGGCGCACCGCGGAGTGCACATGTCGCGAGTTCATGTTTTATAAAATATAGGTACCTACTTACTTAAAACCCTTTACAAGGCTTCCTATCGGGTTTCTCAGCTTCTCGAAATTAGCTAAATGACAGCTTTGAAAACATGTGGGCTCTTTTATTGTTTACAAAATAAGTACCTACTATAATCTACGAATACCATTTCTAAACCTAATCATTGTGTTACATATCCAGAATCCATGACAGAACCAATATTTTTATTCACATTTTAGAACAAAGAGAGCTCGATGGCGATGAGACTTATATCACTGAAAAAACGTATAGGTTAAAAAAATAAAGATACTGTTAAAATATTAACCCAGCAATTTTTGTCAATATAGCACCTGCAAAGTTTGTTGCAAACAAATAAGTAAGTCAACTAACTTTGCTGCCACTACTTAGTTAATATTAACCGTTACAATTGGTTAAAAATAACATAGTAGCTTATTTAGTAACAACAGAGTAAATGTTTTGTAATCTGAGAAATGTTATCTAGCGAAGCTTAGAATAATAATATTCTAAGTTAACCAAGAATATTGAACAACATTCACACGTCTACTCTATGTCAAGATTATTTGTAGATTTTTAGTTAAGTCTTAGTTAAAATTAACCGATATGACTATGACCGAGCCAAAAAGGCACTTTGATAATTTTTTTTTCAATGCATTCGCCTATTTTATAGCTAGTGATTGTTGTGGTTATGCAACTTTAAGCTAGGATTGTTAATGAAATGAATGAGTGACTTAAAGTTTATTATCTTGAGCAGATTTTCAGTGTTTCGGAAGCACGTTAACCTCCAACCCGCTTCGGTAAAATAATAACAATGCTATAAAAATCAGGATAATGTCCCCTCAGATTCAAATCAACCACAAACCGAAGTTAGATTAGTTTTTAAAAAAATCGGTTGAGCGAGCCTGCGGACGATTGGGCTGCGAATCTCAGTAGCGATCAATTTGTCGGGTAACTAAATTAAACTTCAAACATCATATTATACCATACTTACCTAAATAAAACACTTTTTTACGGATACCGTTTTGTTAAAAAGTTTTTAGTTGTTCTGCTGAAAAAAAACTTCCTTTAATAAAAACCGAACTAAACATCAATTTTTTTTTTAATAAAACCGCGCTGGTATGTATCCGTAAAAATATTTCAATAATACTTACCTAGTACGAAGGTCTACACAGATTGTATCACATCTAGTTGTAAAATGCGATTAATTTGAAGTTTTATAGTTCAGTAGCATTAAACCAAGAAACACTTCAAATCGAATTTAATTCCTACAAAAGGTTTTATTGTTTTAATGGCATCTTTTGTTGCCCAATATGACTATCCTAGGTCCCCCCCCCCCACCCCCCGGCGGAGTTGTGCTTAAGTGGTGGGGGGTAAAAGTGTACCCCAAAAGGGGATTTGACCTGGAAGGACTGGTTGTTCGTCTAATTGTGTAAGAAGGTTTTAAAGTTGGTTAAATATGAAACAATTTGAGGGTAGAACGGTTTTGATACGAGCGATAGATTTGGAGACACAGCTTTTCGAAATTAGACAATTTTTTTAAGTTACACGATTTCTACCAAAATTTCTCCTGTGTGTCCCCCACGTCTAACTATTGAAATAAGACAGTGAAAAATCAAAAAAATACATATGCTGTAAATCTTAATAAACGTTTTCAACGAAAATTATAGTCCGGCAATCTCGTGCGCGACCGTCCCGCGGGGTGACAGACGGTGGCGCTATATTACGACCGTAATATGACGGCAGCGCTATCCTAGGAAACCCTAGCTTTTAACATACCTTTGAACCCAGAACACAATACTTAGGTACACTATTTTTCTTTTGGACAGTCCACACTTCCGCAGTCGTCGTGTAAAAATCAATTGGAGATTTTTGTATTTTTTTTATGATACTGCTTACTTTACTATGTTCAGAATTTTAACCTTTGTAAGAATTTAATTATTGCTAATAGCCTTCCTTGTTCCTGCCTTGTATTGTATTACACACGAAACTAACTGCAACGGGATTTCGGCGGTCGGTGAGAGTACGAAGTATTTCACTGACGTTAAGTTTGCGAAACTTGTGAAGCCAAGTTACCTAATAGCATTGGTCGGGATGTAGGCATACGTAAGTTTAAAATAGCTATTTATAAGGGACTTGAGCGTTTTGAGCCTTTTCTTATAGAAAGCAGAAAATATTATTCAATTAAAATAAACTTAAGAACACACGTGCGTTTTTGAAACGAACTAAGTAAAATATATAAATTTTATACATTTTACTATAAATTAGTATTATAAAATTTACATGCATAGCTTAAATAAAAATTTTTACGGTACAAACACAAGTTATATTAACTTTACCGGTGCAGCCGACAATTTATTTTGTGTATGTGTTATAGTCAAACCCCGAAGTCCAGGCGCTCCTAGGTTTGCCTAGTCAAACCTCAGGTTTGACAAGAAGGCTTAGTCAAAGTCCAAAACTAAAGTGTATTTCGGGCTTTGACTAACGAATTTATGGCCAAACCTAGGAGAGACCAACTTGGATAGTCAAACGCCGAAACTCAATATGATCAAATCGGGGTTTGACCAGTCATACTTAAATTAGGGTCAGAATGTGTTCTTTTGTATGTAAATGTGTAAAAATACATTCTTTTGAGTTAAAATGTAACTAAATCAACAATCTTCATGTGAAACAAAGATTTCTGTTTTAAAGGCAGCTTTGACTAAATCTAACATCAGAAATGAATGCTGTTTCGCATACATATTTAGGTTAATCTTTGTCAAAGACTTACTCCTGTAGGTCACGTTTAGGTTAGAAATTTAAGACTTATTAATCTTAAATTTCGTGGTTATTTTTTTTAACAGACAACAGAAATCTTTGTTTCACAGGAAAATTATTAATTTAATTAAATTATCACTCTAAAGAAGGTTTTTTTCATACTATTAAATCCAAAAAAAAACATATGTTGTACCTAATTTAAGTCTGACTGGTCGAACCCCGATTTGATCGAATTGCGGTTCGGTTTTTGACTGTCCAAATTAGTCTCTCCTAGGTTTGGCTACAAATACGTTAGTCAAAGCCCGAAACACGCTTTAGTTTTGGACTTTGACTAAGCCTTCTTGTCAAACCTGAGGTTTGACTAGGCAAACCTAACCTAGGAGCGCCTGGACTTCGGGGTTTGACTATAACATATGCAAGAGAAACATTACTTATGTTGACAGACTGTCTTTTAGGATTGCAAGCAACTCAGACACAGCAAGCCGCGGAATAAAGTAATGATCATCATCATTATCCAACCCACTAGACCTGTTTCTTTGAAATTCGCGATCGGAACGCTTTACGGTTTTAACCCTAGCGTACCCATCAAAAATTTACCCATTATAAATTAGGGGGCGTCCATAAATTACGTGAGGCATTTAGGGGGGGGGGAGGGGGTCGAGCTTAATCTCACCCAATCTCACGTGGGGGAGAGGGGGAGTCTCGGCAAATATCACGTAATTTTTTTTCTGCAGGAACAGTATTGCGAAAAAACTAGGTTAAATAAAATTAAACATTTTTCTTACCAAAATATGGCTAAATTCTAAATAATAATGTTTATTTAAATAAATGCAAAGCAAGCAAGCACAGATTAACGTAATCACACTAAAAATACACGTTTTGAAAAATCTTACGTGAGATTTATAGGGAGCCAAATTTCACGACATCTCACCAAGGGGGGAGAGGGGGTCGAAAAATCGCCAAAATCACCTCACGTAATTAATGGACGCCCCCTTAACTCTATCCAAACTGATTGATAAATAACCAAACGTTATTAAAAGTCAAGTAACTTTTTATACAGAAACATAATTAAATCTTATCGCGTGCCAGGCGGTAGTGAAGAGACTAGGCCCGTATTTATAAACCGCTTTCAACGTTGAGAGATATCTTGAGATCATACCTGAGAGGCTGTTCCTATAAGGAGAGCATCTCAAGTATAATTCAAGATAGCTGTCAACTTTGAGAGCGGTTTAGAAAAACGAGTCTTAATGATCCAGTATTGCAAAATACTATTAAATTACATTGATAATATCGTGGCATAATGATATTATTACATTACAACGATAAAAAGGAAGGGTAATAATACATAGTCCTAAATCTTAAAAAAATAAACAAGTCGGCAGCCTTACATGGATACCTATACTGGACGTGCGGGCCCTGACAACTGTTGAGCACATCTGCGCGGCACTACTCCTATATTTAAGGTCCCCTGGAGCTCCCGCCTTCATTCCTGTGCAAACCTTCGAGCGAGGCGCACCGCTGTTGCGTCCCTTCCCGGCTCGATCGGAATTCGCGGATCTAAAAAAAATAAAATGAAGTGTCACAAAACTGTGCTTATGACTTTAGCAATGACTTTATTTATCGTTTTAAATGTGGAAGCAGCGGAATTGAAGATCAAGGAGGAAATGCAGGCGATGGCTGAGCAGATAGAGATACTGAAAACTTTGCATGTAACCGACGTTGCGCGCTTGAAAAAAGAAGTAGAAGAGCTAAAGTGAGTTTATTAGTTTACTCTTGAAAAAAAATTGGCATGTTACACTAAAATTTAATATATAACTACGCTCACCATACATACATTTATAATGTAATTATTTCTGGTTTTGTTGAAATTGTTTATGAATTTGTTCAATCTATTTTTGACGCGGATTTTTTTTATTTTTATGTTTTTTTTTTATATATTTTTTTTATAATACAAATATAAACAGTACTTAAGTGCTTTTCTTCTTTTTTTTTGATACTCATGTTTCCGTTGATATATTTTTTATTTGCTGTGCGCATATTTTTTGATATTCCTTACCTACTTTAAATTTATTATTTATTACTTTTTTCGATATTCCATTTTTATTACTTAATATCGTAAACCAAAAGTTGTCGCAGCGAATGAATGTTTCACAGCGAATTCTTATTATTTTACTCTACGCGCTTGTATGTAAATTTTTTATGACCCAATAAAGGATTTTTTGTGCTCCAAATTAATCGTGATTCGTGGGAAAAATTGTTTTTACAACTCCTTCATACCTCGCTCGAGGCCTATTACCGCGTGACAGAGAAAATTTCGGTGTTTAAATAGCTTTTAGCCTTTTTTATTTCACATGTTTCATGAAAGTACTTATTTTTAGGTTATTTGAAAATTACCAAGTACCTACCGACTGAAATATGGTTGGAAATAAGCTTTTTAATCATATAGAATTACGAAAATGATTTACTTAAGTAATAAATTGTTTTGTTTCTTAATCACACTTATCAGTTTTTTTTTATTATTGTAGAAAACATTGAAAATTAGAAAACTCTGAGGATTTAACAGTGGAAGTATACTTTATTACAATATGAAATGTTTTATATGATACAAGAGGAGCACTTTCGACTCACTTTAAGTGGAATGGAACTATACGATCGAAAGTGGAATACAATAATAATATATATTTGACCGAGAGTAAAATCACTCTTTGGTAATTTGACTTCACAAATTGCATCAGCAAAAAGAGCTTTCCAATTTTTAGGGTCAAAAATATTTTTTAATCTACTTGTAAATTAGATTTTTCTGTGATAGGTATGTGGATTTTTTTATCGCAAAACAAGCCATACTTTACATAATGTTAGGTTCATCATTATAACACAACCAAATAATAAAATAATGGTTGAGATTGAAAAAAAAATACAAAAATTACAAAAATAAAATGCAATAAAAATCAATGATAAAAATGGTTGTTCTTGCTACCATGTTTTTTAATTAAGTTTGAAGTATTTTTTTAAAGTGGATAATTAAAAGAATATCAACAGCCAGTATCGTTTATGAGTATTGAGTACTAGAGGATCGAAGATTGAATATAATAAAAAGACCCGACTTAGCTTTACAAACTTTTTTGTACAGCTGATACTATGAGATTCAAGATTGTTTTATTTTAATAAAATGGCGGGATAAAAAGGATGATAAGTTGAGATAAACGCCGTCACATATTCGTCGTATATCAACGTGCGACGCTGCCACCTGTGCGGAACAATTTCGTATTTCAGGATTTGTTATTGCCACAAACCAGTTCTGTGCGAAGCACGAACATTTATCGAGAAATAAAACGTGCGTAAAAATATCGCGATATAATAATTTTTGTATGAGAAATTTGCATAGCACCATCTATCGCCGAAAAGCAAAATGAAATTTTCCATAGACAATTACTCTATAAATTACTGTTACGCGCGTTTTTTTCTCGATAGATATTGTTTGTGCTACGGGTACCTACTGACGCATTTAAATATTACTTATCAACACACTTGCTCGTAAAGTGAGCCTTATTACATCATTTTTAGGGCCATAAACCGACACACCGTGCGTAAAAATATTATACACTAGTGCGTAATATAATTATCCCTACAAAGTTAAATTAGTTTAAATTACCTTACTGTAAGTTCTATGCGAGTAAACAGATTAACCGGGAAATACTGTTATTTTTTTAATGTCAACAAAGAGGTTTTATTTATACCCCTGAAAATTCATTGGAATATTAGTCAAACAAAATTCACAAAATTTTGTTATAAAATATTAAATATTTGCATTTTATATCCTAAAATCATAATTTTGAAGTAGGCTACTCACTCACCCCTTTGTTCGCAAAAAAAATTTATTGGGTGTGTGAAAAAAAAACCTGCGTGCCTTTTCCCATAATTTTCATATTTTGTTTTTGTCGTATTTGTTGCTGTGTGGTAAATTACTTTGTTTTTTCCTCGCAAATGTGTTGAAAAACGTCGTTTGAAACTCGTGAGCTCTTGCTTATAGCACACTCGGCTGAGTTTAAAAATTAATAATTAAGTTTATTTGAATAAAGCTTATTTGACTTTGACTTTACAACAACCCACGGCCTCGTGTGCAATGGGCAACTTAAGGTAACTTGTCTCATAATGTACTATTTTTACCTACCTTTTTGCCGAACAAATTATTGAAACTTACGGGTAAAATGTGACGTTTTACTTAAGTAAAATTTATAATTAGTCCAGAAAGTATAAGCTTCTACTTTTTTTATGTGAGCGAGACAGTGTCTGTAGTCACTCATATACTTACCCATATACTTACGCTCCGTTCTCTCCCTATAAAAAATCATATACTTACCCTCCGTTCTTTTGCTTCGCCGTAGTCGGGTAAGAAAAATGTTCTCTTATACGTCAATATTGTGAAATTGGAAAAAAAAATACGGTAAATGACCTCTTTTGGTAGATTTGAACTAAGATTTGTGTGCTCTGTGCTTGACACGTTTTCCTTAAGCCCTACTTTCATTTTTCGAGATCCAAATATGTAACGTTTCTTTTCTTTCTAAAAAACCTTGAAGATTTTATTTAGAAGAAAATTAGTTGTATCAACTAGCTACAAGATTATTATAATTACCTATCCGAAAAAGTCTGTTTTCTAACTTGAAATTCACAACAAGAATCCTTTTTTTAATGGCCTACTTTTTATCAGTTAATGATCCGTTGTCACTACTCCTGATCATTAACTGATAAAAAGTATCTCTTATGGATATAGCACTCAATATCCATTAGCATTTAAATGCTATAAGCTATGCGAAGCTATATAGCATAATACTGCTGAAAATACGTAATATTAAATTACTAAAATTATTATTTTGAGATTTGCAACCAAAATTCCAAACCAAAAGGCATTATAAAAAGTGTGGCTCTGAACTGAGAGCCCAAATTTTAAATCATTACGTATCAAATTGTAACTTATAGGGGACTTAAGTGTACCTATATAATCCCATTTTCCCCGAGTAGGTTAGTAGTGTTAGTACATATTTCAACATTTTACGTTTTCTCAACGACGAAATCTAAAGAATGAAAGCATTATTATTGATGTAAATTTTAGTTTTAGGAAGCAAACATCTTAAATTAGTGCCATATAGATAGAGAGAGAGAAAATATAAAATATTATCAGTTTTTTTGAAACATAGACAAGTTATCAAGCTTTTAAGAAAAGACTTCCCTACTTCAATAGTTAATATTCTTTATACCTACCCTTATTTTCTATATCTTCGGAAGTTTAGTCATCATATTTTATTTAGTTACATTTCTCCGTATTACAATACAATAATAACACACTTACACGAGATATATATTTTGCAGATTCAGCTCTCGAGAGGTCCCTAGAGGTCATTTAGTTCGAGAATCCGCTACTCCGCAGCATAAAAAATAAAAAAATAAACTCTTAAACTTTCAAGTACAACTCTCGTTCGAGAAACAAGGGCCTGTGTAAGTGTGTAAGAGGCCGGGCATCAGACCGACGCGATTATTTCACCCCCAGGGAATTTACAAAAGACGTCAACACTTTTATTCCTTTTGTAAGACTTGTAAAACCTCTTTTCCGGCCCTCCCCTTGTGATTGTCTCGTTGAGAGTTTGTCGTACGAGTGTTCTTGCAAATTGATTGGAATGGGTACAATAAAAATGATGACTAAGTAATTAAAATAAATAAAAGATATTTTTTTACTAATTCAACAGATCAAAGGTTTTAGCATAGGTGCCTAGCTTGCAACTACGTACAGTATTTAATGATTACTTTAATTAATTTTAATATCTCAAATAACATCATAATAAGCAAGCCGCTAACCAAGAATTTTATATTGTGCATTGTAATATGAATATAGAATTCTTACCGCTTACAATATGCCGTTTATGCACATGCACAGAATAAGTAATGTTCAAGTTCAAATCTGAATATTACGTGCAATTTTCTTTAGAAAACCGTGCTCCTAACTGAAGCAATTTAATCTCCATTTTCGTGTGGTATACATGCATTGACTTATATTTACTAGACATGTTATATCATACAGAATGAAATCGAATACATTGGCAATCTCGCGATATTGATAATTGTCGCCCACAAACCTTTACACGGGTCGATTTTCCTAAACCTAATTCTAGCGGAAGAATTCCGCAAACCTAATTTCAGCGCGATGGCGATTTGATTTTACAAGCAATAGGGAATATGCATAAGTCACAGATTTTATTAAATTTGAGCTTTATTGCTTCGGACACGTATAAAAACATGATAGAAGAGAAAAATAAATATTATTTTAGTTTTATCACACGATAAAATCAGGGAAAAATAACGATATTTTTTCATTTTCGGATATAATGCACTTAACAGTCATTTAGCTAATAAATAATATTTTGTATGACACGAACTGTACTTAAACGCAAAATTTAGGGAGATAATTGAAAATAATTAAAAATTCTTGCCTAACTCCATAATAAACGCGCCTTAAACGTGATATGTGACGTCACAAATCATGACCGTTTTGTATAGAGCATTTTCGCCGGTTGCTGCTGCGTGTTAACTTCAGGTAAATATCACGAGAAAGAAACACAAGAGAAAACTTTTAGTATTACAGTTGATTTTCTCACGCATTATACTTTTGATTTTGATACAAAAAAAAAAATATGCATAATCCCTATTGTCGATAAAAAGCCCTAGTTCACTTAAGGGGCCATAATAGGAAAACATGGTTTGCGCGGGCCATATTTTATATAGAAAACGTAAAGTTGTAGCCACAAAAAAAAAAAACGATAAGCTAAGAGGTTATCTAGTAGCTACAAGTATTAAATTGCGTATAAACCTCACAGATGATTGTAAAAAAAACAGAATATCATCAAAAGCGCTTGTCGCGGGTCATATTTTTGGCGTAAATAATAGCGGAAACGCATTGAATTCTACATCAAAATACACTTTAACATACTGTGCAGTTGCTCCAATAACTTTTTTTTCAAGAAAGATAATTGTGTTAAAGATTATGATGAAAAAACAACGAAAAACATAAAGAAGTGAGGTTATTTTCCATACTCTTTACACACGTAAAGAAAAAGAAACAAAACAAATGATTTCGCATAATGAAGCCTTAAGTCGCTTAAGCTAGGGTTTCCTAGGATGACGGTGCCGTCATATTACGGCCGTAATTTAGCGGCGTAGAACGTTGTCTATGTAAACAATACGGCGCGGTTTCTGACGTTACGGTGTCGGTTTACATAGACAACATTCAACACCGCTATACCTATACGGCCGTAATATGACGACACCGTCATCCTAGGTAACCCTAGCTTTAGCAAGTCGTCCTGAAAATCGACCTGAGTAAATGCCCCCATGGGTCGATTTTCCGGGCAAAGAGTAAAAACGGGACCCTATCATTAAGACTCCGCTGTCCGTCTGTCTGTCTGTCTGTCACCAGGCTGTATCTCATGAACCGTGATAGCTAGACAGTTGAATTTTTCACAGATGATGTATTTCTGTTGCCGCTATAACAACAAATACTAAAAACAAAATAAAATAAATATTTAAGATGGGTTCCTATACAACAAACGTGATTTTTGCCGTTTTTTGGTACGGAACCCTTCGTGCGCGAGTCCGATTCGCACTTGGGTGGTTTTTTTTACAAGGTACAATTAGGTATCTTAAAACTGTCCGATGTAGTTTATTTCGATAAACGATAAATGCACGTGATATCTCTCTACAAACAAGGCACTTACAATAGATTATTAACTACCTTCTTCTAGACACTTACTAAATATTCATGTTACTTAAAAATTTCAATTTAACGTACATAAGTATGTTTCAGAACCAATTTCAGATTTTTTTTTAATTTTTACTAAGCTCGTATCAATAAATAAAAGACGTGTTAACGACTCTCCGTGATAATTTAGCGTTTATCACAATTTTATTTATATTTACTTGGTCATATCAGTCATTAGAATGAATATTTGATCACTGATAATATGTTTATCAAGTCAATAAATTAAATAAACATTGACTTTTGAGCATGATTTGAAGTTAAAATAGTTTCAGTGTAATTGTGTGCAGCTGTACTTTTTTCGGTTTTTTGACAATCTGTCCTTTTGAGAATCTGTCCTTATGAGAATAAAGGAAGCTACTTACCTATCTATAGGGTTGCTTGTGCGTCTAATGTACGTAATATTCGTTTTTATTCTATATCTTGCTAATTACCAATTTATTCTAGAAGCTTTTGCTTATTTTATTACTTATTACGCACGTTTTTTTTTCATATCTAAGTGATCCATAGGGGTCACATTGCCGTGCATACTACAATAATTATATAGGTATATAATATTACTCAATTTTAAATTCGAGTCAGTAAAATGACGAACTTGCATTGTTGATTTGCTGTAAAATATTGATAGCGCGTACACTTTCTTTTCACTATTTTTTTTAGTAAGTGTATTCATATTGATTGTGTGTTATATTTTAGCAAGCAATCGCGATTACCCGAACTACATCATTTTTACTGACTCGAAAAAAAATTGAAGGACACCAGTATGATTTTGTACCTTATCGACTCATCAGAAACACCTGCCCTCTGGCTCTCCTGCGCCGGCGCTTCTAATAAGGCCTTATACACTATTCAAAACCTGAACTCCACGATCATTGGAATTTGAATTTACTGCCGCTCGCTTAAGGATTTATATCGAATGTAATAAATTGATCGTTAAAGTTGTGAGCTCTTACGCATATTTTCTTGCGTTAAATTATTATTTGTTTGATTTTAAACCTTATTTCGTTGTCATAGAGGCTTTGGGTCGGTGTCATACCTTATACCTGGGCAAGCACCCCGATTTAATGTTTAAGATGAGTTGCATTCTGAAATGCGACGGCACCAGCTGTTCCATCCATTTTTGTTTATCAATTTTTATTTAGTTCGAGGTTTATTTTTGTACAGATGGCAGCTTTATCCCATTCGATTTTTAATTGGTAGTTGACGGCTGTTAGGCAATGTGCGGTATAAATTTAGCATTTCATTTAAAATGAATGTAGGTAATCATCATGTTCTTACATTTCGAATAAGTAAGTAGGTAGTTATTAAAGCTCAAAGGATTTTGTTGGGTGATACCTAGGGCCCCAGCTTCTTACAATACAAATATACTTCTAAAGAAAACAGGGGCCTAAGGTTTTCCTTACAAAAGAGCTACCTACCTAAGTACCTATGTTCTAAATAAAACTTCTGAAAAGTATTTTTCTCATATTCGTATTCGCCGCGTATCAGTTAAAATCGAAAAATGTAAAATTTTGTGTATTTTTGAATGAATCTCTAATTTATTTTATTCCAGGTGACACACGTCGAATAGGAGAAATTATACTGTAAATTCGACAGTGAATAGTCGGCATGTTGACTAAAGCTTTAGAACAATATCAAATTCAAATAGAATCAGATTGAATTAACAGAAAATACCTTTCGGAACTTAACTTCATTCTTAGGAAAATCATAAATGGTGGTTTCTATTTTCTTTTAAGCAGTATACTGAAAGCATTTTTAGGAAAAAATATTTGAATTAAGGTATGTTGAATGTTCAACGTTAAAATTTATCACCAAATAACCAGTGTTTAGCTAACTTGCCAGTATCAGATTATCTAAATTTTTTTTGCAGAACCCTGGTAGGTAGGTATGTGAAACTTGTGAAAGATACGAACGAGTAAACTGCTGGAAAAGAGAACACTAGAAAAGAAATACAAAAAAAATGAGATGACGTAGGGGCACTACTTCTGCCGTCCTTTAACTAAAACCACGTTAACCCTCAGATGGTCGATTTTGAGTTTTGATTGCAAAGTAATACAGTTTAAATTTCTCTATCTTTCTGTTTAGGATTGGTAGCTCTATCATATATAGTTTTGGAGATATTAAAACGTTGTATCCCGTTAAACGACAAAATATTCTACTAATCCTTAGCTAAAAAATGACTATCCTACAATTCTTAGCTTAAAACAAGTTAAAGTACTTTTATTGATAAATTAACCGAATATTTATTAAACATTTACTTAGCTAAAACTACGTGATTTGATTATACTTGATTACAAACACGTTAAACTCCCTTAACGATAGTATAGTCAAGTATTCCATACTGCAGTTGCTTCAAAATACTTCGCTATAAAAACGTCATCTGCTTTATTAAGGAATTTGTTAAAAAAATATTAGTGTTCCTTAACTTAATAACCGCTAATCCACGTTTCTTAACTAGAAACACGTTATTCGTTGCTCGTGCTTCATTCATTCAGGGCGTGTGCGGGGAGCGTATATGGCTTACCGTTATCACCTCGTCGCCACAAAATGCGACATACGCCTTTTTTAACTGTAAACCTCGGAAAACCCGTATCCACTCAAACTCCAAAACCGCTTTGAAGCCCTTGAAAACAGCATAGATGTGGATGATCTAAACAACATGGCGGTGGATACCTACTGTTAGTACGGTAGGGTCCAAGTTCTTTAATACCCACCATCCCAAGCTAAAGAAACACTCTGACCACACACTCCCACTCATGGATCAGAGACGTAAAATGAGGTTCCAGCGGTAAAGCGGATGCTCATCGTCATTAGCTAAATAGACAGATATTAGCTAAATAGAGCGACCTTCGCCAATTTAATACGAAACGTATTAAAGAGGAGAAGAGGCCATCGAGCAGAATAAAGGCTCCAAAGTGTTCGCAACTTCGCAAGATATCTTTCTATTGGGCAAAGCCAGATGACGAAGCTGAAACTGGCGACGGACGCATTATCTCATTGAAGCCTGAAATCATGAGAGAGATCGAGAGTTTCTATGGGCAGTTATATTCCACCCAGACACCTGTTGAACGCAATCCCAGAGCCAAGCTTATACGACACTGTATCGAAGATATCCCGGAGTCAACCTGTACGAGATTAGTATGGCTCTCTAACAGCTGAAAAACAACAAGGCGGCGGGTGACGAAGGAATTACTATAGAATTTTTGAGAGCGGGCGGTAAGCCGATACTTAAAGTTCTACAGAAGCTTTTCAATTCCTTCATCGTTGAGGACAGAACTCCGAAGGCATGGAAGATAAGTGAGGTGATTTTGTTCTTTAAATAGGGTGACAAGACCCTCTTAAAGAACTACAGACCCATCTCACTTTTGAGCCATAAAGGAGCCATACCTATAATTTGTTTTCGAGAGTGCTTACGAATCGTCTCGCTCGCAGGTTCGACGACTTCCAACCTCCCAAACAAGCCGGGTTCCGAAAAGGCTTTAGCTCCATAAGACCACATCCATATGCTGCGGTAGGTTATACAGAAGACAGAGGAGCAAAATCTGCCACTTTGCTTGGCGTCCGTGGACTATGCGGAAGCCTTTTATTCGATTGAAACCTAGGCAGTGCTGCAGTCTCTCCAAAGGTGCCAAGTGGACTACAGAGGCCGTATTACAAGCTCTTAAATCCTGCCAGGTTTATAAATTGCTGTAGTGACATCTCTTTCTCGTCGTATAGCAAATAAAAGGGATAGATTGATAGCCAGTCAGAAAACTGCCTGGAAATAAGAGGTCATAATACGGCCCCTGGTATAAGGTATATCTAGGTGTTGTACTTTACGAAAATGCCACCAAAGTCGCTCTGAGTGTACTTTGTAGAACCAGAGCACAAATCCTATCCAACTGCAGCGAGGTGTGCGACAGGGAGATATTATTTCTCCGAAACTGTTCACAGCTGCGTTGGAAGACATCGTTAAACTCTTAGACTGGGAAAGACTTGGCATCAACATTAATGGCCAGTACTTAACACCTTCGTTTTGCCTATGATATAGTTCTTATGACTGAGACCTTGGAAGACCTGAACACAATGCTCGAAGATCGCCGTAGTGCTTCCCGAAGAGTGGGTCTCAGGATGAACAAGAACATGGATAAGACGAAAATCATGTCGAATGCCCATGTTGTGAAGTTGTTGACCATTATTTATACCTAGGACAGGCAGTCCAGTTAGATAAGTCCAGCTTCGAGAATGAAGTCTCGTCGAATCCAACTCGGATGGGCAGCATTCGGAAAGCTTCGAAAAATCTTCGCGTTTGACTTATCGCAGTGTGTGACACTGATCAAAGTCGACAAGTGTGTGTTGCCAGTGATGACTTACGATAGTGAAAAGTGGTCACTAACTATGTGTCTCATAAGGAGGCTCAAGGTCACCCAGTATGCAATAGAGAGAGAGCAACGGTCGGCGTTTCCCTGTGTGATCGAATCAGAAATAAGGAGATCTGCAAGAGAACTTAAGTAACCGACATCGCTCGAAGAATTGCTCAGTTGAAGTGGCAGTGGGCTGGACACATAGCAAGAAGATCCGATGGCCGTTGGGGCGGGAATGTTCTGGAATGGCGTTCGCACACCGGACGACTCTCCGTGGGTAGGTGGACCGACGATCTGATAAAGGTCGCGGTGCGCCTGATATGATGATGATGATGATTGCTAATTTTATGAGCTTTTTGATAAACCTTAAATCATTACAATTGAGTACTAAACAACGAAGCTACAGTGGTTTTAGTTCTGGTACGAAGTAATCTAAATTGATGTAAATGGACTGGTTATCTATTAAGTTACTAGTAAAAAGTATGATAATTATACTTACTATGAATATTAAAACAATGCATGTACGTATATTATCATACTTTTAACTAATCTTTACTTGACGTAAAATAATTCTATTTTATGTTTAGTGATATCAATGTAATGATGCTGTGGTTCATAAAATAACAGAAGAACATTTAGTTAAATATTATAAAATGTTTGATTGTTGTTTTATAAAAACACTAAAAACAAGCAAAAGAAACTACATATATGATTTTTTTTACTTTTCAATAAAATTTGATGTAATTCTTATATTGCTTTTCAATTAATTTCCTACTTTTTTGGTATGAAATGCTTGGCTATAAGGACGCTAATCAAAATCGAAGGGAGAGTTGCCTTTTTTTAGCTTAGTAAACAAGTGTATGTCTTAACAAATGTGTTTTGTTTTATCGGTAATACTTAGCTTAAAAGAGTTTAAGAAGCTTTAGTCTTTTTTAACTAAAGTAAATAATATGTTAATACGAACAAAAATCTTTGCTATAATACAGTTAAATGACTTAGTGAGTTTATAGTTAAGCATTTCGGAGTAAATTTATAAAACATTACTGACATCACAAATTTAATGAAAATACTTAACTAAAATGTCGCTAAGTGTAGGTTAGAGACTTTTTAGTAAAGTATTCTTTGTCAAAAAATTTACATTTGTCTTCGTTAGACAATAAAAAGGCGTTTTTTTAATAATTTACCGTAGATACCCGTGCAGGTATAAATCATAAATGATGCATGGAATTACATGTCACCGTTTTGCCTAACAGTCACTTTTTCTATCTATAATAGTTTTCTAGAAACAAAGATTCCCGCGTTTTTTGTGTTCTTTTCCGAAATTTCTTTTTGGGTTTAACGTGGTTTTAGTTAGAGGACGGCAGACTTTACTAATTTTAGAATATGTTTTTAGTGAAATCTAACGATAGCAGCGGGTCCCCCAAGCAGATGTTTGTTTATAAATGAGCATAACCCACCGGAAGTAGTACGGGTACATACATCCGGTCTCTGGAACCCAAACCAAATGGCGCGCGCGTGTGCTTCGGTTCGTAGCCCAAATAATAAAAAAATGACAACACGTGGTAATTCCAATCAGTTATTGTTTTAAATTTTATTGAAAATGCTTATTTAATCTAACTAGTTAGGTGTAGTGACCGTATGCTTTTTTGTAAGTAGATGCAAAAATATATTTCATTTGCGACGAAGCTTGGGTTTTTTGATACTAATATAAATGCACGAGCAATGATATACATATATAAGTAGGTAATAGGTACCTACATTGAACTACATTGACGTACATTATATGGTTCAATGTTGTACCTATAGATATATACTTACTTCAATAATTAACAAGATTTACATAATATTACCTAGTAGGTATTACCTACACTATACAGGTACCTGCTACCTAATTGCGAGTGCTAGTTACATACTTTAATTTGTGATTGTAATTACCATACGAATCTCTCTTTCATTAGACAAAAGGTATTAATGAAATTATAAATTAAGTTAATGCTCAATTAATATTGCAGAGAGAACAGAAAATAAACAAAATGGAACGCAGAAGACATTATCATCCCAGTATCGATTGCCACTAGGTAGAATTTGAAATGGAATACAATAATAGGCATCAGACGGAGAACATGCAGGCCGCCTTTGTAATATAGGATAATGGATATCACAAAAGGCAGGTGTTACTTCTAACGACGGTTAGTCTATTTGGCTGCATGCTATTAGGTCATATTTCGTCACACAAAAGTAAACTTTATTCCTCCAAACGTACGGCGTACGTATTAGAACCCCTGACGGCCGCCCACATAATAGATCAGATTTTTTTAGGGCACCATTCCTGTGACGTTTCACATCTGCCGCTATTTTCTGGCAGAAGGCCTTCTAATTCATGCCACGATTGGCCTGTGGTTTCTAAAAGGCCCGGGGCGCACTGTGTGCTACCGACGAAAAAACTTACTAGGCCATTTTTGGACTTATGATCCATTGCCCCCGGGGTCAGTTTAATATTTTAAAGAAATTCCCCACTGCCCCCAAATATTGAAAGTACTTATGCTCCATTGCCCCCAAAATCAAAAGTACAGTCAGTTACAAGTTTACTAAGGTGATTAATCGAAAAACAACAGAATATATTTATTTTTTGGGGGCTATGAAGCATAAGTCCATTTTTGATAACAAAAAATAAAAAAACTTATTGCGGAATAAATTAAATAGAAGTTGCAAGAAAATAATATTTCAATGCAAAAATAAATGCAAAATAAAAAGTACTAATATTGGCCACACGACTTGTGTTTGTGCCAGCGTATTCGGGGTTCACCTAACAAGTTCACCTGGGTGGACAACGTAACTAGTAGTACACCTCTGAGGTAGATTTTGGGTACCGCTTGAAATATTATTGGGCTATAAACCTTCACGGGAGAAATTATTGATCAAGCGAGCGCGAAGCGTGTCTGTTTCAGCTTGGGCAAATTTTTTTTGTATTTCCGGCCGGCTGTCCCGCTGTCCGGCTGTCCGTCTGTCTGTTCTCCTCTACAAGCCGCATATTTCAACAGATTCTCGTGAAATTTTTTATTCGTTTTAAAAACGTCTTTTTTTATTTAAAAACAGTTTCTTCCGTACTTTTTTCTTATTTATTAAATGTGATTTTCGGAATTCGAATCACTTTTCCTCATGCAATAGCAATAAGCTATTTGCAGCGAGTTTTTACGTACAAACGCACTCTTTCTGACAGACGGACAGCGGAGTCTTAGTAAAAGGGTCCCGTTTTTACCCTTTGGGTACGGAACCCTAAAAAAGCTAGCTTAGCAAAATACTTTAGTGTGGTTTTTCAATTATGATATATAGGTACACAATTTGTTGCATTCTCTCACATAATTATAATTTTGTCAAATGCTTCTTCATCGATTTCTTATCAAGTGGTAAGTAGGTATTAAACCTATGTTTCACATAAAACAAACCTTTAATTTTACACATTACAGTGTATACTTTCATAGTACATCCAGCATTTTATAAAGATTCGAACATTTATATTTGTAAATATCGTTAAAAGTTTCTTTCGCCCGTTGTTCTAAAAACGGAAAGTTCTGAAAATATCACACAACAAGAAAATTCTTGTTTTTTTTTATATATGATAACTTCGCTGTGAACTACTAAACACATAAGTAAATAGTAGTTTGGAAATTAAATTACGTTAGCAAAAACTCTTTTTTACCATATAAATTGGTCCCCTAGAAAACCCGACACGCCGTGAAATGGATAAAAAGCCCATATAATCGAATTGTGTCCTGAGATTTGAGAATCCTTCGCTTTAGTGTAGGCACAGCCTTTCAGTCTTTCGGGACCTCGATTCTAATGTTAACGTAATGTTAACAGAATCAAGGCCCAGGTGCCCAGGTAGCTCTATATTTAATGTTGCCATGACTTCAGTCTGGCTGTACCTAGTTACCCAAACTTTTGCGGTTACTCACTTTTAATTACTTTATTTATGAATACGCAAACCAATTCCGCTTCAGAGAGAAATTACTTCGTTTTGATTACACAACTGAATATGCTGTGGTGAATGTATGAAATTAATTTATGATTTTATTACTGAAAATCAAATTTACGCTTGAATTTGTACGAATTCATATTATTTGGAACTGACAAGTTGATTTTTATCTCTATAACCTCGC